>SRMA01027302.1:92874-338774 GCA_007224835.1 Danionella cerebrum | reverse complement strand
GGGTGGTTACCACTGGTGAACGAAGATCATTGGGTAAAAGCTACAGTTGTGTGATCTTTAGGAACATTGACCTGGACCACTGGAGTAGTTACCACTGGTAAAGGAAGATCATTGGGTAAAAGCTACAGTTGTGTGATCTTTAGGAACATTGACCTGGACCACTCGAGTAGTTACCACTGGTAAATGAAGATCATTGGGTAAAAGCTACAGTTGTGTGATCTTTAGGAGCATTGACCTGGACCACTGGAGTAGTTACCACTGGTGAACAAAGATCATTGGGTAAAAGTCGTAAAATCAAGAAGTGTGGATGCTAGGCAGTACTTTGAATTCGAATGAATTTGAACGTGGAAGGGACATCTACCATCGTTCTCTCCTTTTAGCTACTTAGGAGGAAACAACAATACCCTAAGCTACGGGTTCCTTTTTCCCTTCATTTTCCACTTACCCCATCAACCCCCACACACCTAAAATCTCTCCCAGACATTTACTCAAGCCAAACAGTTTTACAGTAAACAAGACGTCACAATATGGACAGTGCAGGTACAGATAATATTGGCTTATCCATCAAAGGCACTGATGAAGCATTTAACCAGCAGGGGTCAGTGTGGTCTCATTCCCCCACACACATGCTTACATCCACTTAAGAGAAAGAGAAACGTGCTTCTCTTCACAGATGCCCAGTGTGAAATAATTCATATGAAGCCACATGCAGCACAATGGCCTCCATGTCTCTGTTGAATCTCTGGGATCAGAATTAAAGCCGCTCCCAGGGCGTCCTCTTTCCCTGTGCACCCGGTTGAATTCATTTATCTTCAAGTCTCTTTCAAGGTTTACACAGAGGAAACAGCACAAAAGACAATATAGATACTTGCTATGCCTGTCTGAAAAAAAGGATAAAATCAAATATAACCTGCCAGGCTTGAATTAGTTGGTGCTTTTAAATCAAAGGTTTGCTTAGTTACAGAACTGTTTTTATCCTCGTCACACAAGGATTTTTTGTGGTCTAAACCGGTCACAAATTTTACCAAGAGTAACTAAATCCGTTTGCTTTTAGATTGGTAATACCCAACAATACCTTCAGAAGTAGACAGCAGGAGGTGAAAAAGAGATTTTAGAGAATCAAGCATACACCTCCACACATGAACCGGGTTTCAAATGCCGGGCTAATCACTTGAATCCCATACATTGTGCATATCACCCCGCTTCTCAATGACCTTCACTCGTTACCTGTAAAACTTCAGATTTAAGGTCTTTGCACACCGAAGTCCGAAATGTCTACCCAAAGCAATTGTACAATCAAAAATATCATTTATGTATACAAAAACACACTGCCCTCGAATAATTCGCCCGATTAAAAAAAGAAAAAAAAAAAGTTTACTTTTTTTTTTTTGCATTTCCTGGAAGCAAATTTAAATGGGTTTGGTTTTTGTGTGATTCCATAGGTAGGTAATAGTCCTTGGCGCCTTATTTTTATGTGATTTGTTTGTTTTTCGATTTTTACGCAACGAGTTAAAATATCCTGTGTGCAAGTGTAAGGTGTGGACCTTAAAAATGTCTGAAATATTTTTGCGTAAATTCGCCACATAAGTTTCAGCCTTCAACATTTACTCCTGCCGAAATACAAATCTAAACAAAATCTAGGCCCCGCCCTGGTCACACTTAAAGCCTCAAGATCATCACTGTTGTGTTTTCTTGTACGGAGCGACAGAAAGGTACCTCCAAATTAAATGTATTACTATTATGATTTTATTTAATGTAAAGACTCCCAATTTAGGGACAGTTTCTGATTTTGTGGGAGGAGTTAATCTGGAGGTGACACCCACCTGAGGTATTCCATTAACCTACATCCATATATGCTGGACCTATCCTTGTCCTTGACTCAGAAACAGCCTCATCACTCCCACCTTCCTACCCTTCACCTCTATTAGGGGGTCTACTCGGATGTATCCGAGCAAGACAGCTAGACATACAATCGTACCCACCACATATGCTCATGAATGTAGGGTAGGTCTAGATGGGCAAACCGAATCCAGAAATGTCTGACCAATGTCAATAATGTGTGAATTGGTTTCAAAGATGAGTTCATTTCAAATAAAAACAAATTTATCACCTTTGTTAAAAACCACTGTCCAATGATCTCAAAACAGAAAAGGCATATTCCACAGCATCTGTTTCTGAATGGTCATTGATACAATTTCAGGGAAAAAAAGTAATTTATCTCCAAACAGAGAATTTAGTTACTAGAAATGTGTCGAGGGCTGAAAAAGAAATCACCTGGCTGCAATGCAAGCACATGGTTTAAAGCAGTGTTCTGAGCCTGCCTTGGAATTCAACGGTCTCTCTCACAGACTCCCGTCTTTCTGTCCCTCCCTCTTGGCGAGAACTGGTGCTTAGTGAAGCCTGTACTTCAGCAAACTGAGCCAAAATGAGAAAGAGTGTGCCAGCAATCTGGTCTTTCTCAGCCACAACACTGGAAGCCACAGAGTGGGCAACACCTCCATCAAACAACGCCAGATTTTCATCTCTTATCTACAAAAGTATCACATCTGTTTGGAATAGGCTTGTACGGAATCCTCCATGCAGAATAAAGAATCTTTTATTTTTTTACAGGTTAAAAACGGATTGTTCTGCATGACTAACCCTTAGCTTAAATATGGTAATCCAGACACCAATAGTTATAAATAGGGCAGGTATTTCTGCTATATCTTTACTTTGGTCTCCAATGACTATTGAATAATGCACTTAAATGACTGACGTTTGTTAGGTGAAAACTTCACCCATCAATTTGGAACTTGGCTTCATTTCCTTTGTATTTGATTAGCACACTCTCAATACTGCTCAGATTTAATTAGTCTTATCTGTCAAGGGTTAGATGCCTTGGTTACTCAAGGTTATGACCATGCCAATCCCCTGTCTGTTAACCAGATGCTTGCTCTGGACTAGTCTAGACGACTGAAGAGGAGGTGTACATCACACCAGAGGAAATCAATGCCCTTCCCTCTGCCAGGAGTCTCGAGGATGCCCATGATTAGTTTAATTGGCTAACGATCCTAAAGCCCAGGCGAACGTCTAATCCTCCGCGAGCAGCCTGAGCCTCGGCAGGATCAGGCCTCCAGATCCGGAAGCCTTGCAAACGAAAGAGACTTCCAAATCAAAGTCTTTCAGACAGACTAATGCTGTTAGCATCAATAGCATCTGCCGAGGGACTTAAATTCACTGGGGATTTTATTACTTATACATGTACACTCCATTTAAACTTTGTTTTGAAGCATTGAGGCTTAAACAGCAGGTTTTGTGTTTGACAAAGAACTTCACTTAGGATAAGTTCCCAATAGTCTTTCCTCACTAATAGAAAATTACAGTACAACCATCCCTGAAGAAGATTGTTTGTAGTAATGAGCAGCCGGATGTTCACTAGCCTGCAATCGTCAATACCTTTATGTGTATACACCAATACCTTTATGTATATTTACCTATATAAATAAAAGGTAAGCGTCCACTGCTTGAACACAGAGCTACAAAATCGGTTCAATAGAAACTTTTTGAGAAATTTACCATTTCCTGAGAGCCATGGTAAAGAGATTCATAGCGGGTCATTTTCTAGCTAAAATTAGATGCATTGATTTGGAAGATGCATTCAATGAACACAGCAATTACAATATCCACAAGGATATCTAATTTATCTCTTATTTCAACTAAACTAAATTGGCATTAGCCGACATAAGACGGGGCGGGCACTCCTAGCTGAATAATGAGTCTGTTTGTCCAGTTGAGCTGAGGACTAGTTCCATCCCTTAGCTCAGCCCCTTTCCACTATATCTTCATTTTTACACTCACATGGGGTGAAGGGTTGTCCCAATTCTCTTTTAGTTGAAGGAGATGGGCTAAGACAAATTAGTGTGTAGCCTTCCATTTCAAGGAAAGGCTTAACCTACACTTTAAAAGAAGGGCTAAAATAACCACATTAATGCCGTTATTAACCTAATAGCACAACAGATTTGCATATGACCAGTCAAACATCTCTTTGAATATTTAATCCAGGAGTGAAGCATTTGGCTGACAGGGCCATGTTAAGGGTTCTTTTGATAGCCGCTATCATATATCGAACAAACCTACTGCACCAACTGGTCAGTAGGTGAAACTGGAATGTAATGGCTTGTATAAACATTTGGATCAAGTTAACATGCGACATAAAATGGTGAAATAACCTCTGAAAAGGGTGGCTGAGCATCATTAAGCCAGGGAAACTGTGGCTTGGCTAGTGATATGAAGGTCACAGCTCTGACTCTGGCAGGAGTTGAAGGTGGCGTTTTACATCAAACCGTTGCCTTTTCACATCTAAGACAGCCACAACTGATGTGCCCTTGAGCAAGGCACCAGATCCCCAATTGCTCCCTGGAGAAAACAGTTTGTTGGGTGTGTTTTGTACTCGCTGAGAATTTCACAATATGAGTAGCCAGACCCAACAACCCAAGTCAACGTATTTGTTTCGGGCAGAAACTCACCAAGTAATGCAAGCAATTTTCTAATGACAACAACAAGAACAAAACATTCCTTGAAATTATAATAACTTATTCCCAATAATCTATTATTTTCATTCATCATACGCTTCTCTTGCCTGCAAAGCCTCCAGTACTTGTGTGAATTGTAGATTCTTTGTCCAATCAGCAGCTGGTCTATTTTGCATTACCCAATCAGATTTCAAATGCCTTGCACTCTGGTTAAGATCTGCAGAAACAGTTACATTTGAGCTTACGCATTTCTCTAGTATTAACTAGAGGGCTAATTTTTGTGCAGAAACTTGTAAAAGTGAGGTTTTAAAGTATTTTTTATTTAAAAAAAATGGAATGGTTTCCAATGTAGGGTTTCTGGTTGCCACGGAGGAGTCGGTGACATCATACAAATATATATGAGTGATATAATCTAACCCCCATGTCTCTTTTCCTTAGCTGAGACAGTGATGTGGTACACGGTTTGCTATGGTAAACGTTCAAGATGCTATCGGTCAGTAAAATAAAAGTAACTTAAAATAATCATATCTTTATCATGTACAGAAGCTGAGATTGGTTGGTTGCTAAGGAGTTGTAGGTTGTCAACAAACCAAACCCCATTTCTCTATCTTGAAGATAACAGTTGCCCTTTCAATGACCTCGTTTATTTTCAATAGTCATTAGAAGTCAATGATCCCCTTCTAGAGCCTAGGGTTCAAATAATTTTAACAGGTGTTGTATGTTCTGGGAAAGACTGATAGTTTGATAGTTTGACATTTCTTTGAGGTTCTCATTTTGAGTGACAGTTTTTCAAAGTTTGACCCCATGGAAAATCAAGCATTCTAAGTGATTTTCCAGAATTCCTCTAGTTGTATAAGTCTGAAAAGATATAGCAACTCAATTCACACCAGTTTGGAGGCCTTGGCAAAGTTTGACGACTGTTGTTCGAAAGGTTTAGGAGGAGAACGTCTACAATTGCTAACATAAACAGAAAAATATTGATCAATAGTAGGTTCGGCCATTCTAAATAACTTTCAGGATTTGAGTCTGGGTCCTTTATTTATATCTTGACTAGATGTTTTTGTGGTAGATGTTTGTGTTTCATGTTTTAGGAAAAAAAGGTTTTATCTCAACAAAGCTTGAAATGCTTTAATCTCCAAGTTGCCAGGTTGTATATGTTGTGTTGTGTAAAGTATTGACAGTTAGTTAACTGCGACATTTAGTACAAAGGTACTTTAGTTGTACTAAAGAGGTCAGATATATGACCCTCCCAAAGACCGTCAATGGCAAAAGCATAGACAACTAAACTCAACAAACATGACCATACAATGAGTGTTTTATTGAATTGTGTTGAATTTCTGGTGAAGTCATTAAAATTGACAGTGTATGGTACTTAAAACTGTACATCCAAACCCGCTTTAAACTCTCTACCGACGACAAAAAAAATACCATTTGAATGTCCCCAAAGTCATTTCCCACTGCAAGCTCTTCCCTGGTGTATTTGCCCTGGCCTTAAATTGAGTTAAAGCTATTAGGACCTTCAAATTAACTTTACACATACTTCCTTCCAGGAGCTTTAAAAATACATCAAGGCCAGAAATGTTTAAAATACAGAAAAAAAAAATCCCAGAGGACTTCTGCTGAGCCTCTAGACTGGCAGATAAGGCTGTTTGGCCGAGCGTGCTTTAGCCAGGGAAGGATTTTGGGCATCTTGTCAGGAAGTCTTAGGGAAGCATTTCCTCTTTTCATATTTCATCTGAATGCAGCGTTGAGCATCTGAGGCAGGGAAGGGACCACATAAAGAGGCTTGCTCCCAGCAACAGCCTTTATGCCACCGAAGCTTTCAAAGGGAAAAGGTTGCTTACTGCATCAGGGTTTAATGGTGTGCAGCTCACCTCCCTCCCTCTATCTCTCGACTTTCTTTCTTATTTCTTTCAACTTAATAATGCCTTTGCATTCTATCTCTTAGCAAAGCAAAGCATACAATCAGGGGTCTGCGCTGAGGCTTTGATGTTTGACTGGGAGAGCAGGAGTCGAGGAATGTTCTCTAGGATTCTGCACATTAGCGAGCGTTTCTCAGAAAACATCTCAGGCACCATCGCCTCGCGGTGGCTAGTTTGAAGCACTATGCACTACGACTGATCCTTATTCAAATGTATTCTGAATAAGAATTGATAACATTAGAGAACAATGCAAGCATATTAAATAATGAAAAGTGTCAAAGCTGCCAACTTAAATATTTTTTGGTATTGATTTGGCCAAGATTCTTCTCTTATACGTCAAAATTTGCAAAAGTGCGTACCTTATTAATGTTAAGTGTTGTTCCTCCTGTGTCCATCTGGTGGTGCTATGACTAAGAGTGCATGTTGAATATGTGTTCAGACATGGGCTCTTAACATAGTTGGTAAATGTGGAAGTTATCAGACATTGTATGATAAACTTAAATGCCGACTTTTGGCAGTCGCTGTACGTGCAAAGCGTACAAAGTTAGAAAAACTTCGCAATTCACACAGGTGATCCCATTTTCAAACATGTTCTTCACACACAGTCTGAAATAGCAGCAGAAATCATCAGAAAATGATATATTTCATAAAGTTTGCCACTAGGTGGCACTATAACAGACTTATACTGTAGATTGCTATATAACTTTGTGCAGACACACATGGCAAATTTGAACACAAGCGGACATTGAATGGGTTATTAACAACTTCCTGTTTAAGGCAAAATTCATACTTTTAACGTTTTTAACGTATTCAGACTTTTGAACATCCCACCTTTGGATTCTAAAAAGAATGGAACTGTAGCTCTAGGTCACTATTGTCATCCAAACGGAAAGAGCTAGATGATACAGACCTACTGCACCTAATCAGAGTTGCCAGTAGGTGGATTAGGCATCTTTAACTATATGAATGGGACTCATAAAACCTCACTAATAATAGTTTGTAAACTTCCTTGTCAAATAAATATCAAGTGACCAATAGGAAGAATAATACTGGATTAAATATGCTATTTTAATTTTTTTTACTATGTACTAGTCTGCCATCTATTTATCCATTTTCGCTGGGAATATGTTGCTGATTGCGTTCCAAAATCTCAAGAACTAAATGGTAAAACAAAGAAATCACAGCCCCATGTGGAAATTAACAAAGGTATCAGCCGGCACAATTCTCTTTCTCTCACTACATCGATCTCATCTCTCATTCTCTGTGAAGATAACCAAATCCCAACAGACTGGCTTCATGCCAAACCCAAGAGACACAAGCCAAAAAAAGAGAAAATCAAGATGTTAATCACACAAAAATGCTATAAACAGCTCGTGAAATCAAGCGAAGTGCACACAGCATCCTTGACTCTTGTTAAGGTCCTGATCTCATTCCTTTGGTTTCATAAGCAAGTCTTTTCTCACGATTTGCCTGATTTATTCGCAGAGGTTTTGTAGGACGTAGAAAATGTTCAGGTGAAGGATGAGAGCGAGGATCTTTAACCAATGCGGTGGACAGCACGATAAGTCACAGTGATTGATTTATGCATGTGCTGTTTAGAGTTCTGTTTAAAATCTGCACTTGTACGCTTACCTTTGGTTCTCCCTAAGGAGCAGAGCATGCATTTTTATGCTTCATGCATTTTCAGAGCGCTGGATGCCACACTTGCTTTAATAATACCTATATTCAAAAAAAAGTCGGCAAAAAAAATGGAACTTATCTTTTTTTTTGTGTGAGAAGTCATAACGTGGATTATTACGTTTGAGTGTTTCATTATTTTGCCACGCTAACACGATTTCCTCACACACTGCAAAAAAACCAGCATATCATGTAAATCGAGGACATGTAACCACCGAGGTAGATTAATTCAAATGAAATCTGGCAACCTTGAGACACAAAAGGCTGTTCTACATGGCTGTTCCCTTTCTGCACACAAGATGTGTTTCTTGGAGCAATTCATCAAGGCGATAGAAGACCTTGTGTGTGTATTTGTGTACGTGTGATGGGCTACTGATGCTCCTTATTGCCCTCTGAGAGCTAATCACCACATTGTACGAGATAATAAATCCAAGCTTTAGATAAAAACAACACTCACTGTGTTTAACAAAGTGTGAGCAGACCTCCTCTCTCCAGCGATACTTCCTCACTGCCGACAGGAAGCACATGCTGGCCCTTTCCAGCGAAATACTCCTGCTCCCAGGCCATTTCAGATAAGCCAGTCCTGTGCAAACAGACAGGAAAGAAATCTTTATACGAATGATTCGACTCATACTCCTACATTAGACAAAATCATGGCTACAGCTGGTGGTGCTGTGTTTTCAGTAGATAAAGTAACTTTATATCTAATAGCAATGATCTTAAAAAACAGAGGTCCCAGTATTGAACCTTGGGGTACCTGTAAACAAAAGCATCTTGTAGCAAAAACAAATATTCTAAATCACATGTTCGACCTTAATACTAGGGTTTCTGTCACGATACGATTCATACCTCAATATGTCTACGATACGATATGAATCACAATATTTGAAACTGTTTGAAATGAATCATTATTGGGAAAAAAAAAGGAATTAAAAAAAGTTTTCAGACCACAAGGCTAAGAAGGCTAGGGTCTAGTGTTTATGTTAGTATCAAGTCATCTTTAATACTCCAAGTGTGACTAAAGGATAATTGTCTCCTAGTTAGTATCACAAAGGAGAAAAGCTAAAGAAGTTTCAGAAGTGACTAGAATCACAATCATACAAAGAGGCAAACACTTCAGCTCACGATATCTTCCTGATGGTTATTATGACAATACTGTATTGTGATATATTGTGCCAAGACAAGTAAACAAATTGCTGAACAGCACAGAGCTTAACATCTAAAATATTATCTCTATGCAAACATTGGCTCCTGGAAATCCCAACCCTGCCTTTCATCGAGTTTAAAACTGTTGACACCAAGCCTTGCCGCATATTAAATCACAATTCTTGAGTCTAGAGGTGAGCACCATTTATAATAGTTTAATTACTGAAACAAACCAGACAAAGAGTTTGTTCAATGAAGCTCCACCAATACCAACGGAATTACACATACACTTTATTTTACGTAGATACAAGATGATCAAGGTTATATCTTTTTAACATCAGGCAAGTATCCAAAAAGTAGAAACGAATCCGTGCGATATACACAACCCTGTCAGGTTGTTAAGCCACCCAAGGACCGATCAGTGAAACGCAGTAGACATTTCTGCGGCCAGTGTAATGACACGCATACAATGTTCCAACCCCAAAAAACTTTTTTTTTTTTTTCATTTGTGAGTTGTATGAAAGAATGCATGAGGAACTATGTAACTAGGGCTGAAGTCAGCCAAAGGAAATCAAGCTTATAGCACACAATACATTTAATGATCTGGCAATTTTTGTGTCAATTTCTTTAGTTTCCTTACTTACAGCTAAAAAAAAAACCCTAATGTTAGCTTGAGTCTTTATTAGCAAAAGTCAACAATTCTGTTAATTTGTTAAAACACAACAAAATAGATACAACAAAAATAGGAAATAAGTAGAGTTTTACCCTGCAGTACATGAACAGTGTTGATCATAAACGTTGTCACTGCGACCAGAAGTTTTACTCCAATTTGAAAGCAACAAGAATTGGGCAAGAGGCCAGGGCTTGGTCAATAGGTCAATTGATCTTTTCTCATCTCATCAGACACATATTGAGCAAAAATGAATAACAAAAATTTGATGCTAAAATGCTAACAGATGCTAGTTTGACACACATACATTGTCTAATGCCAAAAAGCTATACTTCTTTTGTTTTGTACATACAGCTAAAAAAACTTGTTTTGCAGAATTATATTCCAACACATCATCCTTTCTATTATTTTGTCCAACTCTAACAAAAAAAAAAAAAAAATACAAAAAAGTGGAGTTGTACCCTGCAGTACATGAATAGTGTTGATCCTAAACGTTGTCACTGTTGTCACAAGATCAGAAGCATTGGCTTTACTTCAAGGGGACAGAGCTTGTCTATAGGCCTTTTCTGACCAGATAAATATGAATAGTTTGTATATAATTTGTATAATAATTTATTGCAAAATACCATTTTAAATAAAAAAAATCCCCAGCATATTAAAAAATAAATACATTTAATTACTGATTTCTCTCTTTTTTTCATCTTACGCATTAAAGCAGTCCATTTCCTCTGCGAGTTCCGGACCTGATAGACTTTCACCAGAAGATAGTAAAAAATGTGAAGATAAGTTAATTTTACAGTTCTTTAGCAAAATTTCAAAAGGAATAATTGGTACTTGGTGCACGTGCTGGGGAAGGTCCATCAAAATCAAAATTCCGGGTTTCTTGAATGGAAGCATTCCCTAAGCAGAGTGAGCGAGAGTGAGCGAAGGACTGGCACTGGGCAGCAGCTGCAGAGAATGGGCACGGCAGGCGGATCGCCACTGGGTATTTTTCAGCAGGGGCAGACAGCCAGGAAGTTAAAACTGGATGGAGTGGAGAGGCAGAAACTGATGGGAGGATAAAAAGAGAGGGGTTTTTTTGCAATCACCGTCTATTTCCTCTCTCATTAGTTTCAAGGGCTGTTGACTTCTGGATGCGCCTTTCATGGGTCAGTACATCAGTGTTTTTTTTCAAGAGCAGAGACGGAGATGAAGAAGGTGGAGTTGTGAACAGACGATCAATGATATTCTGGCCTCTTGAACGAGCGTTGCAGGATCTGTGACATTATTTATGAGCTGGGTCATGTGTGTATGCACTCGAGTCTGAATATTCTCTTGCATGAATGCTAAAGCAGCTTGCGCTTATATTTACATGAATTTAGAAGGGTCATGTTTAATATTTCCCTGTGATTTATTATCTTCCTGAACATAAAGCTATTTTTGATGGGTGCACCCCTGTAGCACCTGAGAATTATGAGCAGGGGCTTAAAAAACTACATTTTTATGTAATTACATTCTAGGTCTATGTCTTACATTTACAAAAGCAAATTAGATGTTGAAGTTAACCAAGTGTTTGTAAAATGAACACCAAAAAGGTTAAAGTTTAGAGTTAATCTTTGCCATGAGAATAGTTCCTTAAAGTTAGATGAAGAAAAATCAATGGATTCTATTGATATTGACACGGATTGACTCCAGTGAACCCACCGATGATTCACTGAGCTCTGGACGCAGCAGTCTCTTGCTTAAACTTGAATTTTTGAGGTATGCCTTTTGAACACATCATTTTGTTCCATCTTCATGAGAGAAACATCAGAAGTGTGCAACACTGGCCGAATCAAAAGGAATCAAATGATGCTTGATCTTTTTTGGATAAAAGCCTTTCGTAGAATAAAAACCCAACTTTCACCCAAATGGGGAAAGCACCATAAAGTTAGACTAAGCTGCACAAGTGGATTCATCCTTTTGATTGTAGGGTTTTTCCTTCCAAAAACTCTATAACAGACTCCTACTTGGGTATAGTCCCTCTGCTCATACTCTCCAAGGGTCTCCAGCAAAAGAAACCAAAATTCAAGGGATGTACTAATTTATAATGTGCCTTAAAATAAGATAAGATTACGTTTTAGCTGCCCTTCTTTTACGTTAACATAGCTGTTGTACACAATGGGCGCATTATGATGGCTCAAGAACTTAGGTTTCACTCAACCCTCATTTTTCTAACCAAAACTGAGAGTTGGGTCACTGGCAAAAATCCCAGCGGCCAAGAATCAAAACCATAGAATTTACAATAAAGTTATCATTTAGACAGAGCAAACAATAAAGTCATATAGCAGCAAAATACAAAAAAAAAAAGAGGAAAAAAAAAGATCCCAGCACTTAGAAGACAGCCAACAAGTGGTGACTCCTTTGAATCCGGGTCATGGCACCAATCCAGAGCTCAAGAACTAAGGCATGGGAGCAAGGCTGCACTTAACCCTTATTTTTCTACCCTAAAGTGGGAGTTGGGGCACTAGCAAAAACCCCAGCCTCCAAGAATCAGCTCTTAGCATGCAGACAACAAGTGGTGACTACTCTGAATCCGGGTCATGGCACCAATCCACTGCCTCATTCTTTTCAAAAGTGCATTGAATGAAAGTGTGCTGAAAACTACAAGAGACACTTGAGACTTTAGCTCCAGGCCTAGTGACTAATGTACCAAACAGGAGTCCTTGGATTGCAAAGACCCTCATGAGCCTCATTCTAATTAGCGTCACTGCTTCACCGTAGTAAAAAGTTGGACTCTGCTTTGCTCCCTAATGCAAACATCACTCAGTGACCACTTACTGGTACTAGACAAGCTGCGCTGGAGAGAGGCATACTAAAACAAACAAGAATAGTGTGACTTCAGCAACAAGTTCAAAAATGACTGTGTTTCATCATACGTGTGACAATGACATATTTGTTGTTGCATTTTTAGGTCTATGCATGTGAATATTTTAAAAGTCTCCGATATAGAACAATGCACAATTAATTAAATGAAAAAAAAAATGAAGTACACTACAGAAATTGAATTTAAGATTTAAGCAACACCTACTTTGTGAACAGAATCAATTAGCATCTGAACAGTCCTTAACGCTGTTATTTTTGTGGGTAAATGACTCTTAAACATTACAAAAGTTGTTCAAACACAGTCACATTTGCAGCTTTATAGCGGTGCTGGGAGATCTGCCACAGAAAGGAAATTGAGGCAAGAGAAAAGCGGCTCTGCTTTCTTTACCAGCAGACTAAAGGATTATAAATGACGTGTGCTTGAGCTGTTGGTTGTAGGAGCTCGTCTAAAATAAGAAGCATGTACTTATATCACTTATAGTGATATTTGTTGAAATGTAAAGCCATTTCAAAACTATTGCCATCACACAGACTTTATATTGATTTATTTATTGATATTTGGTGAGTAGACCAGTCATGTTGTGTCCATGTCGGGACAATCCTAATAAATGCCAGACAAAACATGACCCAATTACCTGGATAATGTAAGAAATTATCAACAAGATGCAGCTCTGGTCCTCCCATTGTTGGTGGGCACAAACAGTGAACTTCACATAATTAGGTATTTGGGTGACTGTACGTCTGAAACAACAACATTGGTTAATTCCCTCCTTTGTACTCCTCTCAAAAGTTCTTTGAGGTAAAATTACAGGTCTATTCATTAATTACAGGCCAGTCCGCTGATTGTTAAAGAATACCGGCATATTGCGTTTACGAGCTCATTAGACCGACAATATTGTACTTAGCTGCGCCTCGTTATGGAAAGAATTCAGTAAACACATTGTTTGTGCATGTAATCAGTGTCAGTGGGGAGAGTGAGACAATCAGCCACATTTTCTGGATAAATGAGCAAGGCGGGCAATGCGGTCAGTAAAAGAATATCCATTGGTTGCAGGAGGACGGGTGCAAGGAATGAGGCAACGTGAGAGAACAATGAGGAAGACCAACAAAAATGAAGGTCAGGGTTCACTCCTGCTTCCAAGAGTTATTGCCATGGTAACAATTTCCTTAATAACAGACTGAGAAATGCTCCTCACTGTAACATGAGGAGATGCATCTTTATTGAACTGCGTCTTGATTCTCTAGCTTTTAGAACAAAAAGTTTTCGTATTTCAAATGCAGTCAATTTTGACATTTTACATAATTTTTAGTAGAAAATCTTAACGTCCAAGTAATAAAATGCACTGCATTTATATGTTAAAATAGTCTCAGAGTTTTTATTTATTTTGATTAATCACTATATTTATTTTAGAACCACATCTGTTTGACATCAACATCTAATTTATGTTTTTATATGTCTAAAAAAACCATAGATTTCAAAATAAAAGTCTTTTGTTACAATTTACCAAATTGATAAGTTCCAGGATTTCACAACAGAGATGTTTTAGATTCAAAGAGATGCTGAAGGGTTGAGTAAGTTTTCGCCTGTTTTTATCCAGTTTCCAAAACCAAAACACTTTTGTGGGAAGTTGGTGGTTGATCACACACTCAAACTTACTTTAATCTTGTAACCGTCTTCCAAAGGAATTAAATCTTAACATATGATGATGAATTTTTTCAAATCTAGAATGTATTTCTCTAGTACATATTAAACAGGTTTATGTTTTTACTTAGTATTTTGGGAGAGGTTGCTACAGGATCAGCACCTTCGAAGTTTCACAAGCTACCATCTCAGAGAGGAAGTACCTCATCAGAACCTTCACTAATCCTCAGTCCTACAGTTTGAAGAATAGTTTAGATGATATCATGTAAGACCAACGTGAAAATAATACTTTTAGGAGCATACGGTAATCATTTCCATGATTAAACATCTTTTTTTGGAGCACATAGATTTTTACTAAGCAAAACCTTTTTTTGCAGGTACTCTTCGACTCAAAACTCTCCAGGTGCAAACCAATTTGCTCAAAACCCAATGAACTCCTCAGAGGAATGTTTGATCTCGCTTGCATCAGGGTTATCATCAGTTGCACCATCCTTCATTTTGCATTTTCAGTTTTAGTCCAGCTTGGCTCCCTGTCATCATCAGGACTTGACGTCCTAGATCCAAATCCTGAGATGATGCTGCAGGTCAGTGGTGTTCACCTCATAATAGGCTTACCTCTGCCATCTTCACTGTAATGTTATTGTCTGCCAGTCCAATGTGACATGAAAGAGAGTTAAGCTGATGTTATGAAGTGAATCAGGCATCAAATAACAACGCTCATCGATCAGTCATCACACGCATTGCTGTTTCCATGGAGACAAGGGTCAAGCAAAGCACCATTCTTGCAGTTTAAGTCAGCACATGAATAAGGGAAACTCAATGCTGTCTCTCAGGGAAAGACTGCGCATCGATTATGAGTCTTGTTTGTACTTAAACATGATTATACATAATATTCCAGTAGTTTAATGTAATGGTTCAGTGCATTGTTGGCATCACTGCAAAGACGGCCATAGGGAGGGATGGAAAAAAAAAACTGATTACATATAATATGTTGCCAAAAATAAGACCAATATAAGCACAATAGACAGCTCATTTGTAATCGGTAAGATTAAATATAGTATTTTAGGGAAGACTGAGGAGTGTGTTTACGACCACACTGTGATTTAACCTCTTAAGCCCTGAGGCCTATTTTCCGAAAATCCTATACTTTTACTTTTTAAGGCATTTCTCAGCTTTTACAAGGCCTAAACTGCAAATCTTGTTATCGAAATGAAGATAGGTTCTTGGGGAGTGGTGTGGATGAGTTAATTTGACAGTCAAGAACACTGGGTAAGAGTAATTGATGTTGGAATGGCCAAAAAATGAACTCCGCCTAAAAAAAAACCACATGTTTCCTCCAATATCTCCTTATTTTACTTATAACGAAGCAAATAAACACAATCAATTGTAACCACTACATGTCAAGGACATCTGTAGCAAGTTTGGTGTTCATACTACAAGAAACTAATATTCTGTAAAGGTTTTGATTGAACAAAGTTCAGGCGTAATCCATGTTGGCACAGTTTGGCACAATTTGGCACAATAATTGAAATATGGAAAAAATCTTGTCCAAAGCTTCAGCTACGTTCATAGTCTTCTTTTCTTGCTTACGGGACATGATTTCAGCAAAAAAACTCCTAAAGAAACGCTGTAAAAGGGGGGTGGAAGCTCATTTACCCCATCTTGCTGCGCTTTTGGGAACCTTTCATTCACAAATGCTTTCGACGTTCGAGCTTCTGCGTGTCCCTACCCCCCGACCATCTGTCCAATCCGGGAGCTCTATATATCGCTGAAACGCTCTGATTCTGAGGAAGCCAATGAGCTCAACCATTTTGATACTGACGGGATCGCCGACGAATCACACGACGCGCAGCGTGGAGAGACCACCTCTTACGCACGGGGAGTCATTCCATATTTGGTGACGTTATGAGAGCACGGGAGCAACAGAAAAAATCCAAAATGGAGTTTCCGCGAAGTTATCGACCGGACATAACAACAAACGGACTTTTATCGCTATGGAAATAACTTTTTGTTGAAAAAACGGCAAAGGTAAGACAAGATTTACATGCTTGCTTGGTTTTCGCTGGCGTTTTTTCGGGGAACTTTCGCTCCCTGCTCTGAAATACTTCATGCAATGTAAATGAGTTGCATATCGCTGGATTCAGCTGGTTGTTAGCTTTCATTTGATGCCATGGTTTTGGTGTTTCCGTTTATATTGTGCATAAACAAAAACTTGGTCATGAATTATAATCCGGCTATGTTGTTGTTTATTTGCATGGCATTCGAGCTGTGGTTAACGGATATGAAATTGAATTAGATACGTTTTTTAGAGGAGTTTCTGCTGAACACAACAGTATTTAATATGTCTGGGTTATTCTCAGGGTTAGTGAGCTATGAGTGAAAATGTAACGCACAAGGGGGCAAGTCCCCGGTACCCGGGACTCTCGGGCTTAAGAGGTTAATGACCCCCACAATGTTGCCGAAAAGTAGCAAGCAAGTGGTTGTTCAAAAGCTACAATAATCAGAGTTAACTTCACTCAAATTAAGGTGCCAAACTCATGAACAACAACCCAACAATCCATACCCCCTACCAGATATTGTCCCCATTCTACTGGAAACCACTGAAAAACACACTGACTTGTGTGTTGAAATAGCCATCTCTCCTCATCAAAGTACCATTCTGGAATTCACTGAGCTCCTGAGAGTGGCCTTTTTTGCGGATCTAAGGAGCACTTTCATGCAGAAGCATCAATGCAGTTCACAGAAAGAGCGTAATGTAGGATTTGATTAGCTCTGATAGGAATACGAGACAGCACATCGAAACTACATTTTTACATGTTTAACTTAAAAAAAATTCCCAGATGGCAGTCACCTCAAGGACGAGTAAGAGTTTTGAGCAGCAAATGGCACTGCTGATAACGGATGTGTTGGTCAATTTCAGGTTCTCACACTCTAAACCCTGGACCCTGGAACTCTACCAACAAGTCAATACCATTTCCACACAATGGTCTGAGTATTATCCGGCTCGAAGTACTGAATACCTTTTACATTATAGTACTTTTTTATATCCCCATGTCTCATAGGTATTTTTTGAATACAAACATTTAAGCAAATATTTATATTGCATATAAAAAGGGATGTTTTTAAAAATGACGTTTTCTTTTCTATGTAAATATTGTACATGTCAGTCCCTCCATGATTTCGCGGGAATAATATATTAGACTTAGCATTTTGTTGGATTTGCGAGCAACAGCTTCGGTGATAGTCACCTGCCGCGTTGGCTCTTGCACGGACATGCTTCTGGGATGTTGCTATAGAGACGTGGCAGTCAAGTGAGTTTTTTTTGTGTTCCACGACAATGTTCGCAGTGATATTTGTAGGAAAGTGTGTATGACAATAATGCCCCGTACAGTGACGGACCAAACTTATTGGTCGAATTTGCGGTAAAGTCACGGTGATTGGATGAAATTGCAAGGCTGCAAATAAATCGTGGGGATCGGCTGAATTTGCGTGAATTGGCTCGATCACAACATCTTGAGTTTCTGGAGGGACTGACATGACTTGTTTTGTGAGGAAGAAAGAGTTCATTGTTAAATTAAATGATCATCAAGATTAATGTTAATATTTATTGAATTGAATACATTTTAAAAAGTGGTTTTTACACAAAATCGCATTATGCTTATAGACTACAGAGGGTTCTTGTTGATGCAGGGTTGAATCCTTAGAAAATACTGCATACTCAAGGAACTGGAGTGAGACATTTATCCCCATGTCATGGTGACTTTAATATTAGAATAAATCGCTCCATGGCTGGTTGATGAATGATGTAATGCCACAAAAATGTCCATTAAAATTCTCCCTAGAGCTTTAAAGTGTTAACCTGGGTCCAGAAGATCAGTTTTGCACTTACTACCCTCATAACTCTCTGGACTATATACATCAGGGTGTACGAGCACCACGTCAGGTGATCAAATTATACACTACCTATTTCTTAAAGGACAAAATCATTTTCAAAACCTTTAGAGAACCGCATGTGCATGTAAAAATAAAGGGCTTGTTTTAAACACCAGAAACTTTGCTGAACGAATCTCTAAAGAGACGCCCTGGCCCTCATACAACCCTCCTCGTGAACCAGGAGAAAAGAGCATCAAGATTTATTTATTATTTCCTCAGTTTCTGCTCTTTCATTCCGTCCTCCCTCATTTTTCTCATCCTTCTATGCTGCTGACTGCAGAGAACTGAAAAGCAGAGGGTCCCGCATATATCTGAGCTTGAACCCAGTGTGCTGGGAGAATGGATGGTAGCTTATATATTCAGCGTGACTTTTACTTCAATGAGATTTGAAGAAGGTGACTTATCCCTATTGAGGAGCATAGCACTTGCACACCGTGTTGCGATATGGTGGGCTTGGGGAACGAGGGCGAATTGGAAATCCTCAGCATGGGGACCCATTTACTTTGTGTCCGTTATCTTTGTGTATGACTTGGACTGCATACTAGGTGGAAAATGAGCTCAGGATTTGTGAAATACAAAGATGTATTATCTGAACTAAGTAATGGAGCCACATGCTCCGATATTTCAAGGCTTACCCTTCGCTGTTTTTTTTTTACCTTCTTTTGAGCCGCGGATGACCTGGGGTATTAACCTGAACTGAAAAAAACACGACTACTTCCTATACTGATAAAAGAGAAAGTGAGAGCGAATCATAGAAAATCCTGTTATCTTGACAGAAGTTGAGTTCAGTTAATAAGTCTATAACCATGGTAACCTCAATTTAGTTTAGAAGGCTTCCCTGCTCCCTTTCTCAAGGACTGTAGGCTAGAAGTGTTGAACAGACACAGGCGTACTACTTTAGCCGTCAAAACTATGTGATAATCTGTGTGTGGATTAATTTCATTAGCAAGCTCTAGGTTGTAAGCCACATTACATTTTCATAGACTAAACAACGCATTGTTTAAGGTTTTCATTTTAGAAAATGTGTCGTTTGTTTTCCCTGAAGTAGCCCCATGTACACAGAACTAAATACAGCCTCTCAATACCAATGTTAGTTTACACACCAGTAGACAGTCTACATGATTGGGAATCACTAGTGCACCATTGGATCATGGAGTCACATTTATGTATACTCTACACATCTTTGAGCTCGTAAAAAACACAGGGAGGCCTTTTCTATTGGTTACTGTCTTTGAGTAGTTGGTTTTTGCCAAATCAAGAATCAGAAATCTAGTTTTTGAAATGTTCTTTTTTAAAATATCTCTACCACTAAGGCCTCTAAGGCTGCTTTCGCGACTGTTCAATTCCTAAGTTCCAATTCTCAAATTTTGCTCTGACAACATGCTTAGATCGAAAACGATGGATGTCAAAGCGCCACATCTGGCCGAAGGAGTTTTGCACTGCCATATCAAATCTGTTTATCATAAGGAGGACGGCAATAAAAGCTGGCTTTATTGATGACCTGTGTAAGATGTAAAACGGCCACTGGATGGCGCTCACCCCACATTCTCATAGCGACATTTTTGTCTTTTTTTTCCTCTGTTTTCTTTGAATTCTTCTCTGCCTACATCTTCTTCTCGTCTCTTTCCACTGTGTAGCATCTGTTGTACCACAAATGCCATCTTCAGGCAAGGAGCATCATTGCTTGAACATTTCCTAAACCCAGATGAATAGCACCAAGCTGAGAAACCGAACATTAATGCAAATCTGAATGTAGATATCCAGAAACCTGGGGGGGGGGGTTCATCTGAGGGAACAGAGAGGGGTTTAAAAGCCAGCCGGAGGACAATGTCCTAGGTCTTACCAGAAAGTGTACCTCAGCCGGCTTTCCTGATGTAGAGGAACAGAGCCTCTTGGGTGACTGAGCTCCTCACCCTATCTCTAAGAGACCGACTGAAGAGGAAGTTCATTTCAGCTGCCTGTATCCGTGACCTCATGCTTTTGGCCGGAAACCAGAACTCAAGGCCATAGGTAAAGGTAGAATTGTAGATTGACTCCAAGTTATTGAGTGTAGCTCCAAGCTGTGGATTGGTACATCGTCAGAAGCTGCATCGATCAGTCTGTCAATTGGTGAAGGATAAATCTACCAACTCGGAAGGAGAATGCCACCTTTCCAGACTATAAACCGATCTTGGAATGAGAGGTGCTGATTCTTGACCCTGCTTATTCGCATTGGGTTGTAAACCACTCCAATGCACACAGGGTCCTGGGTCTGATGACGCCAATCTCTGAAAAGCAGAGATGAAATCTTGTGGTCTACAAAGTGGACTTCCGCTGGGACCATGCTATACCTGGAGTTCATATCCATAAAATCATTGAATGAATTCCCTTAACTGTTTTTTGTTAAATGGTCTCTATTTCTGACTTCCTGTCTGTGACATTTTTTTTTGTACCAGCCCATTTCAATGACACATCGGTATCTCGTAATTAGTGATGACTAGGCAGACACAATATAGCGATTAATAATGACTAATAGATCAAAACTGTGGATTTGTAGCACAAAAATATGTGCAAGGGAGAGAGGAATGCTACAATTCTGGAGAATTTCCAGCCCACTTTTTACTATTGAATGCAAAATTGAGTGGATGCAAATTTCTCGACCTCAGCAGAACCAAAGTAAATTGCTTTTGCTGCTACTTCACTCAAAATCTATTTATCTTTAATATTTACTAAATTGGGGGCTGTGTTATAAACATAAAACGTAACGTTTGCCTACCTAGCCACAGACCCTCCCACCTACTCTGGACAGCAGGACACACCCATATTATTTGCAGACGTTTCTAAATTATTTCTGGCAGAAGAACCAGGAACACGTTCATGGCCCTGTAAAGTTTGCAACTGTTCATAATGATCATCATGACGGCTGCTCACTATGTAAAGTTTCAGGCTTTGTGAGCACAAAAAGGTACTTTACTTTATTAATGTATGTTCTCTGGATCATTTACATAAAATATTAACTGTGTTTCATTGAGGTATTGTTACAAAATGGCAAAATTCATCTCTAGAGTTGGAATGAACTCTCAAATATAACAGCGGAAGATTTCCAGAATCTCTGCTGCCTCAGCTTAAATGTGTTTTTTTTTCAGCTGGGGTGGAAGAACATTTAGCAATCCAAATCTCAAGCTTCCTCAATTCAACAGAAACCATAAAAAGAGATCTCAGCGGAGGGCAGAAAGACCTTGAGAAGCAAGGGCACCGGAAACAATAAATAAAAGCCAAATGTCACATCTGAGCCCCAAATCAATCAGAGCCATAAACCCCATCATGTGTGTTTTTTTTGACTGATTTCTTTCTGCTTCTGCTCAGGCCACAGTATCAGACGAATCAGGATTTAATATAAAACAGCTAAATGATTCAGAAAGAGAGAAAAAATAAAGATGAAAAAAAGAAACTGGTCATCTATCACAGGAGATCGGGATTGGCTGAAATAGAATTGATTCAACTTCATCAGTTAGTAGTGTGCAGCGATACCAATGCTAAGGTTGTAGATTCGATTCCCAGGGACAGCAATGACAGCACATGCACGCTCCATCACAATTTAAGTCACTTTGGAGTGAACTTGGAGTGTCTGTCAAACTGATAAACTTAAAAATTACAAGGTCTTGGATTTGTTAAACTTAAAAAAATAAGTTATTTTTCGTACAGTATACTGTGGTAGCAATGTGTATGGATTAATACATTGCTTTAGTTTCAAAACAATCACTGGATCTTTATTTAATAATTCATAAAATTGTAGCTTTTACCAGATTTTAGACCTCAGGTGAGTTTTATAATTTTGTAAAAATGTCAATTGACGAAATCAGCTTTAGTAAAAGCTTTACCGTTTTTAATTAATCACTACCAACATATATATAAACAACTGAACTAAGAACTCTGCTGTGGGAATGAAACCAAATATAGCACATGTCCATAAAGCAGATGACGGCCACTAGTTAACTAATGGTAAATAAATAAAACTGGAAATTATTATAATTTTTTGGGGGCATTTTAAGTCAACAGAAATGGTTAAAGTAATTTAAAGGAAAATTAACAATCTCGCCATTCGAAAATGAGAGGACGTCTCTGAAAGTAAAAGCTTGTTTCCTGTTAAATATGACATAAAACAAGAAGGCAAGGTAAAGAAGTTGCAGAAGTAACTATAATCACAATCACTTGAGCTCCTATCACTTGCGGAGATATTTCCCAGTAGCGCCACGATACATATTTTGACAATTTTGTATGGCAATATGGTGTTTTTAAGGACCTTTAAAGCTACTGAGCATGTGTAAATTTGTCACCTGAATACTGGAAATATGAGTAAAAACTGGCGAAAACAGGATTGCATATTTGACTTCATTAAAAAATGCCTCCTTTATCTAAAAGAGAGTTTACTGAAGAGCTCACGTGGATGAGTCACACACATTGTTGTCTGTTTCTTTGGTTTAATTGAGGTTAAATGAGAAAATGGAAAGGATGTCTGCTGGACTGCTTGTTCTCTCTAATCTTTGAAATTTAATTTGCCTCTCGAGCAGGTACCGTGATATTAATGAATGTTTGCCGAGAGAAAGCATTGAGGAGAATCAAACCCTTTCAAACACCGTCCCACAGACATCTTTTAATGACATTAACTCTAACCACATGGAATCTTGTAACTAACAAAACCCTAAAGGAGGAGGCGCTCCTTTAGAAGAGAATATCAGAGAGAGAAACAAAACAAAAACAAACATTGTTTACCGCTTTAGATTATTTAGCACATTTTTTTAATAGCCGCGGGTCTGATGAGGTCTTTGAGTTTCTTCCTGTTGAAGCTGAAGAGGTTTAAAAGGGTCTTTCTTTACTCCGTGTCTGGGCTTTGTGCCAGTGATCTCAGATCCAGCATACATAAGCATATCTAAAGGAAACCCCGCGTTTGAAGAGCGCTGCAATTCACAGCTGAAAACATCCTCAAAAACTACAACTCACTCTTTCACTTGCTAATGAACATCCTGCTGATTTCCTTTAAAAAAATGAGTGGTAAGAGCTATTTATGCTAAACAGTATAAATATTAATAGTCAACACAGCATGAAAATGAAGGCTTTTTCTGCACAAGGAACTTTTCTACATGGCAAAGCACCTCAGTGGATCATAGCGGCGAGTCTTTCATTTTTAGCTCTAGGCTAAGAATGAACCTGCGTGGCATATTTACCTCCATAATGAGCCTTTCATGGCCTTCGGACTCATAACAGAATATTCTCTTCTGCTGAATATGTAATGGAGTTTGCATTCTCTGGTTCCTATTAAACTCTATAAGCAGGACGGCCACTACAAACGACCCTTCTATTAGCCTCCTGCACCAGTCACGCTCATTAGTGCAGCATTAGGAAATGAGTGCAGAATTGCATTATGGGTACCGCAGATGGAACGGCTGCAGGGTTGCCAAACGTAGTTGGCCTTTTCACAGTTTGCAAGAATGACTTGAAAAATCAAGCGCTCTCGGTTTACAGAATTTGCTGACATTTAACAGTTGAAATAAATAATGTTTGCTTTAATTAGTCAGTTATTTATAGCCCTTCTCAAAAGAAAAAAAAAAAAAAAAAATGTCAACGTTACTTTAAATATTTGGAGTTGATGACCAAATATTTTGTCTTCTAACCAGCATCAATTCAAGGAATTCTTAGGATTATCGGTGAATGACTAGCCAATTTCACCAAACAGGTATGAATGAATTTCAATGTCACATATTTAAACCCAGTCATGAACTGAAACAGAAAAAACTTGAGGCTTAAACTAGGTAAGAAGCAGCCAAATAATGCTACTATAGTGAGACTGAGAGACAGTTTCTTGTCTTTGGCTGATATTTGCAACATTAAGCATGGCAACAAGAGACAAGGCAGTAATACTGCATCAACAGGTTCTATCCCACACAATTTCATAGCAGACTGGGGGTTAAGAGTAGGGCTGAACGATTTTGGAAAATAATCTAATTGCGATTTTTTTTTACCCCGTATTTTTATGTTACAAAATTTTATACAAATTTTATTTGTATATTTAACTAAATTGTGTCTTTAACAGGATAAACATGTGAATTTCACTTTGTAATAACCATCATTAAAAGTTATAAGGCACTACAGTTCTATTTAAAGTGTACTTCTAGTTGAAACGTAAGAAAATGCATCTCCAGTTTCTTTTTTGTTCAAGTTTCAGACTCCAAATCGATGCCATCTAGTGGTGAAAAGAAGGGATAACCCATGGAAGTACAAGACCTGTCATATAGTTCTGGCACATTGTTCACAAAAAGAACTATATGAACACCCCTCCCCCTTTCTTTTCTGGAGGGGGAGGGGTGTATGCATTTGGGGGGGGGGTGTTCATTTATTGGCAATGCTTTTAACATAAAAGCTGTTAATTGTCAATTTTTTTAATTAAATCTGAATCTGAACACAAAACTGATGCCCCAGCGCAATGGAGTATCCTTCATTTGAGGTCCCCAGACTTCTTAGGAATTGGGGACGTATACAAACACCTCTCTCTGGTGGAGCAATTTCTGAAAAAAGAGTGAGCACTACACGTAAACACCACGGTAAAAGAAAAATCCAGGATTCTAGTTATTATATAAATATGCAAAAAAAACCCACAATGAACAGGTATTGTTCAAAACATATTTATAAGATATACAAATGTATGAAATGCTTAAATGGCACCAATTCAATATAAAAGGCAGTTTGTGTGATAAATGTCAGCATCAGCTCATCAATCCTCCACAGCTTTGTCACTTCAAAGAAGAGTTGTTTCTTGAGTTTTTAAAGGTTACATTTCCTTTATTTCTTCTATTGTTTACCAAGCACCAAGCAGTCATTAAAACAACTCAACGCTGTTTAACTCATCTAGATTAAAACGATCTGTTCTGAATCAAAATTTCAAGAGACTCGGATCAAATCTGGAGATGAATGAGGCAGAGGACCTCACTTTACTTGTTCAACTTTTTGAAAGTTGGTATTCATGCTCGTGGGTGGGATCAGATCACTGTAGTGCGATCAAAAAGAATGTCTCAGACCTTGTACTCTTAAATGAGTTATGCTCCCTAGAGAGTTACGTAAGGAAGAAGGATCATGTCTCTGGGACAGACGGCGCTATAGTCTTCATCAGCTCGCACCGTGCGCTCAGGGCAATGAGGCATGAAGAAAGCCGGCAAACTGTTAGCATGATTGAGCGAAGGTGCTCGTCTTTCTCCAGGCCACGTTATTTATACGTTTTAATGATACCCTGACTAGGCGTCCCATCGTTTCCCAAGGCTGCTGGTGAAAAATTCATATTTGAAACACTTGGCTGTTGTAGATAACTGGCATCAGTCATTCCAGGACATGTTTAGTGTGGGTGGTGAGGGGCAGGGGGTCTCAAAACGTGATCCAAGTCTCCTTCAACCGACGGAGACGACATTTGATTAAATTACTTTAAATATTAATGCATTCCTCTGGCTATATTTTTAAAAATATATATAAATAAAATCCTCCTGCTGTTCTTCTGCACAGGATTAGTGCCTGAGAGGGAAAGGTTTTTAATCGATAGATAGAAAAAACAAATAATTGATCGGATTTAGATTTTTCGGTATCCTGCATTATTCATCAAAAGCATTTTTTCACACCTTTGCTTTAACTCCCATATAAACCTCATTTAAATATGACATCTATCATGTCAATTAGCATTTAAAATCACCCAGCTAAATGGCCTTAATTAAGAACTTTATTGCAGTGATTTCTTTAGCATTTACTGCAATATAATTTTATACTCGCAGATTTTAAAATTGTACCTCGATTACCTCGATTATTCTCCCATGCCGCTCAGATTTACTTGTTTGTTGGGATGAGATCCTACAGATTTTTTGCCTACGGACATTTAGTGACTCACTATTCACTGCTACAGAGTGCTTTCGTTTCTGCGTGCTCTTAAGAAGCGGATGAATATGTATGTTTTATTTTCTCTCATACTTCCCCAAGTGTGGTGCTTCACCCTGGCTTTAAGGCAGCTTGTCAGTAGCGATTGCCGGGCTCTCCATCAGCCGGAGAGGGTCAGAAATGCTGCTGGAGCCTCAGGACTCGCAGGTCTTTAGAGTCAAGAGTCTGACACAAGAACACACAAGCGCTCTGGGCTTCCTGGCCAATGGCAGAGACTCAGAGCCAAGCCGTCATTAACTATGCATTACAGCTGAATATTTCACACGTTCCTCCTCTGTGTATGTCTTGCTTTGTGTGTTAAGCTGATTATGGCCTCATTTTCTCAGCGTTTAGTCATATACATTCCATCTGGAGAATAATTGATAGTGATTATGTAAAACGAGACACGTTGAGCGTTTTTATAATGCATATTAGCGCTTTACACAAACATCAATGTTTCGATTGTTTTTGACATATAAAGGTAATTTAAAATTGAACATATCAAACTAAAGTCACTGTCTAGAGAGGTAGAAAAAGATCCTACAGAGCATACATTTGGTTACTGTAAGATACAATAAACGCACAACTGCTCTGACAACTCGAACAAAAGAACATTTACAGGGAGCATTCCTTTAGAAAGCACAAAAAGCAATGTACAAGCCGCGTGCCAACATGGGAAAAAGAACATTCCCACCCATTTTAAATCAGAAGTCCCAAAAACTCAAACCCTTAGAAGTCTGGGGCTTTTTTGAGCATTTATACTAATTTACAATTAAATTGTGGCCATGCTTGATATAATTTTTATATATATATATTTTCATTAAAGTGCACAATAATTCCATCAATCCTGAGAAGTCCTGGGAAAAAAAAAATTCAGAAGAACATTTTGTTTTACTGCAAAAACAGTATGTTTTATACCAAAATAAATCATGTGTTGAGACTAAGAGTGTCTTAAAAAAAGTAAAGACAAGGTAAAGTGATGTCAAAATTGTATTAAAAATTAAACATCCCAGAACACTACACACTGTTCCAAGCACTTTATACAAAAAGAAAAAAAACAAGCCATTTCACAGGTGTTGTATTTCCATGGATTATCCCCACTAGATGGCACTGATGCCACCAATTTTGAGTCTTTAAAATGAAACGCGCAAATGAGAGAGCGCTTCTGAGAAGGCGTCATGGGTATGATCTGACCAATAGGAGAGCAGAACTGTGTTTTTCGTATCTTGAGACTTTTTTCGTGTCTCGAAAGAAAATATTTCGAGAGAGACCTTTCATATCTTACATTTTTCGTAACGTGAAGCAGTTGTTTCTCGAGGTTCCACTGTATTTGAAATCAAAATACCTACTTAATTTAAAACAGACGCTATGACTGGCTAACGCACCGGTGCAAGCAGGGACTAAGGGTTAACTCAAGGTTGTTAAACAGTGTATATTAGGGGTGTAATGGCTTAATCAAATCATGGTGAGATTCAATACAACAGATATTTTCGATACAACAAAAAAACTAACAATTGAACAACGACAGAGATATATCTTCAGGGGTTACCACTTTAAGTCGATTAAACAGAAGTTCCTTAAAACTAAAACTGTGATGTTTTGGTATATAGAATTTTTATAAAACATTTTCCCTGTTCCGCTCACTTCAATTCTATTATTATTATTATTATTCAATGTAAAGTTTAGATGTTCCTTAACCACTTTAAGCTTCCTTCACAGCTGTTTCTGTTTCAGCTCATTACTGGTATTACAGATATTGTACCCTTAAAATCAAATATACATTTACGAAGTCTAAAAAATACTAGAAAAAAATGGATATGGAAACCAGGAGCAACGCTTTTAACATGTTTTTTAAGGATGGTGTGATCAGTGGCATCTGCTGGCCTGGCATGGCAAATACACAATGAGGAAAATGTTAAATGAAAAGCACAGATGGAATCTATAACTACAATAACTGAACGCCGTTTTTAAAAATGCACAGCCTCACCCAGGCCATTAAATTACTCCCCGGCAGGGATGTCATTGTATTAGGCGCAAATGAAAGGACCGATAATGTTAATTACAGCAGCAAGGTGACACAGCGGCTCTCGCTTCAGTTCTCAGTCATCACTTTAATCAGCACGAGGTCGTCAAGCCAACGAGGTCAGACTGAGGAAGCAGACGCCGAATCAGCCCTAAAATCTCTTTCATTTTTGCAGATAGTTTTTCATTATTGTGAAATTATTAATGGACTATAGTTTGACAAGTGCAAAAGAGAAGCAAAGGTCCTTCTCATAAACATCATAGTACTGAACAACACTTCTACAAACGATTAATCGTCAGTATTTGAAATACAGCAGACAACATGCTCTGAAGATTTGGGAGCATTGCTGGGTAAAAGACAATATGTCCTACATCCACATTTCATTCATTCAACCTATTCTCATACACAACAGAAGGATGTCACTTCAGATATAAATGTGGTGGCTACTCAAACCATGTGCAATTTAAGAATCAATTCTTAAACGCTTTTCATTGAGCG
Source organism: Danionella cerebrum (assembly GCA_007224835.1). NCBI lineage: Eukaryota > Metazoa > Chordata > Actinopteri > Cypriniformes > Danionidae > Danionella > Danionella cerebrum. Next base: position 309,979 of record SRMA01027302.1, on the reverse strand, counting down.
TTTATGACACTCATGACTGAGTCAGGCTGTGAAAGGAGCAGCTGAGTCAAATGCCTTTGTTAGATTGCATTAACTGGATTGAGGAAGGTCGTGGCCCACTCAGGTTTATTTTAATTGCCACGGACAGATAAGTGATGAGATCCAAGAAATTCAGACTGAATGGGTTTCTTCTCCTCAAGGCACGCAAGCATTTGTGTTTGAATTTCAGCTTGTTTTTTTACACATGACAATGCATGATGGCACTTTATTGTTGCACCCCTAGTTAAAACAGACTGTAAATCACAACACCCATCATGGAGCTACTGGGAGATATCATCTAGGAGCTGAAGTCTGTTTGCTTCTTTGTGATTCTAGTCACTTCTGCAACTTCTTGTTTTTGTAATATTTACTAGGAGACAATTATTCTTTATTCGAGAGAAAGATGATAAAAGTAACTCTCTCAATCATTTAGAGTAAAAAGAAGACGATGTAAAGATTAACACTGCCCCTAGTGGATGAGTAGTATGCTCTCGAACTAATAAAACTAGACGTTAGTGATCTTAGCTTTGTGGTCTCAAAACTTTTTTTAATTGCAGGGTTTGTTATTTAAATAGATACAATGGTTAAAAATATTGCTTATCGTATCGTAGACATAATATTGAGTTATTTATCGTACTGAGAGCAGTTTGTATCGTTATGCCTCTAGTTTTCACAAAATCCCATGAGGACTTAAAAATGTAAACAGTACATTTTTGGACGTTTTAAAGACCTTATCAATTATCTTAGTACCACTGGAAGTTAAATTAATTAGCATTTATTTGTAGAATTCAGAGGCATTTCAATAAGCAAACATAGCGAGTCTTTAAATTCAACTTTAAAAAATTAATGTGAAGCATTACTTAAAAGTTGAACAAACTAAAGCGGCAAACCCTGCGATGGATTGGCGACCTGTCCAGGGTGTACCCCCGCCTCTCACCCAATGTGCGCTGTCAGACCCCAAAAAAAGGGAATAAATGGGTTGGACAATGAGTGAATTAATTGAAAACAGCAAACTACACTAATTGTAAGTTCAATGCAAAACAGCATCAGTATTATAAGTGAGATATGGTCTACTGTCCTTCATCCAAAACCACCCCAGTGAGCAAACATTATTGTCTAAAAGTATGTAAAAAGGGATCTAAAAAGTATGCTTCTCAGCATGTGCAGCCTCAAAGACGTCTGGATTAGATTCATACGTTCACTTCACTTACTCATGGCTGTCCAAATATACGGATACACAAAAAAAACAAAAACAAAGACCACTTTGGAAGTTTTTTGTTGCGAAGAGGAGGATGTTTGTGTACGGTTACATAAATCAGCAGTTTATTCAAAGTACTGCATTTAAAAATGCACAGACTCCTGCTATGAGGTGTTATATTGTTTGGTGCCATTTTGCCAAAAAGACATTTTTATCTCCAATTTTGTCAGTAATGGTCAAAAACAATAATACTCCGGTCTGTAGATATGTACTGTAAATTGTAACTCAGAAGATGTGGTTGCCAGAACTTTACAGTTACATTTACAGTACATTTTACACGACTGTACTGTAAATGTTACTGATTATGTTACAGAGTTTGAATAATATTTACGGTTCAGGACCGTCTTTTTTTACAGTTAAGAACTTCCTAATTTTAATGTTTGTAAGGAAGTAATTAATTAACTAATACACACACATATATATATATATATATGTGTGTGTATATATAAATATATAAATACACATTAGAAGAAGACACACGCACGCATGCAAGCGTACACGCACACACACACGCACACACACACGTATAAAAATAAATAAATACATTTTAAGGTCTAGCTTTTTACATTTTTTCACTGTAAATTCTATAGCCATCACTTTTTTTGTGCTTTTAGTAACTTTTAGTAGCATTTATACATGCCATTATATTTACTGATATTTTTAACAGTGTGGCCGTATGTGACTAGCATTTTACATCAATTCAGTGTTCAGTAATAGATTGCTTGACCTGATTCCTTTAATCCTTTTAATACTATTTAATGTATGAAAATGAATCAACTTTTAATAATAGCAAGCCTCTGCAGACACGAGAAACATAATGCAAGTATAATTAAAAAAGTAAAGTTAAAACATGCATATAAATCAGTTGCAAAAACACAGCTAAAAATGTAAAATCTCAGCATGTAACAACTTAACATCCATCTAAAAAGTTTAAAATCCATGTTTGCATCCAACTACTGGCATAAGAAGTAATCACTGATGAAGACTGTGTGCTCGCCATCTTTGCTGAATTTGCAAACATCTGCTGAAGCTATTTAGTCATTCTGGCTTTTCTCTGAAGTGTCTTTCTGCATACTCACTTTGGATTTGTTCAATTGTGCATGTTTGTATTTGATTCATTATTCATGCGGCCTGCTATAATACACCGTTCCTGTGAAAATGTGTAGGGAAATGCTCTAATGACAAGATGGAGTTTTGAGACCGCTTTGAATATCTCCGGTAAATGCAGATATGAGGAATATGCCAATAATGATGATGTAAAGTTCATAGAAAATATAGTTTAGACTGTTTATAATAGATGCAAAAACAACCAACATCAACTGCTAAAGCCAATTCAATTGGAGACATAGGAGTCGCAAGTGATGTCTGTCCCAGAAACACACTTAATAGGCAATTTCATGCAAGAATGGTGAGAAATGAACAGCCGACCAGTTAGAGAGAGAGAGCGAGAAAGAGAGAGAGAAAGAGAGAGGGGGAGAGAGAGAGAAAATGTTAAGGTAGAAATGAATAACCATATCTCTATTAAATTTTTCCCAGTGCTAAACCATCAACATTCCCTTTATGTGGCACTTGGACTTGTGTTCCAAGCCTTTTGACGAACACAATCCAGTCTAGATTTCCATTATTCCATTATTCCAACACTCTCTTATACAGTACTGTTTGACAGCTTCTGAAATGTATGGCTCATACTACATGGTTCCAAAAAATATAGTAAGGATTCTAATGTTTTCCGATTGAAACTCGACTACAGTTGGTACAAAAAAAAGTGTATATAATTAAATTTTTTAAAGCTTCTTAATGTAATATAAACCAAACCCCAGTCTCTATGACATTCCTAAGCTGAGATAAAGATATGGAAAATTGGTTGCTATGGTAAACTGGTAGTCTAGTTGCTAGGTAGGGTAGCTGCTGACCAAATGGGTGCCCTAAGTAGAAAAGGTGCCTCCCAAAATGTGCCAAAACAATTTCCTTAGATGTGTGTTTATTTTCTCTTTCTCAAAATAATCAAGCTTAGGATGGAATAACTCATAAATGCTACAGTAAAATATTTTTATTATGACAGCCAATAACACTCATTTTTATGATGTAAAAATGTGCCCAACATACAACTACACCCATAGTGCAATTCAAATTTATATAGCTACATAGTTTTAAAAATATTTGTAAATTTTACACATGCAGATACAGGTGTATCACAATAGTAACTCATTATTAATACATAACCTGTAACATTTCTATTATTATTAACATTCATTTTCTTTTGAGCAAATGGCAGCTGGTGCCCTACATAGACCAGTGTTTCCCCTACCATTATATTAGGGGGGCGCCCCGCCCCCACAACGGCACCCCCCGCCCCCCTTGAAGGTCAAGTTAATTTTATTTTATTTTTGTCAAATAACGACACCGCAAAGTTCCGCTCCGCGTCGGAGAGTATGTCGCAGCAGGCAAAAATATTTTAAATGCTCCCAAGGTGGTGACGATGACGGCACGTGTTCTGCTGCGAGCAGCAGCCGGTGTAGCTTTTCTACTCCGAATCAAAGTACAGAAAAGAGCCCAAGTGCTGCATGTCTTGCCCCTGACAAGCAGCAAAAGTCTAGCCACCACAGAACGACAGGTTTTGACCCAGCTTGGCTGTCAGAGAGAGGAAATACTCCCCCTGGCTGTACAAGACTGATCTTGATAAGTAAGTAAATACACACAAGCATGAATGAACGAATTGATAAATAAATTGCTTAATTAATAGCTAGCTAGTTAGTTATACAATGGCATTTCCTGCTTTAAACTATCACTTTGTTAAGTTGATTTTTACGGTTGTTACTATCAGTTATCACTTTTAAAGCCTAACAGTTAATGTATTTACAGGTCAAAACAGACATTCGCAATAGGCTGCAAGGGGACCATCTTGCAGCCTGCATGCGGATCTCAATAAATGGGCCAGAAGTTTCAGACTATCCATACCAAGATGCTCTGGAAATGTTCTTTCAGAAGCCCAGAAAGATGCACTGCAGTGACAAAAGCTGCACACTTTGTGAATAATTAACATATTAAAATAAATCTGATGTTTAGTTCAGTGTACAGTTGTTTAGTTATTGTACAGTAATTGTTCAGACATTATAATATATTGGTATACTGCAATTAAAAGAAACATATAAACACTATTAAGTGTTTGTGTGAGTGTTTTGCCGCACCACCCATAACACCACAACCCCCCCCCCCCCAAGGCCATGATCCTAGGGGAAACACTGTAGACTGCATACTTTGTGTATAGACAGCAGTGCTACTGTACCTACAGTGGGGTCATGGACATCATAAAATGCCCTTAATGTCACTTTGAGTGAAATAAACCCACCCTTGAGTCATGATTTTCCTGAGCCGAGATACAGATAAGTAACAGTTCGGTTGTTAGGGAGTTGCCAGTGATCTCATGAAAATACAAGTTGCCGCTATGATTAAAATAAACAAACCCCCACTTCTCTGTGATGCTTCATCGTGAATATATTTTTTGTTAACTTTTATCATTTATTTTCAATGGCCCTTAGAGTCATTGCTAAATACTGAACCCCTTCGAGAGCCTTGGGTTTAAATACTTTGGCAAACTGGTTGGCATGTTCTTGGGCAAACAGAAAACATCCACAGGTGTGGTCTATTTGAAGTGTTAAGTCAATGGAAAAGTTCTCAGAATTTCCATTTAAATTCACTAAAAGCTGCTACACTGTCCGTGTACATTCAGAATAAGAGTGTACTAGCATACGGAAATGTGATATAAACACGGTTTAGTCAAGTAAAGGCAATTTGAACGTATTTATTGGCAATTAAACTTGAAAGAAACAATTTTGCTGTTTAAGTCTTGCATCACCACATGAAACAACAAGCTCTTCAGAGACTCCTAAATGGAATTAGCTTCTGCGCTAAACTAGCATAAACACCAAAGCTTGAGGCTGCCATGACATTAAACAACAAAACATGACTGTGCGACACAACATACTTCTTGCAAATTAGCAACACAATTGTGAAAAGGACACAAGTGGTTCTTGTCATTTTGCTTACATCGAGCTGATCAAAGCATGATGCCTTTAGCATGAAAGCTAGCCGCAACGCCATTCTTTTATCTTTTCTGGGATTTTATGAAGCCAGACAGCCTTTCCCTCTGCTCCCTCGCTCTGTTTGTAATGACACTACCCAAAAAAATTATTATTTTCACCTCTTTCAGGACAGCTAGCTGTTAATTAAGCCGACATTGATGCTATTAGACTAACTGTTTTTAAAGTGGATGCATTTGTCGGATAATTTACGATTTGCAAGCTGTTTGCGAACATAAATATTGAATGGTACATTGAAAGCTTTGCCCTGAAGTGAAATAAATGGTTAGATTTTTATTCAAAACTTTGAATCATATTAAGGCAGATCCATATATATTTGCTATTAATTCTATTTACATTACTTTTGAGTATTTTTTCACTACTTTACACTTTGCTCAAATAAATCACCTTTTCTTTTTCACAAATATTTCTCATTATATTACAAAATAAATTCAACATTGTACAAAAAATATAACTCTTAACAATAAAAGACAATAAAAATTCTTAAATCCCACAAAAGAAAGCAAAGACAACGTCAAAACAAACTGAAATAAAACCAACAACAGGTGAACTTTTTCTAAACGTTATACACTGTTCCAAGCCCTTTTATGTGGCTTTATGCTTTTTTGCCAAAACTTTGAAAAACACAAGCCAAATCACAGGTATTGCACTTCCAAGGTGTCCCCCTTCTTATCGCCATCAGATGGCACTTATGGCACCGATTTTGGTTCTGTAAAATCAAACTGAAACTTTCACATCTCACATTTGAATTACCTTGCAAATGATGCATGAAAATGCATGAAAAAACTTTTTTATGGAGTAAAATGCCGTAGGGTCTTACACAGGAGTTAACTTAAATATAACATTTTTTTTTTATAAGATGATCACCTTAAACAGAGAGGGTAATAACTCCAGCCCCACCACTATGCCACTTCCACACTTCCAAAGCAGCAATTCAGCCTTTGTTTTAAAAAACTGAATAAAACTCTATTAAAACCTGTTAGGGTATCTAATGTGGGTACTAATCTGAAATTATAACAATAATAATAAAATGTCCGCGTTCCAGTAAAAATGACTGGCTGATCTCTACATGGTGTAAAGCTTAGCAACAGGTCAATACAGATTATTTTATATTTTGTGACAGGGTTACAGCTCTTCACCAATCATAGAAAAGGATCAAGCTTTGGAAAGACCATCCATCTGTTTGTGAAACAGGAACTGGTTTGCAACAGCATTGGCCAGGAACAGATAGCTTTTACAAGCAAAGCTGCCTGGATTCACACATCTCAGCTTCCACTTTTTCCAAATCTCGGATTTGCTTGTTGTCAAGCACATCATCCCACTGTAGATACAGGAGCGTGATTCCACCGTTACTTGAAATTCAATGGGGTATTCGCCGAATCTTTCTATAATTCATGGGACTTTCTAATGCTTTTACTCTTTCTTCTTTGGGATGTAATGTCTCTCTGTCTCAAGAGTGTTATACTCAAGTGCCAGAAATGAAACACACCATTCTGCCTCATTTTCTCCAGTCTCTCTCTCTCTCTGCTCAAGTGTGTGGTTTCATGCACACAAAAAATATTGATTGTAAGCTCTGGCGTGACCACCTCTTGCTAGAGCTCTTGGACGGCCTGTGCAGTTGTAATTTCTCAGATGGCAGAATCTCATTTACTCCTGAGCGTGATGTGTATTTCAGAATGTGTGAAAACAAGGCACTAGAGGCAGCTGAGAGTGGCCGCTGTCAGATGGCACTCAGGGCAAACTCAGAGCCCTCATCATCCCCTACTGGATTAACACTTTACAGCTTGGTCCAACACCTTGAAGAGCTCACCCATCTCTTTTTGGATCTCAGAGGAATGTGGGCCCATGTATCTGACAGGTTGTAGTGACTTTTTACATGAACTCATATATATTTACTTTTAAGCCACTTCACCCAAACCTTTTAACAATATGGGCCTGAAGGACCCTTTGCTATGTTAACATCTTTAACGGCCTGAAACACTATTTTTAATAGTACAATGTATACATTACCAAGACACACCCTGCAAAAATGGTAAATCCAGATGTGGCTGTGGACAACGGCAGAAAATTGATTAACGTCCGATAAATGCATTTGAGCTTCCATCAAAAGTAGTAAACAGACTGAAATTATATGTGATTTATTCGGGCCAACTGTTTAATTGTGCTCCCACTGTTAACAATGACCACCACAGACCGTAATAAACAAAGTTGAGAAGCAACTGAGCTAATCATTCATTTTTAAATTGCCCTCTGAAGGACAAACACTTAGTCACAGAATTATTTGTGAGAGAAAATGAACAGCATGCTAAAACACACTTTTATTCACCAAAAGACATCGCAGTGGCTTCTCATTATTTCACGACTGACAACAGCCCCACAGTTAAATTGTCTAAAAATTGTGACAACCAACCGCCCATCTAGCCACCCACCCACCTAGCCTTCCATCCATTCATCCACAAATCCATCCCAGTCACTTCACACTTGAACTTGCCACAAAATACAAAAGTGAAGTGGCTGGGAGCAAACTACCTTGGACCCTGGAGAGAGTACAGAGCTTATCCAGTGCTCTACAGCCAGCCCTTCGCATGGGTCCAAGAACCAACATGCAAACCAATGACACTATTCCAGACTATAATATCCAGAATATGTGAAGAGTTTGGTTACTAAAGAGCACTAAGCACCAATATAAAATACAAATTACAACCAAAAAAAAAAAAAGTAATTTTGGTGACTTATTTAGTCATTACTTTTTTTTTTGCAAAACTTGACACAGGCCACATATTCAATCTTATTTCATCTGCGGCAAGGAAACAAACCCATCCAACAAAAATATCCACAATAGGAACATGTTAAAAAGACATGGAAAGTCTCCAGCTGCTCTCCAAACAGAGACTCATAATCAATTACAGTCTGAAACAGAAACAAATATTTTTCATGCAAACTCCTTGCAGTGTTTCCCCCACCGTTCAATAACAGGGGCAAGTATAAAAAAGGACTATGCGCTTAATAATTAAAATACATGCGTAAACATCCACAAATAAACAAACAGCAAGGCTCATTTACCATCTCTTCCTGTCCCCTCCAAGGTTTGGTTCTTATTACCAAATTTTAATTTGTTTTGTGTGGAAACACACAACTTCCGCAATTTAACATTCATGGATTTAAAGCTTTTTGGAACCATGATAATTTTTTCTGCTTTACAGTGGCAAATATACTCAATATATTAGCAAAACTTACATTTAGGTAAAAAACAAAACAAAAAAAACTAGAAGACAGGAAACCAATAGATGCACGATTGCTCATCTCGATTAACGCAAGCCTGATTCTAACCAGCATTTCCCAAATAAGCACCACTGCTCAAAATTTCCGAGCATGTGCGCCATATTATTTTAAAGGTGGAATGAATCATGGCCGAGGGCTCCAGGCGGGCGATTTGTTGAGCTAATGGTGGGCGAGACATCAAATTTTCACATTTGCAGGCCCAATGCATCACTGAGGGCCACAACCATTCATCACAGTCCACATCTCCTCGACAGACATTTGCAAAATCTGTGTTTACTCATTATGTCTAGGTTTTCAATTCTCTGTCAGTGAATATGGATTAGATAAGCTCTCATTCTCTCCCTCTCTCTCTCCTCGGCACGGATCGACCAGCGCTTCCCGAGACCTGGACAAAAATGTGGTGTGAAATGCGAGGGCTGTCTGCGAGTGTGAGCGAGCTGACAGGATTTTAGGAGCGTGGAAATGGAAATATGAAGCAGGCTTTTGGATGTGCCCGGCTGCCATCCGAGAGTAAAGATTGGTGTCTGTCGCGACTGGTCCAATTTCAAAATTGCCACGTCCATTTTACTCAGCATCTTTATTTACGCAAATCTGTCTTGTCACTCTCTCTTCACCATTCTGACTGGACAGATGCATTCAAATATTCAAAACAATCAAATGTGGAGTGGCTGGTTGGGATTTTTCAGATGATTGAGGCGTTGGCTTGGAAGTGCCATCCACTGCCAATGAGAACTGAACCATCTTAAGATTTGAGTCGATTGGATTATTTATTGCGCTGAAAATAAGCATGACACACTTATTATAATGTACTTTGCATTTAAATAAAGGAGAGTCCAATGTTTCGAGGAAAATATAGTCTTTAGATCTTTTTATTCACATTTTTCAGTACCAGCACTATATGTGGTGTGCCATATGTTTCCACAGCTAAAAATAGTGTTTATGAGCAGTACGTTCAGAGACTACCGCAGAGATGACCTACATCTGGGTGAATGTCATGCAAGTAACATTCATCTGTAAATGAAAGATGATGGATTTGTTTTTTCTAGCTGCTCAATCTCGCATGCCTCAGTCTAACGGAAGGTTATTGTAGTCAACTGAACCAATTAAGTAACTTTTACCGACAACCAACTGAATTCAGTGTATTGCCAAGGCAACATTAAGTGTGTGTAGAGCGGGAGGACGAATCACAGCCGCCATTTTGTTTGTATTCTTCGTTTCCACAAGGAGTCATACTTGAATTGTTTTGGGAAAAAATATTCACAAAAAAATGTAAAGACAAAATAAACAACAAAAAGTAATAAATTAGAATAAATCTAATGTTAGGAGTCGCTATAAAAAAATGATGTTACGTAAACCTTAATCCAAAATATATTACCTTTTCAGATGATTCTGCTCAAGAAACAAAGCAATATGCAACCCAATCAAAACCTTCCAATTCAGTTGCTCAAAGAAGCTCTTGCTTTGTGTTGTTTAAAGGAAGAAAAAAAAGCCATCTCTTTCATTCTGCACCTCATCAGAGAGGTGAATTATTGCCAAGGGTAATAAAGCTCCAAATGCATTGCCTTTGTTCCTCTTATCAGCTCAGTTAAGCAATTTACCTACACATTCTCTCTCTATAATCACCCGCTAACTGCAATTACGCACGTCTACAAGTTTCTGAAGACAACTGGAAAGTGGGTAGATGTCATCAGATACAGCGGAAGAAGGAAGAATAGAAGTGTGCAAGCTTAAACGTTTAAGATGAGCAGGCTGCCGCAGATATTAATAGGCTGCGGTGCTATTATACAAACTGTATTATTTTAAATCAAAAGCCTTCCATTGTCTTTGTGTAGCTGAATCCTTTTCATGCGACTTGCTTTGCTCGATTCCACACAAATGGAACCAAATCTGGTTTAGTTTGGTGATGGTACGATATGTCTTTAGTCTCAACAGTCAAATGGAAGAGTTTGCAACAGGTTTTCATGCAAAAAAGGAAAAACCTGATTTCGGTTTGAGAATTAATGAACCATTAAACATAGCAAAAGTGAGCACAAGTATTTAAGTTTCAGACAGTCATCTTTTTTTACAGTACACGCACACGCATGGGTGGATGACGTATGAAATATAACTTTTTTACTTCAAATAGCACCATATCACGAATAATTTGTAGTGTAGGTATAACTCAATGTTCCATATGTATTTATTATGTATGTATGTGCATGTTCTTTTAGACTTAACTTCTTCACTGATTTGCTGCACCAGTGACTTTAATGGTCAGATAAGATGTGACATGAAACCATCAGTTTATGACCCGTTCCAACAAATTGGTGCCATTTCTGTCCATGGGACTATGTGCATAAAAAAAGCTTCATGAACACATTTTATTAGTGAGCAGCATGTACTACATACCATTCAAATTGCAAATTTAAGCAATGGCATGTAAATAATGATAAAATCCACATAAAACACTGTTTTGTCCCCAGTCTCTGAAAGGGAGAGTTTGGCTTCTCAACTCCTCTACAATCTGTTCAACCAGACTACCATCACTTGAATCTGGACTCACAATTAGTTGATTCCGCATTTGTATTTTTGCATCGTGTTTTATTGTGCGTTAAACTGTATGGTGTATTGAAGATTCTTGAAAAGCAAATAAAATATTATTATTATTTTAACAGGGCTGACATGGCCATACAAAAGAAATTCGGATATTGCAGAGGACCCTAAAAAAGATAAATGCCATGTACACACACACACACACAATGTGTTAATTACAGGGGCATGTTGCTAGGGGAAATGAACAGTCACAAAAACAGATCTTCACGTCTGCTTCAGTGGTCTAGTGATGACGCATTTAACACACATGCGGTGGCCCCAGGAGCATTGGTCAGCTCCAGTGCTTCCCCCCTCTCTCTCCCACTCTCAATCAATTCAAACATCTTTATAAAATAATCTCTTTCTTCCAAAACTTTTTTAGCCTTAAAAGGTTGAGCATTCAGGGGTCCTGGGTCAGTGGGTAAAATAAACTTCCTAAACCTCCTAAAAATGAAGATCCCAGAGATGAAAACACAATCGCATGTTTTTATGCAATTTCCAGGTTCTTTCCATTCGATACATGAGACCCCTTCAAATTAACTGTCTGATGTTTAAAAAAAAGTTGAGTAACAGTGCTCTGAAGTGATGCATGCACAATGCTTGTAGTAAAATAAAGTGCAATGCCCTTGAAATAGTTATTACAATAATAAGAATATTAAGTATTTTCTCAATTCATGAAGATGAGCATTTATTAAGCAGAATAACTATAGAAGTGAGCAGACACAAAATGTAAACGGAACTAAAAGATTTCTATTCCCACCAAACTCTATTCAGAGAGGGAGCAATACAACTGCAATAGAGTTAATGTAACGGTGTATGTGGCAGGCCGTAGCGCTAGGATGTTTTTTATTTATGACTTTAAATTAAATTGCATGCAAACCTTGATGTTGGCTTTTCCTCGTTTCTCCTTTTTCCATTTAAAACCATTTCAATCTCGTCAATGTCCATGTGACTCATGTCTCTATGATTTTCCTAAGCTAATAGAGGTATGCCAAATTGGTTGCTATGGTAACCAGTATGGTTACTATAGAGGGGTTCCCATTGTCAATATGAGTAAAATAATGCAAACCCTTTGTATCTAAGATTTTCCTACGCAGAGATATAGATACACCAAATAGGTTGCTATGGAAAACAATCTGGTTGCTATGGAGGAGTCACTGACAAATGTATTGTTCCCCTATGTCAATAAAAGTAAAATGAAGCAACCCACCTATCTCTATGATTGTCCTAAGCCGAGATAGAGCTATGCCTAATTGGTTGCTATGGTAAACAGTTTGGTTGCTATGGAGGGGTCAGTGACTCCTAGTTAATAAGTTTCATATTACTTATGGAAACAAGGCATTTGTCAGTTTTTGATGACTGTAGGTTTAGAGCGATCAATAGAAATGTTTAGAGTTTCTGTATTAGTTAAAATTCAGAGAAGCACATCAATACAACCCTGATCAAATGTCATTTGCTCATTGACATTTTTACAGTGAAATTAGCATGCTAATCAGTTTCCATTGTACCATCCACAACATGGAATTATTAGCTATTTATAATTCAAGAATAGCAAACGATCACGACTCACGGTTCACTGGAGGCTTTGGCTGACGGCGTCTCAAGCTTCACCTTAATCCGTTCTGAAAAACAGGAAACACACAAATCCTTAGTTTTTGGGCAGAATGCCTATGAATGTGTTACAGACTGCTCCAGCATTGGTCGAGGGTTTGGGAAATGAGCTGAAAGCGTGGGACAGGATGCAGCTGGTAACTGGATCTTCACAGAAAGGATGGAAGATTTAGAGTTGGGCGAGAAGACAAACATCCATAATTCTTGCAGGATAAATGCTCATTATAGCAAAAGTGACGAGCTCCTCTTTAAATCAGGAGCTAACGTTAAACAAGGCTGAGGAGGAGGCACTGAGAACATGCTTGCAGTTCCTCTGAAGACAAAGGTGGAAGACCACATATCACTCAGCACATCAGAGGCAGAGATGAATGCTTTGTCCTTGAGAGCAGCAATCAACAAACACATGAGTGATCATGCCTCACTAGCTGCGCCGCCGAAACCTGCCACTTGATTTACTCCACACAATCAACTACAAATTGCCTCTGTAGATTTTAGGCTAACTTCATTTGCAGGGGCATCCGGCATTTTTGGCTGAAATCTAAAAAGAGCTGGATAAAATGTATTCAAGCATGTTTCTGTGGTTACACTTATAAGAGAGCGAGTCCAAATCTTGCTAAAAGTTTCCCCGAGTTAAACGTGTACGCGGCAAATTCAACAGTGGAATAGACATCAACCTCAAATGTATAAAACTCATGAGCTCATGAATATTCATGCATGTGGAAGTCATTCTGTTTCAATGATAGGAGCCTTCGTCAATCTCATCAACAAACCTTTTTATAACATTACTTTAAAATAATTCTTTTAATTCACTCCTCAAGCTGCTGTTTCTCACAGTGAAGCTCCTCTACGATATTTCCCAGTAACTCCGCATTTTGTGACATCATATCATGGCAAAATATTAGACCCATAGACAGCAATCACACTGTCTGACGAAGAGAAAAAAAAAAAGTTCAGGTCAATAGAACCTTGTGGAAACAGGCCTCAGGTTCAGTTCTTAGATTTAAACTGGAAGCCTCTGAAATACCTGTATATTTACATTTTAAAGGCGTTTCATTATTGTAAACCAGTAAAAACAAAGATCACTCAACAAGCATAAGAGCCTTCCTCTCGTATACGTTTACTGCTCCACTACGGCAACTGCAAACTGTAGGAAATCAATGGGAAAAAAAGGCTGTAAATGGACGGCAGTTCAAAATATATATAGTAAGGCTTTTAATCAAAGTGCAAAACGTTATAGTCTGAATTTATGGCGAGAAAAAAAATAAAGTCTCTAAAATAATTGAAGCCAAAAAACTGCAGGAAATCCTATATGGTGGCAGTACATCCTCAGGGATAAAAGCAACCAATTTAAATATTTTCTCTGAGAGAATCTGAGTCATCAATCCTGCATGAAAAAAATAATGTACAGTCAGCTTCCTGAAACATGAGCGAATAACAGCTGCTGGCTACCGCTCCGCAGCTTCTCTGGCTTTAACTGTGAAGAGATAGATAGACACAACTACAAACAAATGATGGCTTGTGTTTTTCAAAGCTCTGGCACAAAAAAAGGTTTTTGAATCAATTTTCACATTGTTTTGACTTTTTTAATTAATTTATATTTAGTCATAATTAGTTACCGTATTTTTCGCCGTATAAGACGCACTTTTTCTTCCCCAAAACTGAGGGGGAAAAGTTGGTGCGTCTTATACGGTGAATGCAGAGCGCTGCGGAGCGGAGGGCAGTCACGGCCGTAGAAGAGGCGTAAGAGAGGCCGCGGCTTCGGCCTAGCTCCGGAGCAGTCGGCCATATTTGTACACCCGGCGGTACGCGCTGACTCATCACCCATCTTTGCTCGTCGATCCTACCATAGCGCGGATCGTATGGAGTAGGTATGAAACATTACAGCCTTTTTTTGTTTACTGTTTACTGACTGTTCATGTTTGGCATATAATTGTTCTTAAACTGCTGTTAACTTTTACACAGTTGATATAAAATATTTACTACAGTATTTGGTTCAGAATCTTTTTTTCTAGATCTTCCTCTTTTAAAATTGGGTGAGTCTTATACAGCGAAAAATACGGTATATTTTTAACTTTTGTTATAAAACATAAAAACTATTCTTTTTCAATTTTTGCTGCAAAATAGATACACTTAAATATTCTTAATAGTATTTTTTTTGCATGATTTCAAGTTTGTTGGGGAATTAATGTGTTACATAACGCCATAACGTCATGTATTATGATGTAGAGAGTCATAATGATGTATGTTTTTTAGGATCTGTGAGAGAATCTTTGCTGGACAAAGAGAACGTTTTAAACTCATCCTCATGTGTAGTTTGGCAAGGCTCAGAGCGTTCTCAGTTTAGGTTTGTGTAGATCAGATTTGCGCTTTATTCATCATTTCATAACTGAGGAGCTAGCAAATCAAGAATTAGAGCTTGGACTCTTCTTTGCCCACAATGCACTGCTGACACAGGACTGATGGCACTATGGGGCGGGAGGCTCAAAAGCCATTGTGAAGCTTCATTCAAATGTTGTGCAGAGGTAGCTGGATGTTTTTTTCTGAAAAGAAATATCACGCATTGACAGCACGATTTAAAGGAAGCGGATAAAAAAAAAACGACATAAAAAGTCAAGTCCCACAAAGACAGTCTGGTTTCTATGGATAGGTTTAGAGACACGATATAATGTTCCCTAGAAGTTATATAAGCCAACCCTCATGTCTGTCATTTATCAAAGCTGAGACAGACTTCACAAACTTCGGTTGTTAAGGTAAATAGTTTGTTGCTTGGGGGCAGTCAATGACATAATTTAAATGTTGTTGCTATGATTTTCATTAAGATATGTTTTTTGCACTTATTTTCAATGGCCTTTATACGGTGATGGTGAAGCTTTAATCTCTTCTAGAGGTTCAAATACTTTTACACAATGGTTGGTATGTTCTTCCACTGACTGAGAACCTCCACAAGTGTAAAGTTTCTATGAATTTCTCAGTTTGATTTACAGTTGTTAAGCTTCCCAGTATTCTTAGTGATTTCCCAAAATACCAGACTGAAATGATATAGCAACCCGAGTCAGACCGGATTGGAAGTCTTGGCAAAGTTTGGTGGCTAGAAGGACAATACAGAAACATACTTCCTCTGAGACCAAGTCAACTTATCCTAAAGGTGGCATTTCTAAAAAAAAAAAATTAGGCATCTATTTTATTTCACTTGGTCACGGATTCATGGAAATTCCTAAAGTGGGAGAAAAAGAAGAAGTTTGAGGTACAAAACAGACAAAACAGTGCCATTTTCTTTACCAAGGAGGAACTTGGAGCAAAGACTACCAATCCAAGAGGGAATATGTGAGGAGTTGGGTTCCAAAACGCAAGAAACGTGGTTTAAAAATAATAAAATCAGAATGAGCTTTGTTGCCAGGTATGTTTGCACATACGAGGATTGTGTTTTTGTGCAGAGGCACTACAGTGCAACATTTTCACAGGACAAGACATGATACAGGTAATAAAAACAAAATATAAATCCAAATTTACAAAATAGACATTCTAACACAGTATAAAAATAAAAATTGGACAATATATAAAATCAAAAATAGACATTAAGTATCTCAAATTTATTATTATTTATTTTAATTATTATAATAATAAAAATCAATAGGTCCAAGTCTAAATTGGATTTTTTGCAACATTTGAAAAGTCAATATTTTGAAAAAAAAAAACAAAAACGAAAAACTATATTTTGCAGTGTAATGCAATCCTTGTTTATTTCCAATCCGTGATTAACGGCAATCTAGTTTTGAAACTCCATTAAGCCAAAAAGAAAAGATGCTGAGGAGGTGGGAAATGCAGCAAAAAGTTTGGAATTGTTTTATAATCATTCCACGAACACTGAACAAAATCAGGCCACTTTCCGGATGAGCAGTCAAAAAAATCCAGAGGAGAAGTCACCGAAAAGAATAATATATGCCTTGGATTTATAGCGTTTTCAGATACTTTATCTATAAAAGGAAACACAAGCCCCTCTCCACCAATCACAAGTAATCCCATCTATAGATCCTTCAAACCATGTGACTGGAAGAAGACGAATAACACCAGAAACGCCTCAGAAATCTCTGCAAGGACACTTTCCTGAACACACCGTTTCTGGAAGAAAGCGGAATAATTCCCATTCAAACTCAAACATCACGCGGTGCCAATTCTCGGTTTGAAATCTAATTGTAGCTTTTGCATGAGTAGGTGCATGTTCTGCATGAAGTGATGTGTGGAGACAGAAACACCTGCAGCCAAGGCCGCGTCTGAAATTGTGAGTGTGTGTAAATGCGGCTCGTGAGACTCATTCCAGCCCAAAGACAATCATTATCATATCACTGCAGCCGCTCGGTGCTTTGCATTTGTGCCACAGGCTCAGACAATCCTGACACGCGAGTGAAGCAACGTTGTGCTTTCACTTCCAACATACAATCATTTCATATTTGACGTGTTTCATTCTGTGCTGTGATCCGTATACGTTCAAGATTTATAGAAACATGTATATTTTCTGATTGTGTGGGTATCACTTATTGTTTTCTCTCATTATGCAGGTATTTATTTCATTATCCTGCCTATTTTTTAATTATTTGATATCTACAAATAGAGTGTAAAATACCCAATACCTATTTATTAAAGAGAAACAAAAAACACTGGAATATTTACTTGTTTTGGGAGTATCGTTGATCTGAAAAACACACTTTATGTAATAAAACACGAACATAGAAACATCACGTATAGTACTGTGCACAAGTCTAAGTAAACATAGAATGCTTTTAGAAATATTAATCAATTATGTAAGTTTCAGTCATGACCTGAAACCGAAACAGCTCTGTAGGAGGGTTAAATCTGGGTCAGGAACAGCCAAACTCTGCAACCAAGGGAAAGTTGAGAAAAGGCATCTGTCCATGGAAAGAATGAGCACAGCAACAAGACACAAGGTAGTTACAGCATTAAAAAAAAAAAAAAAGAATTCTATTTTTTTTTTATGGTCACATTTTCATTATAAAAGGGTCACATTATGTAAAAGTGTAAGACGTGTGGAAAAATGTGTAAACATGCTAATAGAGATATTTACAATGATAGTTCAATTTTGCTCAATCTATATTAGTAATGGTTGTTCAATTTTGTAAGTTTTAGACATGGACTGAAACAGAAACAGCTGTGTAGGAGGGTTAAAACTGGGTAAAGAACAGTCAAAATACAGTGATTTTGAGAGACAAAAACGAGCACAGCAACAAGACACTGGAAAGTTAAGTCTATTTTATGGTTTTTATATGTGACTGTCAAACTTTCACTACAAAAGTGTCACATTTTGTTAAATTTCAAGTTCATTCAACGTAACGAGTAACCACAGTCAAGTAAATTAATAACTGATTACTGAATTTTTCTTTTCCTTTTAGTGTAGATGCTATATCGGTTTTAGATGTTGTATTGTAAAAAAAAAAATATGCATTTAAATTTAACCAAAAACATAATTTTTTTTAAAAAGTTCATTTTTTTTTAAATAGATGTAACATTATTAGAGGCATGTACCCTATGCTTCATTAATCTTAGGTGAAAATCTTTTTTTGACGGGCATTAATTAACATTTTACAGCATAATCAAATAGTTCCCGCTGGTGCGTTTTTAACGTGGTTTGAACAAATAGATCTTGGGTAAAAATCTATAATTCAAATTCTGAAAGTAAAGCAGCCATCATGGAGCTCATTTGTCAAGCAGCTGCATGATGTTCATCAAATATTCATGAGCTCAATCTTATAAAGAAAATGCAACTTCAACAGGCAACAGTGCAAGCTTTAGGTTTGCTGGAATTCATGTGGCACGTCATTTAATCAATTCTTAGACAAAGCATCATTTTATTTTGAGTTCAAGGTAAAGTGAATCCCAGAATGTTCAAAGAATGACGACAAATAATGTATTATTGCAATTTTTACAAACGACAAACTCTTTAAAAAGCAGCACAGGGGTATTTGGAGAAATGACAGTGTTGATTTATTGTTAATGATCAGATTATACAGTTTATTTCATATAAAATTGACTTATTATTACACAAATATCTGTTCTAAACAGAAAAATCTGCAAGAATTAAAGGGAATTTATAAAACTGAACAAAAAGTGTAATCCAGAAAATGACTGCGCACTACTGCACAAAGCAAGGTCCTTAATGAGATGGAGGACGGTTCGGTGTGGAAGAATGAATAAACAGGAAGACACACGTGGGATTCGGGATTGAAAAACGCTAGTAAAACCCTCTTATCCCTGCGTGACACCTTCTCAGAAGAGTTTGTTGCTGCGAAGGATATGTATGTGCCATATTTTGGATAAAGAATAGCATTAAGTTCTTGTTCCAAGATAAATACACAAAGATACACCGCTAAAATGTGCTTTACATTTCCATCAACAGCATAAATTAAAAAATACCAGTCTGTACACAAACAAGCGATGAGTCTTTCCACAGCGTTTTAAATCAGTCGTAACAAGCCCTTGGAAATTTGCCTCAGTGAAAGTTTGTTGTGACTGATCTATGGTAAAGCTTGGCAAAGATACGCTGGTTCATCAAGGGAAGGCATATATTTATGCTGAAAACATATGCGTAGGCCGGCTATTAACATCATACAGCATTACTCAAAACAACCACTGAGGCCACTGAGAGTTATTTCCAGTAAACGCTGGCAGGCTGTTCTCCATCGCCCTTGAAAACCAATGCAGTTAAATCAATGCAAAGCTTATTTTTTTTTTAAGTATTATTGTTCGTACATTTCAAAGATTCAAGGAGTCGGGCTTTAAAGATATATGCACTACCTGAAATATCTTAACTAATATGCCAGTCTTTGCTCTTCTTTAATCTCATAGAAGAGTATGGTATTCATCAGTCTTCATAATGCTAGTCTATCCATTGTTTTAACAATCCCAGTCTAGAGTATTCATTGGCTGTCATACTGTGGTACTCGTTGTCTTCATAATCCCATTATTCATTGGTTTTCAAATGTTCAATAGTTCTTCACAACAGAAGGGTCTTCACTATTTTAATGATAGCCTATGGTCTTAATAATACCAGACTATGGTTTAAACAGCAGCCATCTTTGGCCATCATAATGCCAGTCTGCGATCTTCAAAATCCTGGTGAAAATTTGCCATATATGCGTTGTTGAGGAGGAGTCCTTGTCCTAATGAAATGGCACTGGTTGACACACACATCAAATTCAAATATCTCCTGATACCCCTTTGTTTGCCCCAGAGTGGTTAGTACACGCTGTTTAACCACAATATTTCTCATTTTCCGAAAGAATCCATTTCATACCATTTAAAGACAAAATATGATGATTGTACCTTTTGTTTGGTGCAGCTTTCTTGGGTGGTGTTTGCAGGCCCAAACAGGCATGGTGGCCAAACAGAATAAAAGCTAGAAGGGGCTTTATTTTGAAAAATGGTTACTTCCTGTTCTCAGGCAAACCCGGAAGTGAAAAGGTCAAAGGAAGGGTATAAAATGAGCATTAAAGGGAAGTTACTGGTGAGCAATTGTAGTGCCACAGACACGTTATAAAGGACAGTACGTTGAAGAGGACTTAATTATGTCAGTGTTTACAGAGTTTTGATCTTTTGATCTGTCATGGTGCAGCATTTCATTTATTTTCGTACAGTTTTGTTTTGGGTATTTTTCTGGCTTTGCACAATAAAATCACCTTTCACCGGAGTGCACTCTTGAGTTTTGCCATCATTTATTTATTTATTTATTTTTTTACATCTTGGACCCTCTAAATTGTCCTAAAAGCGGACAGGAAAACAACGTCTAAACAATCGTATATTGCTCTCATAGATCTTCACTGCCACTTTTTCCGATGCGATGCATTTTATGGACTCCACGATGCACTAGACTTCATAATGCTGTTTTTCTATTGGATAATCTATGTAATACTTCTCAGAGAATTTCGAAATATCATGTTCTTCACTGGTTATCGTAGAGCCAATGTATGACCTTCACTGGTCTTCACAGTCTATGCTCTTCATAGCTGTTTTCAGTGGCACATACTCTATGGTCTACAATGTATGCTCTTCAAATATCTTCGAAATACCAACTTGTGGGTTTCTAGGGTCTTCATAAAGTCACAGTGCTGGCCTTTGGTTCTAAAAATGCAGATCCTCATCTAAAACAATGACTACTTGAAACTCTGTAGTGGAAAATATAAGTCAACTTCTTTTAACAAGTTGACTTACAAAGACACCCTTCTTCAAGCTCTTTTAACCTTTAAGCTAAATGCTTTTTCACGCGGTAGTGCATTAAGCAGTCATTTTCCCTCTTAAAAATTAATAATCCAAGCTGAATTCACAGTGCAACCTTTATCTAATGACCAATCACAATAAGATGCTGAGATGGACTTTCCGAGTGCCCTCCAAAATCAAGGGCACATAGAATCAAGGACAAACTTCCAAATTGCTTGAATCAACATCAAACCTGATTAGCTTTTCCCGCATGTCTCCTTATTCAATTTACTGTGCTCCTGAATACAGCGTCATCCGCAGACCGATGCTTTGTTCTGATCCGTCAAAGTCATCATGGCTTTTGAAAAACTAGTCTCTACAGGAAAAGTTAATCCAAACATGGATGAGGGAGGGCTTCAATTCAAGTGTGATGATGCTTCTACCATTATCCATATACCTCTGCGGGGGTACGTCAATTTCACGGGTTGATTGAAAAAAGTTAAATAAAAACAACAATAATTAAAACAGCGTTGGATGCACAGAATCTGAAAGTTTAAGCTCAATATAACTCCATCACTTCAAGGTTTGCATTTTGATTAAAAGTCCAGTTGCTAAAGGTGTTTTTCTTTAACTAATTTGAGCACTTTAACATGGGTACCATTTGGAATCTGCTCCATAATAGTTGCAGCCTCAAGTGGCCAGTAGAGAAATTGCAGTTTCATTCATTAAAAAAAAATGGATTAAGAAGGAAAGTGAAATTTGTCCCTCGACCAGTTGACGCACCATGTTTGTAGTTGCAATCAGCGTTATGGACACACTCATTTTACAAGTGAATGAATGTCATTTGGAGGTGAGCAATAACAAACATTTTAATGCAATTATTTACTCATTAATTCATTACTAAATGTATATGTTATATAATCTTAAATAGATGCATGTATAGGAATTTATTTTCGACCCACTGTCATCAACATAGGGACCCTTGAGTGACTCTGTTGGGACTCGGAGGGGAACCCGAGACCAGTTTCTGCATCAGATAACACAGTGGGTACAGTGGATGGACATCATGCTGGGCAAGAGACTATCCTTCCAGAACAGCTTTTCTAGGTTTATCATCATCTTTTCAGAATGCAGGATGAGAGATCCGGAGATATCTCATTACGCAGTGAAGCATCATCTTCATCAGTGTGGAATTCGAAGCACTTCCTCATCAGTTATAACACACAATGGCTTTCTGATGAAATTTCACATTTAAGAATGCAACATCTCTACTGTGAGGATCATTTGTTCTGGCTCTTCAAACTGTGTTCAACAGCCAGAAACTGAGAGATGAAAATACACAAAACTACAAAGGTGACATCTCCATGTTTTTGTGTACCCCTACTCTTTTTTTTTTTTTTTTTTTTTTTAAACAGGAAGTTGACAGCGGAGTTACTGTACTTGGCCTTATTTGTTTAGAATAAGAAATGGTTGAAGATTGTGAAGCATGTGGGAACTGATAAACATCATTTTTATTAAGCTTAGGAAAGCTGCCTCCAAACCCTCGTGATAATTACATCCCAGGCCTTGCACTGCACTGCTACAAGGGACTGGCAAGCAACCCCTAAAGGTATGAAGTGAAGCAACTAGACTATGTCCAGGTAAGTCTATCACACTAGCACTGACCTGTAAGTGCAAAATAAAAACCAACTAGACAGCTTGCACTTGTGCAGTTTAAAACATTATATTTTAATTATGCCAAGGTAACAACGAGTAACAAATCAAGCCGCAAGTCTCCATGACTTTCACAAGCTGAGAAAGAAATATGGCAAATTGGTTGCTGTAGTAAACATTCTGGTTGCTATGGAAATGTCAGTGACATAATAAATTGTCCCCTATGTCAATATGAGTAAAATGAACCAACCTCCATGTCTCTATGACTTTCAAAAGCTAGACTAGAGATACGCCAAATTGGTTGCCATGTTAAACAGTCTGGTTGCTAAGGAAGGGTCAGTGCCATAACAATGTCATCCATGTCAATATGTGTAAAATGAACCAATCTTCATGTCTCTATAACTTTCATAAGCTAGACTAGATATATGCAACATTGGTTGCTATGGTAAACAGTGTAGTTGCTATGAATGGGTCATACAAAACAACAAAATTGTCATAACAAGGCAAAAAAATATATTTAAGAGGAATAACATAACAAGCCTTATAGATGTAAGACAACATGTAATCAGGAATCTAATAATACTTCAATGTGTTGAAGTATTGAAGTCTATTATTCATTAACAGGAATGTTTCAGATAGACTTGCAAAAAAAAAAAAAGAGAGAAAGTTGAGCATCTTGAACCGGAGTCGTCATATGCTCTAGATGATGTAGTGTTTCTCTTTCAGAATTCCAAATGGACTACTCTTTACACTTTTTGCTGTCATCTGAAGTCAATAAAACCTTCGATATCCAAAGCCCTAAAAATAAATTAGCTTAACTTTCCTTAAGAATAAGGAAACTTTTAGAAGCTCCATTAAAAGATTTTGGACTTGTCAGCTTTCGCATGTCACACTGACATAAATGCTTCTTTTTAAATCAAATTTGGAATTTGAACATGTTTAATGGCTGCAGAACCATGGTATGTTCAGACAGCGAATGAGATGAACAGAAAGACAGAAAAGCCAGATTAGCTGTTGCAATTACAGTTAAGAGCTTGGTAGAAACAAGCTAGCGTACATCCAGAAGAGCGCATGCACTGTGACTTTCAAAATTAAACTCTGGACTGCTGTTATTGAAGGTAATTACCTCACTGTCGCCTTCAGAAAGATAAAACTCTTTGTTTTCGGTTGTGCGTGTGGGCACAGAGCGTCTATAATTTGCAAATGAAGCTTGTCGAGTTCCCTCTGTAACCTCCTGAATGGATTTCTGTGGTATGGTAAAATTAAACTGTTGACATTTGTACAGACGTAAATGTCACTGATTGAGGGGTTACTGGTTTTTCTCAATGGGATTTTCTGATTGTCTCACATTCCCTAAATGGTTGACTCATTTCCACTTGATTTTTCTTGGTAAGCCATGACGACTAACAATTATTAGGAAAGCTAGCAATTAAATCATTGAAAGCTTTCTTTTATGTCCAGTACACTGTCTGCATTAATGTGATTTTTGTGTTTTTGTGTGAAAAGGCAAAACTTTTAAATGCAGTTCTTTTTTTTTCTATCAGTGACTCAAAGTTTCCCAACGTCACATAATGCAGAAAGTTGTTTGCACTCGTATCGTTCTGATAATGTCTAGAACTCAAAAAGATATATAATAAAATATCAGGACGGAAGCTTGTATTGTTGTGATTTCAAGATGTTACAAAAAAATAAGTCACGGTCCTTCAAGGATATCATCATCTGTAACATCTTTCTACAAAAGAAAGCAAAGGAAAGTAAACAAAAGCGTGCATGCAGAATTATATTTAACTGTGGATCGTCAACAGCAATTAAAATAAAGACCTTACTTATTAACTGTTAACTTTTTAATCGCATAGGTAAAAAAAATTAAACATTTTAACTACGTAAAGGTCAAGGAGGAGTGAGTGGTGAAAGGCAATTAACATAAAGACCTTACTTGTTAACAGCAAACTTTAGGCATTTAGCCTAAATTCAAAAATGATGGCGAATAAATAAATAAATAAATAAATATATACACCCCACACCTATAATGTAATATTCGCAATATTTACAGACTCCTAACTTCTAACTTAAGTCCTTGGTAAAACAAAAGCTTTCAGGCTTTGTAATATCTACGATTTTTTGCATCAGTAAAATATGCATTATTTTTACAAAAAAAAAAAAAGTCACAGTAAAAAAATGCAACATTTAGATAGATATCAAACATTTTCAAAGCAACTGGACTTGAGAAATAAGGTCGCACAAGCAAAAAAAAGAATGTTCTGCTGGCTTCAGTAAGGTGTGTGTACCCGTGATTTACCCGTGAAGTACCAAAACGGGATTAAATGGGTAGGATATTCAGGGATAAGTGTGAAAAAAAAGTGGTTTACTTCCGTTTGACCTGGATCATATTAAAACTGCCTTGTACCAGATGCTGAGTCATTAAAAGGTCAATAAGGAATGCAACAGAACACCTAACAGTACGCTGGTAGCAGGTTGTTTTTCTTTACATAGATGGAGCTTTTTGACTGGTTGATGTATACGTCTCCACAAGCAACCGTAAGTTTACGTTTAGTGAGAGAAAGTAAGGGACAGATTACAGGGGATTCAGATCCTGCTGAGAGGTCTACAATATTCGAAGACACTTTTGGAAGAAACTGGGAAATTCCTCATTAAATTATGATTTTCAATGATTTCCACAAGCTTTAGATAAAGTGAGAAAGTCATACAAACAAAATCATACTGGAAATTTATGTTGTGTTATGTGATGGTTAGCTCCTGAACTTGGCTTGTTTGACTCCTTCCCTCTTTGTTATTTAATTTATGCAAGTTTGATGCACATTTGCTAATAAGAATAATTATATGCTGCAAGTTTAAGATAAAGCTTAAAAAAGGGGCTTCTAAAAATGACAGCGCTCCCTGCTCCTCAGACGCGGGGTCAGGATTTACATTAGGGATCTTGTATTAGATGAGCCATAAGCCAGGCTTCGATCGTCCGCTCGGGAAACCTCTGGCTTGTGATCTTCTAGAGGACAACGCTTGTTGTTTGTGAAGCTCGACCTTATGGCTAAACATAATTAGGAAGGATTATCAGAGAAGCAGCTCGTCTCATTATCGCTCGGCCGCATGTCTGTCTCACCCAGGGTTTAATTACCATGCTCCCTCTGAAAGCATCTGAGCTTCAAAGTGCCCTCCATGTCATCAAAACCCCAAGCAGATTCAGTTTCGGTTTGAGGTGACCCACAAATTCATCACATTGTGGCACGTTTATCAGAATCACTTCTCATCCAATCACAACTGATCATTTATCTGGATTCTCGTTCAGCCTGGTTAGATTTTTTTATCTTAGAGTCATTTTGTGAGATTAAGAATAAAATGTCGACCATTTCACAAGTTTGATGGCATGAGTGCTGGTACAAATGGAGGAGGGGGTGAGAAAACTTTTGCGTAGTTAGAGAATAACGACTCGATGAGAAGATTGAAGGCACGGGTGTCATTGTCCTATGACTTGATTCTGTAATGTTAAGACTTTCATAAATGCACTAAAGATGTGTGTTTTGTTTTAAATATTTTACCAATAGTAAAAAACAAAACATCCCAGTCATCTCAACAAAAGCTCAATTCAACAAAGTTTTACCGTCTATATATACTTTTAAAAACCCCTCAGCTTCAACTAACCCCGTCCCCTCATGTCAGGCCAACTAGATCCACACTTTTAGGCTTCAACACAACGATCCGAATTGAGATTCGCACAAATCTTCACATGGCTTCCACGCAGAGGGCTCATCTTCTGGGTGGAGAAAATAAAGATGCAGCTTTCATTGGTAACTCTCCTTGTGGAAAACTATATCCTCTTTTTCGTTGCCACCACTCAGTTTTTGATTGGAGCACATTTTTTGCATTATACTTTAGATAGAAAATTCTAAACGATTGTGTAAAGCCCTAACAGACTACGCTACATTAATTTTAGGGGGCATGTGTGAAAAACCTAGATAGGGCAGTTTGGGAATATGCATTACTTATTCTGTTCAAAAACTATTTATTTAAGGTCCTCTTTAAAACCTCCGAAAACATTCAGTTTTTAGGCAAAATGATAGTAAGTAGATTATAAAGCACATTTTTACAGCAGGCCAAAATGCTGAACAGATAAAACCCACAAAAAAGCTACAACATCAGGATTAAAAACATTAAGTGATAAAAAATACTGTGCCACGAAAAATCAGTAAAAACATAACACAGCAAATAAAAATCAAAATTAAAATACTTGATAAAATATGAGAAAAGTATGTTCACAGCTTAGTAAATGCATTCCAAAAATCACGTGACTCTTTTTGAAATTGACATAAGACTTAAACTAGCTTTATAACAGCAAAACTACCCTTCTATCCTATGGGTCCCGATCAGTGTTTAGCGTATGAACATGTAAAAATGTTTTTTTTTTCTTTCTTCAGATTGAACGACTTTTCCTAATTTAATGGAGTGAACTTGATACACATTTTTTTGTGCTCTCTGGGATCTTCCTGACAGAGGAGAATGTGTTTGAGATGGAGAGTAATCTTTAGTAGAACCCTGGTTATGAGGCACCCTCCTCATATAAGAATGAGACCTCTAGTGTTGATCCTTATGTTGTCTCAACCACCAACATGGAAATGACCCTCAAAAGACATGCAACCCTCCAACAATGGAAAAATAGAATGATCCCACTCCCGCCTTGAATGACAGGGTAGACCCAGTGCTGCTATCACCATCAAAATGGCTCCAGGGCCCACTAGTTAAGCGGTCAGTCATGTTTGACACACAATCAGCATTTCAGTGAAACTGATATACTTTAAATGACAAACTTAAAGCTGGAAAAAACTGATTTGCAAGCCTAAATTCGGTTGCTTAAGTCCAAAGAGAAGCAATAGGTGTATTTCAGAGTGTCATTAATTGGTCAAAAAAAAACTTCAATGACGTGACAAATCTTTTAGCAAATTCATATTCTGGAGGTTTTAAATTGCTGGGGTTAAATGTAGGATTTTAGGGTAATTTGTCCAACTAGTTGTATTTTTGTTTTTTTATTCATCTGTGATGGATTGTTGACCTGTCCAGGGTGTTTCCCATTTTTCACCTGAAGCTCGTTGGAAATCCAGCAGAACAGGAGGACGTGGAAGAATAAACACACAAATAGCTAATAATCTTCCTTTCTCAAGAAAATCTTGATTATATCTGGTGTAACATTTGGGTGAAAAGTATTTAAGAAAAAAAAAACATCTTTTTAAGTCTCAAAACTTTCCTTTCAAATATATTAAACTCAATGTGCCAGTTAATTAGTGACGCGCTATTTTTTATTATGAAAGTCTTACTTGTTCTAAACATGTTCTACTTCATAGTTAAAACTGTCAAAAGAAAGTGTTTTCGAAACAATTAAGCGAAATGAATTTAACTGGTGTTTGCTATTCTCAAGGCAGGTTTATTTCGTTAAATGATCAACTTTAACTATCTTCTATTTAAGAATAAAAAAACAGGATTGTATTTTTACAAAGTAATAAATATCATTTCAACAGAAATAGAGGACACAAAGCCACTTGCTGAGTTATGTCAAGATCTATTTTCCCAATTAAACTTTGTGGTAAGTAGAATTGACGCAAGTTGTTCAAATATATACTTCAAATAACTTAACAAATCTTTTTCTTTTGTCAGTTTTCTTTTTTTTTTTAAGTGAAAAGTATCAATTATAAGAGACAATGATTTTACCTTTGTGTCCTGACCGTTTGACTCCCTCACACTCTAACTGCAGCTCTTTACTCGTTCATATCTCTTTTCCCCCCTTTCCCTTGCTCTATTTCTCCAGCACTCGCTCTCATTCTCTGTGGAAATCCTTCTGACATATTTCTGGCCTCTTATCTGTTGCTTCCAGTTGGCTTTGCCTGGTCGGCAGCCAGTGAAGAGATGACATGTTAGAAGAGCCTTTATAATTCACCAAACATATCCTCCCTTGAGATCTCATTCCTCTTACGAAAAGTGAAAAAAGGGAAAAGGTTTAGGATGTCGTCCGCCATCTGTAAAGAAATAGCAGTCATCTTTTTTTAACAGATTTTTTGTTTGCTTTTTTGAATATTACCTTCTATCTATGAATAAAGGTTGAAGAGAGAGGGTGATTTTGTAAAGTAAACTGTTAATTTCATTTAGCTTTTTGCCATTTACATTGTCCCACATAAACTTTTTCAAATGCTGCTCAATAAAGGAAGTTAATCTTCAAACAACTGTATCTGCTAAGAAACCATCAGTTAAATTGCAGTGTTGGGAAATTTTCTCTAGGAAGTGATTTGATGTCATTAAAGAGAGCATGTTGTGCCCTCATTTTCTGGCTTCCAGCTTATAGTAGATTACATCATTTGTTACCTTAGATCATTTAGTACAATGTGATTAAGTCACATTTGAAAGAAAGGATTTCCTTAAAAATCAACTCCAATCAAAAATGGTTTAATAGGTTTCGTGAATATCAACTGGAATGTTTGCTATGTGACATCATGGTTTATTTACAATACTTTAATTTAACCCATTAGTTTTATACTACTTTACAACTTGCTCTAATAAATTACCTTTAAATAGCTAAATTACCTGTTTTTGACAATGCTTGATATCATTTTTTGTATTATATAGTAATT
Source organism: Danionella cerebrum (assembly GCA_007224835.1). Lineage (NCBI taxonomy): Eukaryota > Metazoa > Chordata > Actinopteri > Cypriniformes > Danionidae > Danionella > Danionella cerebrum. Next base: position 280,652 of record SRMA01027302.1, on the reverse strand, counting down.
TTTTTTAATCAAACATAAAATGTTTTTTTTATGTTTTTAACAAAAATCAAGAGTGTTGAGACAAATTAAAAATACATAAAGCCTAAAACATTTTGTAAACTCTTAAGCACTCTTAAAGCACTTTGTGCCATTGTGCTTTGTTTTGTTGCAGAACTTTGAAAAACACAAGCCATACCACAGGTCTTGTACTTCCAAGGGTTATGCCTTCTTTTTACTATTAGATGGCAGCAGTTTGGGGTCTGCTCTGACAGTTTTTGCTCTAATAAAAGATACATTTATTTAATTACATTTTTTTGTGGTTGATCATTTTTTAGTGCAAACCCAGATACAAATTTTTTTTTTAATTACACTACACAATAATTCCACAACAAACCTGTTTGTTTTAAAATAAAAATCTAGATTGTTGAGACAACATAAACTTCATAAATCTCCCCCCCAAAAGCAAAGACAAGGCCAAAACAATGTGAAAATTGTTATTTTTACAAAAATAGATAGATGAATAAATAAAACAGGTCAAACCCTCCTAAACCTTGCACAAGGTTCCAAGCACTTTTTGTGCCATTGTGTTATGGCTTGTGTTTTTAAAAGCTCTGGCACAAAGCATATCACAGGTCTTTTAGTTATGAGGGTCACCACTCGATGGCACTGGTTTGGGGTCTTTACAATGAATAAAAAAGTTAATGTAAATTTTAAAAATAGCCAGGTCGCATCATTTCTACTTAATTTACTGCTCACTGAATTCTTATAAAACTAGTGATTCTCTATAGATTACAGCAATTGAAAATACTATCACTTTCTGCTATAAATTATTAAAATGCCAGGCGCAAACCAAAAACAGTCACTTAATGGTGACCGGAAACTTGAAAAGTTCTCAAATTTTTTACGTAAATAGTTTGGTTGGCTAACTCTGTTTCTACAAAAGTGTAAACACTGGGATTTGCTTTTGATTACTGTGAAAGACCACTTTAACAGATAAAAAGCAGCATTCACCATTTGCAAGGGAACCATTGGAGAGAAAATGACAAAAGTTCAATGTACAGCTAAATCATTATACCGTGTATATTTGAAGCTTCTCAGAAAAGTACTAGGGGGCAAAATTTCTTCCAGAATCATGTCCAGCAATGTGGCATTCATTCACCTAACCCCAATCAACAGCTAGAATGAAACCGAGCGACTGCACCCCGCTGCTCTTTGTGAGAATGCAGTCAAGGTTACCTGATATTAGTTCAATTCTGGGATAAGCCTGCAAACCCTGCAATTAAATTTTAATCCATAACAAAGACGTGCTCTTAGAATAAATCAGAAGCGGGGTAATTGACTGGAGAGCTGGCAATGTGGTAGCTAATGGTTTGAGGCGATCTCATTGGCTGCTGGGAGAGATGAGAGAAGCGGTTTGCAGGCCCTGCAGCCAGAGCCTCCAGGCGCACAACGTGCCAAGCATCGAAGAGAATTAAATGTGACTTTTCTGACTGACTGCTAGTTAGATGACGAACACCATTTCAATACTGATCGAGCAGATGAGCAGGAGAGTGACGTCTGACAGAATGACTTGTAGGTAGTTGTTTTTAATCGGTATTCATTTATTCATTGCGTATTCTTTGGGTTGTTTGTTTGTTAAATACCTGAAATTTGCATTCGTTATAAGAATAATTCAAATACCAAGAGCAGTCCCCACAGCCTCAGGATGCCATCATGGTCACATGACGTGCACTGTAAAGTTCTGACCAAATGTTTTGAGTATTGTAATTTTTGGTTTTCCTGTGTGATGTATTTGTAGCATCTATAGCGCTAGCGCTGCTTTTGTCCTTGGCCACACCCAAATGGTTGTGTTCGCAATTGTTAGGCTACATATAATGAGTATAACGTAAACAGTTACTTTTCAATTAAACAGCATTAAATAACTGCTTGGAAAATTAAAATAACATTTTATATTAGTGCTTTTTCCTGAAAAAGTGTAAACCAGCTTGATATATTTACACAAATTGCACATTTAGCCTAACGCTGGTTTCACACTGCATGTGTGTCTGTTGCGTTTGAGTGGTGTCTGCGTTCCGACTGCGAATCAACGGAGCTCGCAGCCAATGTGCTTTCACACAGCAGACGTTTGCAGCGCGTACGTTACATTAAATTCGCCGTGGTTATCTACAGAGTACGGATATAATTTTAACACTGAAGCAACGGTCATCGGCAAACATAAAATACAATTTCTGTTTTCTAAATGTCCGTTCTTCTATTGTTCACATGGAATTGGAAGTGTGAAATCAAATATTGCTGTGAAGAATCAAAACAAGTCTTTGATATGATGTAGTTTTGCTAATATAAAATATGTGAACAACTGATCATTTTGAACCATTTTTACCAATTAATATAGATTATATTTTTATAAACTAGAAAAAAACATGATCAAATGGTCTGGAAGTATTTTCAATAGGATTCAAAAGTGTGAAAGACATCTTCTCTTACAGTGACTAAACATACTTTCCCGACTTTGACATTTTGAACCATGTTTAGCACTATGTGTAATATGCTTATCTGCACATCTCCCCACGGCTAATTTAAAGATGTGCTGATCCCCTGACAAGACGCTATTCAAAGGCCTAGTCGAAATATTACCCTTGTCCTCTGTCTTACACGGAGAAATCTGCTGATGCGGTGGGTTTCTTTCATCAGGCACATTTAAAATCTGCCCTATCATATTCCCATAAGTTAACCCCCCCCCCAGGGACTCGCATTTACAGTACAGATATGTTGACTCTAGCTCATTTTCTTCATAAATCATGGTAATTTATACGGAAGAACAGACAGGCTCTGAAAGCTGCGAGCTGATCACATCGGGTAAAATCTAAGCGTGCTCAATTGAACGGTTTCAGGTGTAAAAGTAGAATGTTTTCGTGCGTTTCTTTGTGGTTATGCAAATTACTGAGCTCGCCTGTCTCGTGGGATATCATATTATGGACATTGATCGTTAGGTAAGGAGGGCTCCTGACAGCAGGAGGTGACAAAACCCTCAGGGAAATAGTTTCCTGTGCTCCTGACATCATCGTGGTGACTGTCTGCATTAGAATCACTGCAACGCCACTGTGCGGAAGCACACTTAGAAAGGAAGTGCGGTAATGCACTTCAGTCATCCATCATCATATATAGCTACAAAGCGAAGCTTTAATGTGTTTCTTTTATATAAATCATGACAAAGAACCAAAAAGAGCCAAAGCTGCAGCATTCAGGTTGCATTTTAGTATGTATTTTTATAGAATTATTAGAATTATAGAATGTATTTTTCCTATTCTCTTAACCCTCAAAAAGTGTTGATATTGGGAGTTTTTACTGAGAGGATAACAGCACAGATGTAGAGGCTGAGTCCTGAGTAAGGCTATGTCCACACTAACACTTCATTTATTTTAAGTTATTTCGGGCTATCAGATGCCTCGGAACAAAACGTGTCGCGTTAACAACAAACAGGTCATTAACATTAGCATTTATGTAATTTGGATGAGCTGGATATGTTTGTAGCCTATGCTTGTAGCCAAACTGGATACATATATAAATAATTCTACACATGCTGTAAACAGAAACACTGTTCTCGTATCGACCACCATTACAATTGGTCTTTGTAAACAAAGAACAATGATTGCAAGTAGTTTAACAAATCTCTCCTCCGACAGCCAGGGAAACCTCATAGCGGTGCACTTAATCTGCTGTTTTCAAAAATGCATGGTTGCATGTGGATGAAGAACAGCTTATCCGCACAGAAAAATCCCTGTTATCAAAATAACCGGGAATGCGTGTTGAACATGAAAAGATGTGAATTAACTTTGCATATAAACCATAAAAATTCAATTTGGCTTTTGTTAACCTTTAGTTACCTACCCACACCGGTCCACCGGTCTTTAGTTACCGGCCCACATGACGCAACCGGCTAATTTTGATTTAAAATATAACTTGTAGCTTTCAAAAAGGTTATTTATATTTATATTTTTGGTTTTAAACTAATATTACAAGATTTGCAGTGAAAGAAAGGATAAAAAAACTTCTGAAAGTGGTTCCTTTAATGTTGATGACTAAAAAATGCTGACGTGTGATATTGCTGCAACTTAGGGGCTGGATACCACTTTTAAAATGCAAAAAATTCAACAAAAACTCATATTTAACTTATAGTATCCATTTGCAGATAATCATACCACAGCATTTCATTTTATTCCATATTTAGAGGATTGCAAAACTATTTCTAATCAGTTCATAACAGTAAAAATGATCATGTTTTGAATTTGCTCAAGATTAAACATCCATTTACGGCCCCGTTCTCTGGTAGCAAATGTTCTAGCAGCAAAGTGCTACTATAAATTGCCGCTGCTACTTTTATTATTACAGCTATTATTAAAAGAACCTTTAGAAAATAAAAAAACTCTTGTATTTTGGGGTATTGCGTTGAGAAGAGACGTGGGTGTACTGTAAATGGCAGAACGTGGAGCTATTGTCTTGACATCTTTGTAATGAAGCCAATTCTCGTTCATTAGTGACCGAACATTTCAAAAGCAATTAAAGAGGCTCTCGCTTTGTCTCGAGACGGATCAAGTCCATTAGGGGCTTCTTATCAAAGAGTTCATCATGCCATAAAACCATCAGGGTTCAATCTAAATATCTCTAATGAGACTCCTACTGAGTCGGTTTCGAAGGCGGGGAGAGAACGGCTTTTAAAACTCCCATCCATGCAATATGCTTATATCCACAAATGACAAAAATTAATTTATCGAACATGATAACCGAGGCTCGCCTGCTGATATTAGCGCAAAACTAGGAGACTACGGTTGAAAGAGAGGGAGTGTGTAGAAATGAGAGATAATGGTGCGAAGATGCAATTTTCAACAATGCATTGTCCTCATCAGCCCTGTTTAGTGATTTATATTTGATTTATCCCTTGCTTATTATTATGCAATTCAAGCATTTTTTGTATTAATTAAACCATTTAAAACCCGAAAATATACTTCGATTTACAGGACAAACACACACTTCCACAAGGGTGATATTTCACATTCCCCAATATCAAAGAAGGCCTTAACCCTCTTAAATCTCCTTTAACACCAATCATTGCTAGCACCTTTCTGCATACCTTAACGACGACTAATGAAAATCTTATTTCATCCGTAGCTCTACAAACATTTTTAATTCCTTTACCTCTCCTGAGATCAAAAGGGGAGCAGAAACCCCAACAACAATGAGAATGGATTATGTACGTTAAGATTGGAGCAGAAAGAATCCGTGTAGAAGCCATGAGCCGCTACAACATTTTCAACCCATGGCCTCTGGAATGTAATTTCTTATATTCTTGGTCTGTTCCTGTTAGCTTCAAATCCAATCAGACAAACATGTTCAAGCTGATTTGGTATATGCAGAGAATCCACAAACACCATTGCCTTCCAAAACAACTAGTACCTACCCCAGACTGCAAGTAGATAATCGCGTCACTTCAGATTATTGGTGATGTTACCGTCTAGATTCCAAATAAAACCATTTATATAATAATTTGGGAGCAACTCAATGCTTTTAGGCATGCAGAGTCCTGGCTAGACATCCTGCTACAGTACAATAGAAGATTAGAAATACATTGTCCCCGCGACATTAGGATAGAGTCCGAATTTGGCATTAGCAACATGAAAGCATGGATGCATCCTGCCTTGTAGCAAGGATTCAAGCTGGTGGTGGCCTAACGGTGTGGTGCTATTTTCTTAGCACGACTTGGGCCCATTAGAACCAATGTAGCCTCATGTCAACACCACAGTCTACCAGAGTTCGGTTGCTGGCCATGTCCAGCCCTTTATGACCACAGTGCATCAATCTCAGTGAATTGTGTGAGTTCACTGTTCTCAAATGTCCTCCACAATCACAAAATCTCAGTCTCCTTTGGGATGTGGTGGAATAGGAAATTCAATATGGAGGAAAAATGGGGTCCAATGTACAATGATGTAAAAAAAAATAAAAAGTCACTAGATGCGTCAACAAGTTCTTAATAATTAAATTGTGGTGCAGCATGGTTTGAGGTCTCAAGAGCAATGATGTTTGTCAGATTTAGATCAAAGATATCAGAGGAGGTGATCAGGTAACATCTTGACGAAAGTATGGCACAAGTGGAGTAAAGTGCTGGTAAAAATAAACAAAACAGGTAGAAGTTAATGATCTGTCTCCCTGCTATTTCATTTCTGATCCTTTACACAAGCAAGACTCATTTGATCTTTCTCTAAATATCAGAGTGAGAACTCATCCACAGCGTGAAGGCAACCTACAACCCTCACCAGATAAGAACTGCTGACCTTGGTGACCTCGGCACACTTTGGGTCACAAATGCAATCTCTGCATGCTTGACTTTGGAAATTAAATTGGAATTTCCTGCATTCCATTTTAACCCTAAAATAAAAAATTTAAAATTTAAAAAAATAAGCAGGAATGGCGCCACCCATCATTTGTTGATTTTTGATTTCAAATATAATGTGTAGGTTTCTAAAAGGCCATCAGCGTTGTTATTTTGATTTTAAAGAACATTACAAGAGTTTTAACACAAGGTATTTCAAAGAAAAATTGAGAGAATGCACAATGGGCTTTCAGTTTCATTTTACAGAACCCAAATTAGTGCCATCTAGAGGTAAAAAGAACGGATCACCCTTGGAAGTACAAGACCTGTGATATGGTTTGTATTTTTCACAGTTCTGGCACAGAAAAAAAAACAAAAATGGCTTATAAAGTGTACATGGTTTTTGAGAGGTTCTCCTGATTTTTCACATGGATTTGACCTCGTTGTTGCTTTTTGGGGGATTTAACACTTGATTTTTGTTAAACATAAAAAGAAAAATCTTTAGATTTTTGCAGTGAAAAAAATTGAATACTCAGAATTTTATTTTTGTACAATTTCAGGTTTGTTTTGGACGTGTCATTTATTAATAAAAGAAAATAGTAAAAAAAGAAGCTGGAGTTTAACTAAAAAGAACAATATCAAGGATTGACAAAAAAAAAAGTTTCAAACATAACTTGCTAAAGCAAATTATGATGTAGTTAAAATAAATAATTGTATAGGTTTACTCATGAAGAAGCCCATGATTTGCATTCAAATAATCATTAATGCCTTGAGAAATCTTCAGCTTCATTGGAAGTACAAACACACAAATGGAATTGAGTCTTGGCAGGCCAAGATCCTGATCAATTTGGAAACACAGTTCTTCACTGCAGCACAAAACATAAAAGTTGAATGAGTTTCGATGTTACTCTATGAATATTTAAAGGACGGCACAAAGATGGCACACACTGCTCCAACTCAACAAAAAGTGGGTGTCCACCGTCCGCATTGCCCATTAAAATGAGATTTAACAGGGATTTTCATTTCCAGTAACAAATGTATTCATGGCTAGCACATCAGTCATTGTCAAACCTAATCTCATTTTCCTCATGCGAGGGGGACGGACACATGAGAAGAAGAGCGACAGCGCTTTATTCAGCCAGGAGGGGACGAGTGCTGGATATTGTCCACCTCCTGCCTTCTATTCTTTTCCTGTTGCACAGGAATAGGTGGGAACCCACTGTTACCTCTATGATAATTATTCTCCCGTCCAAAACAAGTGATATTGTAAACAATAATAACCGCAAACAAACGCAAAACTGTGGTGTTCTTTGTGTAAACGAGATGAGGAATTAGCAATTGAATGCTATAGTACCTCTGCTGCGATGGCGTGTTATCTGCGGGGAAGCAGCTGTGCGTTGCGTTGAACACTTCACGCCCATTCTGGATCCACTGTGTACTTTGCCTAAACCTGTTCAACAGGACAAAATTTAAATATCTGTTTGACCAAATTGTAACCCAATGCAACAAAGGACTTGCATAAAATAGTAGACAGAATTGTTGAAGGTTTATAAAGTAAAAAACCTTCAATTGCTCAAAAGTAAAACCACACTATGCTCCTTCCTCCAATGACAAAGGGTCAAGTTGTTGCTAGCTGCATGCTTATTTTACATAACAGTATACATCTACGGTATGTAGTGGTTGGAAAAATGGGAAGAATAAAAACTATGGTTGTTTTAAATAGACGTTTGAAAGGCTCAAATCAAGGCGGTTTCATTGTATTTTAACAAGGATTCGTTGCCTTGTACCAAATAAAGGATTAAAAGGTTAACTAATAAATGCTCCAGAGGAATAAAAAGCTCCCAGGAAACTACTGTGAATGTCTTCTTTTTTGCTTAGCTGGAACAAAATGATTGATATTAGATACTAGAATGTTTTTATATCGGCAGGATTTGGTTTAACCCTTAGAAATCTCTGCCAATCACAGCTGCTGTTTTGAATTAAGCAGGAATGATGCAACTCAAGTATTGTAACTTTTTCCTTTTTGTTTTGATATTGTTCGATTAAAATGGAAATTACAAGAGTTCTGACAATTTGCAAAGTAATTCAAAATAAAAAGAGAAAATGTGCAACCGTCTTTCCAAATTGGTGCCATCTAGAGGTGAAACAAATAGATAACCCCTGAAATTACAGAAAAGAGGTCCTGTTTTTTTGATACAATTTAACATTGGGATTTATGTTTTTATTTACATTTTTACATATAAAAAATTGTTGTCGATTTTTGCAGTGAAAAAAAAACACACTACAACTCAGAAATGTACTTTTGTATAAAAGAAGGAAGAAATAGGTAGACATGAATTATTGATGAGATTAAAGAGAGAGAGACCTTTAAACTGTTGTTCTTGAATATTAATTCATAACCCATTACAGAAGACTCTGGGAGCAAGCTTTAGAAAGATTTACCAGAACAGTGCTGAATCAACAAAAACACATGATGCATTGAGGACAAAAGAAGATTTTAGGGGGGGGGGATAGGAAACTCAGAGAGAGTTAGATGTGTGTTTCAAGATCTGCAAAGCAAAAAAAGAGCAGAGGCTTGCTTCTTTGAACAGAAGTTAAATCTCAAACAATAGGATTCTAGATAATTTCATTCTATTACAATGTACAGTATTACAGTCTCCTTTTGAATCTACACCATATGTATCAAAGGTTGAACTAAACCCAACATTAGGCATTTTGTAATTCGTTTACCACGGTATAGCATATTTGTATTTGTGAGCTGAGTCTAAAATCATGTTGTATATTAAAAAAGAATAATAGATGCTTATTCTTTTAATAATGTGAGAAAGACCAAAGCGCAGGCAGAGAACACCCCTTTTCAATCGTTGGAAGCTTCTGGGGACAAGTAGCAGTTTTAACAAATTTATGTAATAAATGTAAAAGTTTAAATTTCACTTAAAAATGTCACTTTGTCGTCATTTGGAGAGGAGAAAGATTCACCATCTTCTAGCCACTTGGGTAAAAAAATGAGCATCACATCTTGTTTTCCACACGTGCATCTGCCTGAAGTCAATTGAAGAGGTTATGTCATGCAATTTCCCTTTTAACGTCAAGTCAAGCATGTCAAGTGCATGATACGGTCGCATTTTCACAAGGAGATTTACTCATGTTCATTTATCTGTACAAACACAAGTGCCCGGAGAGATTAGGGGATGGCAAATGTGAACCCACACACTGAGATCAGCCAAAAATAAAATCTTAAAAACAATACAGAAAACTCAGGGAAGTATGAGTATATACAGCAGTATGTTTCTGATACACAGCACGACTGATTTCCACTTCCTCAGGCAGATCAATTATGTAAATTACGTTAAAAGCTCAGATAAAGATGTTACGGGCATTTCGCAGAAGTTTTTTTTTGTACATTTGTACAGTACACTGCTAAATAAATGATGATTATCTACTTTGTACATTTCAAAAAAGCAAAGTGAACAATCTAACAAAGGTCTAAATCAAAATTTGGAGAACAGCCAGATTCTTCTACCAAAAAGAAAGTATTGATGATATCAAGATTGCGCACGCAGAAACAAGACACAATGTAGTTATACTTCAGCAGCAAGGTCTCTCCCAGACAACAATTTCAAAGTAGACTTTAGAAGCACAAATTGACAACAAGAAAGATCATTAATGTAGTGGTTGATCAAGGAAGGGGGAGAAAAAAAAATGCAGTAGATGAGCAACAAGCTACGCACCCTTCTAAAAAAAGAAGTTCAGAAAAAACCTAGCGGAACCACATCTACTGTTAGAAGAATTCTGGCCAGAAGTGGTCAGGTTGTAGGAACTAACATGCAGAAAAATATTTGAAAATATTTGAAATATTTTGTCTATAGCAGGAAGCACTTTATTCAAAGGGGTGGAGCATGCTGCGATAATGTGCGTCTGCAGCGACAGTGAAGCATGGTGGAGTTTCCTTGGATGTTAAGGGATGCATCCCTGCAATGGAGTCGAAGATTTGATCAGGATTAATTGTGTTCTCAAAGCCTGAGGAAAAAAAAAAGATGTTTACTGGAACCTACTTCCAACCAACTTAGGCCACTAACCACAGTCAAATTTGGGAAAATATGGACCAACATTAACGGATATCTTCTGTTTGGCTTCTTTGTAAACAAAAAAAAAAAACTGTGAAAGTTGAAAAACGAGGCCATCCCACATAGGAACGACATGAGTGCCAATGACGAAACTAAATAAGACTGACACAAAAACAACGTGCACTATTTGAAGAACATCCATGGCTGTTTCGTCTACTTCCGCCCTCTTTGCCTTTCATTCCAACATGTTTATTAAAAAACATTTCAACATGAAGTTCAAATCTACAGAAGAGAAACTCATGTGTCCTCGGGGCCACTCGCTGTTTTAATGGGGTCCGCGCTTGGATCTTTAATTAATGCGGGCAGGTAATGGATGCCATCTGGGGAGCCTCTTGGCAACTAATCACATACAGCGCAATTCTCATTCAGTGCCAGATGTAGTCTTCTCTTCCTCTAACCTGATTAGCCTTCCTTTTACAAACAAAGTCATGCAAACAACATGCATCCATCACTTCTTAAAAAAAAACAACAACATTTGTACTGATAGATGGAGGAATTGAGATCACAACGTAAATAATTCGGTGTACTTCAACATTCCTTTACTTGTCACAAAGATTTTGCAAGATCTACACGAATATATTAAAAGTATCTAAAAATTACGGTTTCTGTAACTTTAATTTAGCTTCTAGACTACTGGTAAAATAAGAAAAAATAAACAGAGCTAATAATAGTGAGAATGTGCACAGGTAAGCACTACAGACGATGAGTTCAAAGGAGTGAAAGAACGAGTGATTCTTTTAAAGATTTGCATTCTGTATCATGGTTCTGTGCTTTTCTTTTTATTTCTAGGACTGAGGCCTGACTCTTCAGATTTGTTTGTGTTAATTGAGTCTACGGTGACTGGATCCTTGCACTTGGAAAAGCTGGACCTTCTGTTGCTCTGCATAGTCGAGCACATGGCTTTGCATTACTTTTGAGTGCCATGTGCTCTCCTGCCTGGATTCTCCACATCACATTTAGTAATGTACAAGATGCCATTTGTATTCACCCTAAATGCTCTGTTTCTGTACAAGAACAGTTGTTTTATAGTTTTCCAAGCATGGGTGTTTTGTTTTCAGAGCTTTTTTTTTTTTTTTCTTGCCTCTTAACATTTTTTCTGCCACCCATGCAGGGTTCCGGTCAACAACAGCCATGAACAGTTTAGATTTCACCAACTTGGATTGTTTGGAAATATTTGAATGTGTTAAAACCTGCAAGACAGTGGCACTATGGGAACAATATCACGTGTCCAGGACTATGGATTAGTAATTCTTTTGCAGAGTTGTAGAATGTTTTGACATGAAACTATAGTTAACATGTTAAAAACCAACAAATGGTTTATGGTTTACCCTGGTTTTGACCCGCCAATTTGGTTAGAAAACAAATTTTGTCCAAAATGTCTGAAAAACATGGTAATCTGACTCCGCACTTTAATGAATTTCTCCTTGGAAAATTGTCTGATCGCTCTAAAAACTGCTCTTAAGGCTTTAGTGATTAAAAGTAATCAAAAACGCAGAAGTTCGTCGAATGGTCTTTCTGTGATGCCAACACTTCTTAAATGCATAGGGATGAATGCATCTCTCACATACTTCATCCAATGAAGATGAAAAAAGTATGGCAGAATGAGCCTGACATTCTGAACAAATTGATATGCTTATGTGATGTTACACCAGTTATACAAGATTGATGACCAGATTCATTAATGGCAAATGAATCTGGTGTGCCATAATTCCAATTGTGGCATCAGTGGTCATTTTGCCAAACCACTCATTTGAATATCATCAGTCATCATGGGACAGTATTTGAGGCTTCACTTCATCTCTATCTTTCCATCGCAATCTGAATAAATGTTTCTCATTTGAATAAACAAATCTAAATGAGCTATTCATGAACCAGATTTTGTTCAGTGAACAAGTTCTAAAGCTCTTTGTTGTCTCGCACACAGCTTTTAATTTACGTTTCAGTTCTTACGCGGATGCCCAAGACGCCTTTCGATTCCTATCTGTAAGCCCAAGGATAAACCCAAGCACAGAGATTTCCTTGAGAAACAAATATTTTGATTGTGGACAATATTTGTATGTTAGTAGTGCGTGAAATTGATTTATGAAGGTGGCAAATCTCAGAGACTTAAATTTGTCGTGATTTTCTGTAGTGACAGCAGTCTCACTGCATTGGTTATTTCCTTCTGAATGCTCAGTCGAGTTTATATGTTAATAAATAAAAGACTGTGGGTCGTTATTGAACACCAAGTTTCAAATCTCAGCACGTGCGTGCTAGGATCTACATGCCAAGCAACCAATAACATGCAGCGTTGCTTTCACTCTGCATTATGTCACAATCCTTTTTGTTTCTTCCATTCAGAATTGCATTCATTCAACATAATCCATTTGTCTGCTCTCTTGGCTTCAGATAAACAGCCATGAGCCTTGGAAACCTCTGCTTTCTGTAACACGGCCTCGGTTTCAATCTCTCAGGCCTTTCTCTCCTCCATCTGGGAACGAGGCTGATCTTCAGTGCTTAACTCTGCATCGTGAGTCCGTGGAAACGGCTTTTCATGCTGCTTCTCCAAGGCTGCCCTCAGATGGCTTTGTTTGGGCTCCACATCCCTAGCTTTGGAAGCCTTGGCTTCATTCCTGGCATGGCGGGTGGTGGCAACACAGTAATGACTTGGAAGCAAGTGTTTGTCAAGCTTGCTTGTTTCCTTGTCTTTGGCTAAATGATGTACGGGGGCACAATTAACACTCACGGAAACTGTAAGAGCGGAACAGAGTGAAAAATTTCACCTGAAAAGGGAATTTCAGCACTGGCGACTTTTACAAATGTAAAAATCTATTGGAGAAATAAAAACCTCTCTAATCAAAATTGCCATATTTAACAATAGTTTTTCTTGTTACTCATCAATGCCAAAGTACAAGGCCTGTTTTCAAGGAATTCATCAGTGATACCCACTGCTGATTTCTAAAGTTTGCATTGGCAAAAAAAAGTGAGGGCCACCACAACAAATCCAGAAAATCTGAGAAAAGCTGAAAGAGGTAAAATATGACCCCTTAAAACCATCACTAATTTTGACACCGAAAATCTTAACCAGGAACAAGGAGTAGATATTAACAGAGTAGAAACAACCCAAAACGTCCAAATTAGCCCCAGAGAACGTTCTCAGTCAGCATTAGAGACGAGTAAATGTTTGGAGACACTCATTGATTCTGCTTGAGCAGTCAGACAAGTCTCAGTGACACCAGCCCTCAGCATTATCAGCCCAGTGCACAGCCAGAAACAAGGCTGTAGTGCTCACTTGTTGACTATAAAGTGCAAACAGCTATGACAGAAACCAGGCAGGCTGACATACTTGTATGCTCTGAGCTGTTGTTTAGATAAGATAAATAGGTAGTATTTTGAAATGCTACCTCTTAATGTTCATTTTGAAATAGAACACTTTAAAAGCCCTTATTATTTCATACTGCTCAGACTTCATGTTCATAATGTAGCAGAACACTCTAAGCACAGCTATTCACACAAGAAAGCCAAATGCACACAGTCAAAAAGACAAACTCTCCATCTTCATTTTTTTGATACATTCTTTTAGTCCATGCACCTACATCTGGTGATGTGTAAAAAGGGAAAAGCAGGTGGCACAAGCAGGGAATTCGTTTCAAAATTTTAACAGAGAAGAAAACACATTTTTTGTTTGTCATTGAGTGTGGTGGGATTGGAACGTTAAATCTACTTTAATTTCATGTTTTCAAATTTCAAATGAGTTCCTAGACCTAAGATCATAAGCCTGAACAAGGCTTTAAATCAGGGCCTGAAGAAATCAACTGTCTTTGGCCTTTCCTTCTCCCAAAACTATTCCACTTAAACAAATTCTAGAATTGTTCATATACTACAATGAAAATAGTTCTTGCGAACAACCAATTTAAGTTCCAGCTAATGCAAGAAAGGACCGAACATTCTTTAGGGGGTTGAGAATTTTTATGAACAAAAATATTTTAGTTGCTGCCATCCATGGTTTGTTTGCCAAGCAAGGAATAGTGTGAGTTTTCATAAACAAATGCTCAATGATAAGAAAAGGTTCCACATATCTAGAAAACAAACTTTTAGGTGTGAATAGCAAAAGTGTATCCTATAGCAGTCAAGTGGAAATACAAAACATGCTAATGTTTTCAACGTCTTAACAGAAGATTTTGAACACGCAACTAAAGCTACTTTTATACTCTTAAAAAAAGGTAAGGACAGTCATTTTGGTTTAATTTGATCAACACAGTAATTCCTGATCGCAACTTAAATGTCAGCTTTCATAAAAGCAGCCATCACACACCAGAGTCTGGCGCATGCTAATTCCACAGCGCTAGCATATTGTTGAATCTCTGGTGCTAAATTCAATCAAACTATAGCACATTTGGAAGTAATGATGTTAGAGGGGACCTGATTTAAGAAAGTACATAACCACACATTCTGCTGGGGGGAAATCAGCTGGAAACTCAAGATTGTTTAGGTTCAATAAAAAACAATCAATCGCTACTGGTTTTATCATTTGTTGTGGTTAATGGACACAATGTCAGTTAAAACCAGCCGACATATTTGACCATGACACACTTTCTAGAGTTTCACCCTTTTCATTGCTTTACCATTTAAATAGAAAGTGATTTTTTTTGGATCTGGAGGCCTGAGGTGGATGTCTCCAGCATGACAGATTCACTACAACAGCGGACACATGGATGTTCCGGCGACTGACAAACTTTAATTATATCTACTGACATCCAATGACAAAGTGTACTTCACTCATCTCCTCCGGCACCAATGGCAGAATGACACTTGTGTGTTTTATTTTTACTGCTCCTACTGTGCATGTTATCAAGTGTAAGTCGCCATGTGGCACTGTTTAGCATTCCTGTTGTGCCGGGGTCATCACGCTTCGCTAATAGTCACCCTGAGGCAAGAGTTTGTGTGTTTAGTGTAGCGTTTACATAAGCAATTGTCTAAAGCAACATGTTTGAAAACAAATATCCACATATTTTATTCAGGAAACTGATATACATAAATTGAAATACTTTCCAGGGGAAAGTGAACATAGGTGTTTTGCAGGAAACCAGTCAAATAGAAAGGAAGGAATGACAAATATATATAATAGATCAATATAAAGAATAGTGGGGTTGTATTGACGAAGGGCAAGGGTCAGAGATTGCCTAAAAGGTCAGTAATGGTAGAAAACAAAATGATTAAGCCAAAGGTCCAACAAAGCAGCAAAAAGATAGAATATGGTCAGAATAGCGGTTTAAAGAAACAAGAAAAAACTAAGTGCTACAAAAAATTGCATCATTTTTTCTAATTTACAGTAAATAAACATTGAAAAAATATTTTTTTTGAATAGGATGAAATTCATGTTTTGTTATTTCCCTACTCTCCCAGTTTCTAGTCACATGTATTGAGTTCTTTCAGGTAGGCTGTACATTACCATCTGGTTGGAAACCAGAAAGGATCAATTTAGCCTCTCTGAACTTTATTTGATATAAAGAGCAGAAAAATAGAAGCAAGAAGGTCATTAGCAGTTCTGATAAAGCAGCCCCATGGTAAGCCTGTGCCACTTTAATGAAAATCCTGTAGAGCTCTGTTTATCTGAGATTAGCTAAAAGCAAACTCAGAAACTTTGTTTAAATCCATTCCCATAAAATAAGTCAGAACCTTTGGGTAGGCTAACAAGTACATGTTCCAACCTCAAACGTGCCATTCACAAACGAACAAGCGTCTTGTCCAGAGGTGCTTGTCTGCTAGGTTTGTTGGATTGCAAGGGTGCTGTAGGGTTGGACCAACCTTCTGAAGACATGACTTTAAGGACTATGGCATGAAGGGATAGATTTGCATGTGAAGGTGTTGAGTCAAATTAACCATGGAAATACTCACACACAGTTCTCTGTTTCTTGAAGAATTTTAATGCACTAAGCAGATGATGCATGAACAATAATTCCGATCTCAAACTATTTCAAAATTCAATAGAAAAAACCAATGCATAGTGAAAAAGCAATGCTGGCTGTGTAAATTAATTGATTGGAAACTTAAAATCCAAACAACCGTTAAATGCACCACACACACAGACACCAAAATCAACGGACAACCCATTCAACCAAAAATAAAAGAGAGCCTAAAGAAAATCAAATACCAATAGCAGTCATCCAACTAATCAAGCAACGATCAAACCAACCAAAGAACCAACAAATTAACCAACGATCCAACCAAATAACAAAAGAGCAAATGAGCCAACCAACCAAAGAACCAACAAACCAAACAATAAGATAAATCTTTAAACTAATATATTAACCAGCAAATAAACCAACTACCAAACCCGCTAATCAATTAATCAGTTAATCAATAAATATCAACCAACAAATAAAAGACGAGCCTAAAGAAATCCTCAAATACTAATGCAAAGTCATCCTGCCAACAAACGATCCAACCAACTAACAAAGTACTTAACCAATGAACGAATTAACCAACTAACCAATCAATGATCCAACCAACCAACACACCAAAGAACCAACCAACAATCCAACCAAATAACAAATGAGCAAACCAACCAACTAACCAAAGTACCAACCAACTATATAACAAGCTAAAAAAGAACAAATGAGCCAACCAACAAAAGAACCAACCAACGATCTAGCAAACTAACAAAAGAAAAAAAAATGAGCCAACCAACCAAAGAACCAACCAACCAAACAATAATCTATAAATCACTAAACTAATATATTAACCAGCAATTAACCAGTCAATAAATATCAACCAACAAATAAGAAACGGAGCATTAAGAAATCCTCAAACACTGATGCAAAGTCATCCTACCAACAAACATATTAACGAACCAACCAATGAACAAAGTAACTAACCAATGAACGAATTAACCAATCAACCAATCAACGAACCAAAGATCCAACCAACTAACAAAAGAACCAATAAACCAAACAATGAAATAAATCACTAAACCAACATATAAACCAGCAAAAACAACCACCAAACAATTAGTAAATAAACTAACATCAGCCAAAAACATGTCATTAACCAGTCCATAAATAAAAGAACCACCAAAACACCACATTAGCCAAACAACAAAGCCAATGTATGAAACAAACGCAAAACATTCATCATGCAACCAAAACAAAGACCAAATAATTCAACAATAAAGCAAAGATGAGCACACAAAAACCAGCCATCAGCTAGCTAACGAACTAAAACCAATCAACCACCAAAAACTAGACAATGAACTCACATAGCCACCAAAAAATTAATCAACCCTTCTCCAATAAAACCACAAGCAACTAAGTCAGGCAACGGAGCACGAAACTATGACTCCAACCAACAAATAAACCAAATCAGTTCCATTAACAAATCCCAATCAAGGGAATTTTTTTCACCTAAACAAACATCATCAAAAAACAAACAAACAAGTAATCATCCGTCCCAAGCAACTATCAGTTATTTTCAGTCTACAGCCTCTTGGTTCCCAGTATTCTTATTTCCCAGGTCCCCTGCTCTTCAAACACCCCATTTCTGCCGAAAAAGCATCAACCAGTTGATGGTGTTTGCAATTAGATATTTGGAGCACAGTTGGCATAACAGCTACGGCTCTGTGTTACCTGCTGTGGCTCGCAGCGGTGGCAAATCTGACTGTAATAGACCTGCTCTGTGATTGTCACAATTTGTATTTGACTGGCACACAAGCATCAGGTCCATGCAAACAGAGAATCTGGGAGAGCAGCCAGAGCTTGTTCCTTTCTCACTGGTAGGTCAAGGTGAGCCTCTGATGCCAGGTATAAGCTTCCACACCTGCCTTCTTGCCACTGCGCTAAAACCCTTGGCAGCATATGTCTATAAAGTAGAAATACACAAATATATATGAAAAAATATCACCAAAATATGACCTTGGACGCGTCAATCATTCAAAAGACAAGCTGCTAGATTTCATCAAGGACTTTCTCTTGCTATCAGTTCACTGAACTATATTCTTTAACAATTGATTCCTGTTAAAGTTCCTAAGGTTACACTGGTAGAATCCATAGTTTTATTAAATGTTCAGGCTAAACAACTATAGGTTGATTCAATACAAGCACTCTTCAGCATTTCACTTATGAACAGATCCAGTGAATTATTATAAATCAACTAAAGCAATGCATTAAAAACAGGCATTATATTTATGCAACAAAGATCTAAAAGAAGAGAATATGTTCTGGAAGTCTTAAGTATTAGTTATTAGAAGTGTACTGTATAATAGACAATTTACACAGAACATCTAGTTCATGAAGCAAATGTAGCAACCAACTTTTTTTTAAAGATTAAAACCAGACCAAAAATAAAGCTGCAGTGACACTGAAAGATCTTGAAATTGTCATAAATTAATGCATAAAGTTGCTCTTTGCTGCTTGGCAACTACTAACAGTCCATCCCTGGACTAACACACTACACAACTTTGTGGTTTTATTCAATTACCCAGCCTTACATTCTACCATCTGTCTCATCAGAACAATTACTTTGAGGTCTACGTTCTAGTGGAGCAAACATCTATTGGTTATGAAATTAAATACTAATTTTACTCGACTGGGTTTTTCAAAGAAGTATAAGAGCATGAGTCATGCTTCAGAAACTATTGTAGATATTGAGTTTGCAACACAAAAAGCTTTCAGTGTTTGCCATTAGGACTGAATGTCACCAGCTCAACAGCTTTCATACAAAGCTTGTTTTTGCAGACTCAACTCAAGAATTCTGATGAGATTAAAAGAAACCAAGGACTTGAATAAACTTGTTGATTATGTTAAAAAACAATGTTTTCTGTTAAAACACACAAGGCTCAATTGATGCAATTAACACAAATTAAATATGTAATGATGCTAAATGTAGAGGAAAGCCATTAAAGTTAATCTTCGGATCTTGGTGATTAGAAGACCAGGTCCAATCCACCTTCCAGATGCAAGATGATTTGACAGACTATTCTGAAAATGAAAATCAGCACTTTTTTTAATAGCAGACAACATGAAAAAACCTTTCAAGAAACATGTTCCCAGCCTCAGAAAAAAAGGGATGGAACCAGGACCGTCGCGATAAGGCAGGCAAACCAAGCAATTGCTTGGGGCCCCAAGACAACGACTGGTTAATAAAAAAATGCAGCGACTAACTGTGTGAGCACCCCGTTGATAGTAAATGCAGTAAAGTCCAATGACACTTTTATCGGGATCCCCTCAAGGGGGCCCCCCTCGCTGACAGCAGCCAGCCAACCACGTGATCTCTGCTGCCGGCAAAATACAAAAGTCTTGAAGCGGAATTATGCTTCAGGAAGCAAAAAAAAAAAAAAAAAAAAAAAGAAGAGAAGAGAAAAAGAAAGGAAGAGGAGGACAAGAAAGAAAAAACAAGACAGTGGTGATCAACTACACAAAGAAAATAGCTCTACTTGTCTTGTACAAATGGTGCAATTTTGCAGCAGGTAGGCTAGCAGAAATATGGTTGTGTGTTAGCTAAGCTACCTGACTGACAGCAAATGCTGCTTGTAACGAACAGTTAGAGCAATTTTTTTTTTGAACGGACGGAATGTGGTTACATACTGTAATATGTTTTAACGGGATAAGGAAGATGCAGATCTGTTCCAGAATCACTGTTTATCACATTTAATGACATGACATTGCTATAGCTTTGTAATAGGTTTTGATGAAAGTGGCATTGCATGCTATATTAACTATTCCACTGTGAATCTATTTAGGAAAACCACACAATCAATTCTGTGCATCAAACATTAGCTCGTGATGTTTTTAAGCATTGGTAGTCGACTCACAGCACTACTAATAATTACTAAACATTTAATTGTAATTTCATTGTTTGTTAACAGTAAAAAGTGTATTTATATAGCACCTTTCATACACAATGGCAATTCAAAGTGCTTTACATAGAAAAAATGAAAACAATAAAAACGTTAAAAATAAGATGTTCAAATTTTATGCACTTTATGTGCACCAGCAGTATTTGCACTCTAAACATTATTTATATAAAGTATTAGTGAATTTAAACTGTAAGGCTATGCTATGGTTCTTTTGCGTGCGTGCGGGGGAGGGGGGGGGGGGGCTCCATGTCCCTTTTGCTTGGGGCCCCCAAATTCCTTCAAACAGCCCTGGATGGAACACTGTGTGATGTTTTGCCGATTCGATTGGAGACATTAATCGCAGCTTAACTGCTCCATACAACTAATATGTGGGATCTATTGTTTTAATAAAGGCAATTGTCTTCTATTCTGTGCCGTCTTAACCGGCTGCACCAAATTTAGAAAGAACAAAAAAGATCAACCTCACACGCATGCCATATATTAGCATTTCAAATATTTTTGTAAAATAGGGATTTGGAAAAAAATACATTTGTAAGGGGCTGCCAATAAGGGAGAATTGGGGGGAACGGATGGGAAAAAAATTTGAGGACACCCACGCCGCGGGTCTTTCTGAGCCAAGCTGTCAAAAACGGATTACCGGAATGAGCAAGAAGCCTACAAAAGGCAGAAGCTTATGTACTTTAGTGGCCAGGATTTCAATTTTAATCCACTGTAAGTTCAAAAGAGAGAAGAAGATGGAAAAAAGAAACAGAAGACACTTCAGGTGTTAATGACGTGCTGAAGGTGGGGAGCACCTGTAATGGATCATCACTGTGGACAGAAGTGGATGGTTCTGTTTTAAATCACAAATCGTTAGATGCCCCAGAGTTAGCTTCAGTAATTATGCATCGGTTCGAAACATAATTGTGGGGACAGAGACGGAGAGACTCTGTAAAATAATTGCTGTGCAGGTCAAGGTGATTATCTTCTCTCAGAGATGTTATTTTTCTTCTTCCTCAGGTGGGTTCCGTTCGGCAGATGTTTGTGAATGTCCTCCTCTTCACCTCTTGCCTTTCTCACCATCGCTCTGTGGGTTTCTTCTGTGAGAACATTAGCAGAGCTTCGCTGCCTATTCTTTTCAGGTGTTCAAAGCACAGAACAGACAGTTCTGTGGCGCAGGAGAAAAAGTGCTGAGTCTGGGCCTTCCTGTCCCAGCAAAGCCAAACACATTCCATTATAAACCGAAGCGTATGAGATTAAAAACATGCATCTTTTTAGACGTGGATTCAACAGAACCTTTGGCACAAAGGCACTTGTATTTTCAGAGTAACAGACATTTTGGTGATTTCTTTTATTAAAAGAACAGATCTTTTTCAGACTTTTTTTTTTTAAGAAAACAGAGCACTATAGAAGAATATCAAACAAAAACAACTAAGTTTCCCTTTTTTAACAGTCCTTAACCAATCAGGGGGACAGATTTGTTTTTGTTTTTTTTTTGTTTGCTTTCACATAATTTAATTTATAGTAATTTCCATCAAAAAAAAAAACAGAGTGAAAAACCGCAAGTAAACCATATTCCAGCAGACAAATTTTTCAATCCAAATGATGTTTATGTTTGGATTATCAAAAGGCACACTCTACAGCTAGAAGTACATTCAACTGTTAACCCCGGCAAAGAACCAGTGATGCAAACGTTATTTATAAATAATATATTGAATGCAACGCGTGACAAATGACACAATATAATTTCCAGCTGGTTTGTTGAAATTCTGTGTTCTACTGAATGGGTGGCAACATTTAAAAAAGAAATACATTGATTAATGGTTTGACACCGTAAAAGCACTCTCCCTTCTTCAAAATCAATCCACACACAGGTTTTTAATGTATTTGAAAATGATTGGGATTTGCACTAAATCCATTGTGAATATGAGGTAAAACCTGGGTGCAATGCAAACATTAAGTTTAATTTAAGCACTCTGCAGTCATTCAGCCACGAAAGCTACCCACATTCGAACAGTAAAGTAGTGCAACATGTTGTTCAATTAAAAATGAAAATCAAGAGAAAGCTAAGAAGAAACTCAGCGTTTCCTCTGAATATGATGGGTTTAGATTTGGCATGGAGGAGGATTGAGCTCATAGAGTATAGCATCCCTTTTAAAATGCTACATAAATTGTAAGCCCTTTGCATTTATCAACAGTAAAAATCTCAATTCTACCTGTGCACAACAATCAAGAGTGCAAAATTGTTTGGCGTCATGGCATTGCAATCCGAAAAGGTTGTTATAATGGAATTCAATGAGTCGAGAACAATAAATGAGGGAATGAAAATAAACAAAAAAAAAAAACTGAAAATGATCTGCTGCACAAAAAAAAAAAAAAAATCATCAACGCCAATGTTGTTACTGATGTTTGACATGTCCAAGACTATGATAAAAGGTAAAAAAGCATGTGTTCTCATGTAAGACCTTGGCAAAAAATCTGGATTAAAATCATTGATGAATTTAAAACTTTTGATTACAGTTGAAAAAAAAATTATATATTGGTCTGACAGATTTTACATGTTAATATCCACGAACACGAAAGGATAGTGCATTTTCCCAGAGTGCATTTTCAGTTGGTAAAAAAAAAATCTCCAAAATCTCCCAAAAAGTTGGTTTCCACAAATCATTCAATTCGATGAAACAGAGAAAAGGTAACGCCTGAATTTAGATTAAAAATCCCCCTGAAGCGGCTGAAATCATGCCCTACACAAAATGGTTAAATTACATAATGGTTCTGAGGTACATGTCTGCTATTATCTCATCAACGTCAGAAGTCGAGTGCAATTAAAGGTGCTTTCACACCTCTATCTGGTTAAAGTTGGTCCAGACCAAGAGATTGTCTGCGGATTTAGTCGTCATTGACACCACACTGATCACTCTGGTCCGCACTAGTTGAAAACAGAGCCATGTGACATCATACATGACACTCATAGGTCAAAGAACGGCAAACAGAAGTAAACAAAAGCAACTGGGACAACACCTTCAGATTGGATAGATTTCCATGCTTGATTTAAATTTTTCCATCTTTTACTAAATCATGCGTCAGTCGCTCACGGAGCACGTTGTAAAAATGAGCATGGGAAATGCTGCTGCTATGTAACCAACCCAATCAAACGTTTAGTTGTTAGAATTTTATTTTCACATGGAGCCACCGTGTCACCAAGCTCTTCTGAGAATTCTACTAAAATAATGCAAAGACTTGATTGTTATTTTTAAACGGCACAAATGTAGAAGTTGACGACATACAGTTACACTTATAAATGCGATAACAATTTGTAATTCATTAATACAAAGCGTTTTGGTGAAAGACACCAGCCTCTCCTCATAAAAAGAAATGAATAAAAAAAGCACTCACATAAGATAATTATTCTACTGGGCGTAACACAGTTTCAATTACAATCCTGTTCTTTTACATATAATCAAACCAAATGGGAAGCTTTAAATCTTCAGGCAGCCGAGCTTCAAAAGGCATTACAAAAATGGTGCGTACGACTCTGTATGAATTATAGATCCCTCCTCAAAGCGACTGAGTAACAGACTAACAAATCTGTCTTTGAACCATTCATCCACCAAGTTTTCCTTCCAAGTCAGTCTGAACAAGGTCATGTCCGTAAACAGTCCAGTAAAGACATCCAGAGAGCTCTCAGCAAACTCGGGCTACCGATCTTTACAGATCTTTTTGTTTCATAAATCTCACATCTCTTATTAATAGAGATGGCCTACATTTTTATTAAGGAATCGCTGACCAATAAACGTCAGAAGTGCTTGGTGAATATTACATCAAAATTATCCAAGCTTCACGCGAGCGTAAAATGGTTGTGTTAACACAATTCAGTCAGGCAGTTTCATCGCTTGTTGCTTTAGATTTGTGAACACCCTTCTGAAACCCAACACCAGAAGGAAGCATTCAGAGTGATTTCTTTTACAATCCTCTTCTTCTCCGTGTTCTTATAGCGGACATTTGGCAAGAAAAATATGCAGATGCACTTCCCACACTTTTATTTTCCACCTACAACGCCATAATGCTCACTTCCCATGGTGAGATCTTATTCTCCCTTGATGAATGACCAGGACGGGATGAGGCCAGTAAAATCCCCACAGTCGTCAGTGTAAGAGGCCACAGGAGAGATGACTATATCGACAAGAACACTGTGAGCATTTTAATCTTTCTGTTGTAATGAGCGAGCTGTGCTACTCCTACCACCGGGGCAGAAGAATCGATCCAACACACTGATCGTTGATGACCCTTGACCTGAAGGAAACACATGAGCGTGTGAAATTCTGGATCTAAATATGACCAGGCTTGCATGCAAAAAAAGGGCTTTACTAAATAACTAAACTTAATTTGACTTGACTTCGATAGACGATAGTTGTTTTGCATTCCATATTTATTTTTCTAATACATTTAAGTTCATATCATGCTATTGCAAATGTTGTATTTCCTTACCATATTTATCCATATCTACACAACTCATTGGTTTTACGTTAAGTAAAAATTCTAATAATACAGAACACATTAGTTTCAAAAGCATAACACTATAAACTACAGTATATTTGCAGTTTTAAAGTAAAGTTTTAAAGAATCGCATTTATTTGTAAAAAGCGCATACTATTAAGGGAGATTGATCCCCTCTGATAAATGTTAAACAGATTACGACTTTATGTTTAAGATATGAAGAGTAGTTCTATGAGGTTTAGATGCATGTGAGGTTAAGAAATTAGCTAATGCGTATGATCTAGTATCCAACTATTAAAAGCATTAACTCTTAGATTGGGTAATATTCCTAATAATACGAGACACATCAGTTTCTAAAGGACAATAGTGTAAAGTCCAGTACTGTAAACTTAGTAAAACGTCAAAATAAAGGAAACTGCAGAACTGGAAGGGTATGAATTCTCTAGCAAAATGGTCCTAGGTATAGAAATTCCCAGCTCTGCCAATCTTACAGCCGTGTCACTATCAGACTTAGTTTGAGAATTCACTTAAAGGCTCAGAATATTGCACAATAGACCTAAACTTTTCTGCAATGAATGACTGAAAACCAAGGTAACTCCAGAAATAGGTTGTGAAACTGGGTTTAGTGGATGATCTGGGGTGGTAGGTTACTAGCTTGGGGTAATCTTTGACGTAAGCATAGACATCATTGTTTTCGTTCCCAAAAGCACCAATCATTGTCTTCGCTGCAGAGGTCAATGATGTTACTTGTTTTCTTCAGTACTGTTCAAGTTGATTAGACCAGAGCATATTGAGAGGAATGTTTAGAGTTCAAACTGAGGTGATATTAAGGTTAGTATTCCCAAAAT
The DNA here is from genome assembly GCA_007224835.1 of Danionella cerebrum. Classification (NCBI taxonomy): domain Eukaryota; kingdom Metazoa; phylum Chordata; class Actinopteri; order Cypriniformes; family Danionidae; genus Danionella; species Danionella cerebrum. The sequence continues at coordinate 255,026 of SRMA01027302.1, read as the reverse complement.
ACAGGAGGTTCCTGTAAATAGAAGATGTTGGATATGTCTGATCATAATCTGCAAGCCTGGGTTTGTTCATCGATGCAGTAGGAAATATAAACAAAGTTGGGTCTCTGGTGCTCTTGCAGCATCTTCTCTGATTTAGTTTAACTCACGATAGACCCTTGAAACCACCCAAAGGAGAACGTCTGTCTGGTCAAGAAACTCTCTGTAAGAGCTCCCATGTGGCCTATCTCAGCTGTACCGGGACAAGTTTCTCCACAGTAAAAATAGCAGACAGGCACAACAGATGAGAGCATGTGGCTGGGTTAAATGATGAGGCATCCTCCGTGTGCTTTTGCATTCCAGGATTATTAATCCACTTCTTGCACCTGTTTTTGCTGGTTTTACAAACATACATTATGTTTCTTATTTCTACAAATAAATTGGGGATTATGTATCAAAAGCATTGTTGATAAATAATAATAAAAAAAAATACTTCTATATATTAATGTATTTATGAACTACAAAAAAAACAAACAAAAAAAAACAATTTATTAAAATAAGTGATGGAGAACAAGAGCTCAGTTATCCTACAATCATTTAAGCTTTTAAGGTGCTAAACTTTACACCACCAATCACTATTGGCTTTAGGAGACGTCAATGTACATAAACAATGATCTACACACTGGAAGAGTGAAAGTCATCAGAGTGAGTATAGAAACTGGATAAACCCTGCTGTTTTTGTCTCCAAACCCCTGCTTCATTTCTATTTCACAAAGCCCTTGGGCTTCCTTAGTCCAGAGATTCGATTTCCAATCACTACACTTAATGGCTGTGAATGTGCTTACTAGCACCGCTAGCATCACAACCTTAGCATTCCAATAAACCTTCATTTAACTCTCAGATAAGTGCCTGGTTTCACACAACAGACTGAGGAACTTTAATTCACCAAAATAACTATTTTTGCACTGTACAACCACTTCAAAGTACACTTACGCTGCAAAAAAAATTCTTTTGGACCAATAAAAAAATTCAAATATATTTAAATTATTCCTAGATCAAGCAAAGGTCTAAAAAAAGTTAAATAATCCATAACCTAAAAGTCTAAACTGAATAATTCTTAAAATAAGAAAATCACAATTTTTTCAGCTTTGCAATGTACCAAATACTACAAAATGTTGCACTGTCAGTATATCCAGGCTATAAACAAATTCATCTTCTGTTAAGATAGATATGAATCTCATAAAGAATTGAGCCTTATGGCTTTATCCAATGCAACAGCTTAACATACGAGAAGCTGAGTGACTGGGTAACTTTGCTAATTAAATGTAAACAGAAATAGTGTCTGGATTGTTAAAGGATGAAACTAAATGTGCGCGTGTGTGTGCGTGTTGCATGCGTAGCTAGAGAGTTATACAACATGCTAAATACGCAGCAGTCAATAGCTAATGTTAGCTCAGTAATAATGCATGCTAATGAGAAGTGTCTTTCTTGAGGGACTGCCCTTTAGCAAACACACTGCTAATTGCTAACACAATCACCACCATGACAACGGTTAGAGAGATTTCAATGTAGTGTTTTTAAGGGCAGGATGAATGGAGATGCACCCCATTACATTGTGACTTTCTACTGGTTAGAGCTTCTACAACACCAGCGAAATGAGAAAAAAAAAATGGTTTCAAGTCGTTCTTCAGCAGTCATACAAAAAAAAAACATTACTGTAAATGAGGGAAAAAGCTAAATGACTATTAAAATTACACCACAATGAAACTGAACAGCGACAAAAACAAGTTCCATGTAGTCATCACTTCTTTTTTTTTAACAGATTTTAAAATTGGTCTATTACGACATGTATACACTCGGCTATAGCATTATAAGAATATAGAACATGCCATTTTTAATGTCCCAGTTTTAACAGAAGCTATTGTGAGCATTCAAGTACATTAGTAAAGGAAGGCTTTTACTAATTAGTCACTTGTTCATTGATATACACTGCTTTACAGTAGGATGGAAGTTATGAGGAGTAAATGCTAATCAAGGATGACAGAAATGGGCCAAAATACATGCAAAGAGATTGCACTTGCATGTAAACCTGTCAGAACGGTTTCATTCACAGCAGATGGGAAGAAGGCTATTGTAAATACTTTTAGTTTAGTCCATTCTTTGGATTTAACTGATTTGGCAGCAATAAAATATCAGGCTAAGAAAATACAGGCACTTCCTGCGACACACACTGTAGAGCAGGGGTGGGCAAACTTTTTGGCTTTGGGGCCACATTGACTTATAAAATTTGACAGACGGGCCAGGTGTTACGGCGGAGGAAGCAGGTGGAAGGTTCTTGTGGTGAAAGGTTGCTAGCGTAATTAGCATGCTTGGTGGAAAAGTGACGGCTGATGTTGTATTCTTTTAAAACCGCAACGGTTTCTTTGCAAATAAGACTACAGCCTTGGACCGGACTTCAGTAAAAAAGTATTTAGGCGTCCATTCTTTCTTAAACACCCGCCACTCACTGTTAACTTTTCTTTTCTTCAACATTGCTGCAGATGGGTTCTGATCTGACCAGTAGAAGAAGAGCGATAACTGGAAATGGCTCAGGCTCCGCAAAATCAAGACACTGCGCCTACTGCGCCCCCTGGTGTTAAAATTCATTACAACTCAAAATGAAATAAATGCAATAATTCACATCAAACCATAATTCTGTACCAATCTTTGGCGGGTCGGATTAAAAAGACAAACGGCCCGGATGTGGCCCGCGGGCCGTAGTTTGCCCACCCCTGCTGTAGAGCATTGCATTAGCAAGACAAAGATCATTGGAGAAAGCAATACCGGCTTGAGAATTCTATCTCAATGTAAGTTGCTTTAGATCAAAGCATCTGCCAAAAACAGAAACGTACAAATTCTGGAAGGTCCAGGAAACTTTTAAAAAGTTTATTCTTTAAATCCAGATTTTTCACAAATCAAACCTCTCTAAGATCATTGATGTTGGGGTTCTGGTTTGAAATAACGAAACAGAGATTTGAAGCCTGAGATTTGCACCCATATAAATACCAAAGACACATGCTCCAGTAGAAACTGGTTCTCAAGATGATTACCTGACTACTCTTCCTTTGAGTCTATGGTATGAACGAACATATGCTGGTGCTTGCATTCTATCACTCAACAGAGCAATTTGATGGAATATTGGCTAGATGTCTTACTTTATAACTACGATTACTTTATGTTAATATGAATATTCATGACCTTGCAAAGTCCTTCACAACCTCCATCTTAATCATACATTTATTTTCTTTACCTGCTTATCGCATTGCCATATACACAGTGTTCAATTAACCTGTTTAGGTCGTGTGAGAAAATCAAAGCAAGCATGGGGAGAATGCCATTTTTAAAATGAGTATTCAGCATTGTGTAAAATTGAACATTCGATAAAAGCATTTTTTCCACTCACACTTAGTGTTTGGGTGATGCCAATTCATCTCAAACAATTGTGCTTCCTCTTTAAATCACAATTCCAACAAAAACTTTTCAAATGACCCGGATCTAAAATTTACACACCGTAGTGATTTTTGGTAAAAAAAAAAAAAAAAAAAAAAAACTGAAAGGGTTTGAGTGTAAAGTTCGCTGTATTCTATGTTTGTGTCTAGACGGTTTTTGAGTTTCTGGGCTACTGGTAGACTCTTATGTCCAGTAATGCATTGACATGTCTGAATTCGAAGCGATTAGGAAGGCAAATGAGCAGTCAAAAGATCTACTGGAAAAAAATAATTGAACTGTACAAAAAAATGATGGCAAAAAAAAATAAATAAATCCAAGGAACTAAGAATGCCAATCAGCAATGTTCAAACTCTGATTAGGACGTGAAAAGTGAGCGATTCTGTTAAAACCAGATAGCCAAAAATGTGTGGGATGTGTCAGCTCCAAAGGTACGGGGAACTTGGTCAAAATTGATGGGAAAATAAATGCAGCATGATATTAAAGGATACTGGAGGAAAATGTGCACTCATTGATCTGCGCATGGGACGTTACTGAACAAACAAAAATACAAAAAAACAAGTGCCCCTGGAACACCAGAACAAAAAGGGTAAGTTCTGAGTCTCCTGACCTCAATATCATTGGGCCACTATGGAGAACTCAAATGTGCAGTTCATGCAAGACTTTAGTCCAAGAATTTACAAGAATGGGAGGTTTTTTTTTACTACAAAGAGTTGGCTGCTTTACAAATGGAGAAAATAAAAAACCTCATTGACAACTACCTCAAGAGACTTCAGGCAAAACATTAAACTTTTGATCAGGGTCATTAGTAAAGTTATTTAAAAAAGACTAAACACAGTTGTTTGACAAAAAATGGCTTCAACAAACTACGAGTGCAAAAAAAAAATGCTTATGTGTCATCATTCAAATTTTCTGAAAAATGGTCCAAAATTTGTATATTTTGCCCAGGAAAGTAAACTAGTGAGCACAACTGTAAGTAACTAAATGTACATAATAACTGCTGTGATGTCTTTTCTATGAAATGTAATACGTTTAAGAAAACAAAAACCTGTTCATGCCATTCGAGTTTCATAAGGCCTATGTTTATTCCTCCAATCAGATGCCCTTGTTTTAGAACAACAGGAAGCATATCTTTCAATTCAATATTCTCAGACGACAGATTCCAACCGGAATCCCTCATGATACCACATTTATCAACTGTTGTAACCTAATGAGTTTCTCAAAAGGCTGTAACCCCTTCTGATATCCCAGAAACACCCTTCAACATGGGTGACAGAGGATCCAAATGTATCCAATCAGCTCATTAACGGGAGTTTTATGCATCTATTCATCGAGTTCAACAGAGTCTCGACTGCAGCTCATAATTATCGTGAACGCTGCCCCGGGTCACACAGCAAAACCGGCCATCAATTACCATAAATTATCTCTGGGTGCGCATACATCAGGTTGTGGTATTGTGAGTTCTGAGGTGAAGATAAAAAGAGAGGGAGACCAGAGGATGAGAAAGCGTTTGGCCTCATGAGTGGACAACGCTTCAGATCTGAATGTTATTCACAAGGATTGCTAATGAGGTGAAAGAATATGACACTGAATAAAGATCTAACAGAATACCTTAAAAAGAGAGAAGGGGCATTATGTCATTTTTAACGCATTTTTAAACAAAATAACTGTTTGAAAATGGCCATTTTGTTTAGTCGGCTCGATCATAAATTGATTCTATCTCTCATTAACTTATTTGCATTGCATGCATTTAGTATTGTACCCCTTAGAAGTCTCTGCATGCACCGGTGCATGCGGAAATCACAGCGGCTGTTTTGAATTAAGTAGGAATGATGCAACACAGCAATTGTTTCATTTTTATTTCAGATATAATTTGTAGTCGTATTTGTTGTGATATTTTTTTGGTTTTAAATGAACATTACATTAGTTATGAGATACATTGTTGGGTAATTACACAAAAAATTGAGAAAATGTGCACAAAAAGTGCTTTGTACAGTGTGAGAGGTTCAGGAGAGGGTTGCCTGATTTAGTTTGACCTTGTCTTACATTTTTTTGTGGGATTTATGAATTTTTATTTTGTCTCAAAACTATTTTTGTTATAAGAAATAAGAACTGTTCATTCTCAAATTTTGAGATTTTATTTCTCAAATTCAGGTTCAACAAGCTGGTGTTGTACAAAAACACAAAAAATGGTTTTAAAGTTCTTAGAATAAACACTGGCACCTTTAAACAAATCGGGTGTGTTTCATTAAGGTTGCAACAGAACTGTGCAGAACTGAATAAACAAATAACCCGTGTCAGTAAATCACAGGTTTAAAAGTAGAGGGTGCTCCTCATACTCTGTCCTCCACTGGACACGTTTAGAATGAAAAACAAGAGAAATCCCTCCCTTCCTCCCTCCCTTCTCTAACTTTAGCGCTCGCTGATTGGATATTTACAAAAGAGAGCAGTTCATTGATTGGTTATAACAGACATTCGTTTTCTTCAATGACATCTGCCTCCTCACATTTGTAAACAAATAACACACACACTAGGAACCGAAAAACCACGTACTGAACTGAGACAGGTGTACATATGTTTTGGTATAAAACCCAAGTATTATGGAATCCCTAATTTCCATTTAAACGGATAACCATCACGTTTTTCTAATTGTTGCTGTATATTAAGGTACTACTGCTTTGATTAATGACTTGCAAGATATAATTTCCGTACTTTTAAAATACGTTTAAATCGTCAGCAGCTTTCATGTGAGACAGAGACTCCGCTTTTAAAGATTTTGCATTTGATATGGCAAACAATTTCAAATAAAGTTGCTATGGCAACAAATCTTAAAGACACCTTTTCTCAAAATGCATCGATTCAGGAACCAAAGCTGTGACTCACTCCAGTGTAAAAAGCCTTAAACAGCACTGGTATAACAGAGGAGTAGTGGCACAAGAACAATACTCACAAAACTCTTATTCAATAGATTGTTGTATTACATAAAGCCAAAGGCGAATTATGTGAAGAGAACCAGTGCTTTGTGTCACTAAACTTCTGTATTGCATTCAAAGTAAACTACCGGTAAATTTATTTCTTATTAAATTCAGAAAAAGTATTTCTTACTACTAATAAGGAATGGGATTCAATACACTATAGCAGTTGAAAAAAAAGTCCTTTAGATAGAACAGTGGCTCATTTCGTACACATAGACATATATTGTGGATAGAAAGCTCTAACTGAAAGCAGATACCATTTTTAAAATTGCATATTTTTAACGTATTCCTATAATACATTGTAGTATTGTAATAACCAGGAACCAGAAGATAAACACTGACAGCACCAAATTGTTTCCCACTGATCGAAGAATAGCAGAAAGAACCCTAAACACCACAGAGAGCTGCTTGTTCAAAAGGTCCCTTGTTCTTAAAGGCCAACTGAAAAACAAAAATAAACTCCATCAAAGAGAGTCTGACCCAAAGCGCTTGGACCCTGGATGAGAGCTGGGACACAAGAAGGAAATGTCACAGAACAGCATAAAATTTGAGTCTCTGGATCATCTGCCACATTTCTGCTGGAGCAATGGAGATGCGCATCAAGTAGCTTTCGTTTTACAAGCTACCTGCATATTAAACACGTGCATAGTAGTTAAAAAAGCAACTGTTAAATACATTTTTAAATTCAATCTATTTACTAATGGAAAGTGCAAAAGCTAAGCAAATCTTTCAGTTAACAAAAATATATTTTTTGTTTTTTTAACCTAGAGCAATCTCCTTTGGAACGCCACCTGTAAGATTATCAACTCTTTTTTTATCTATTAACCTCATGTTCCAAAATTAACATTTTGAGCATACTATTTTGTACATTCTGTATACGCAAGTGATACCAAAACCTTGGGTGCCATTCTTAACCCTTAACCATATCGTTAAATTTTGATTTCAAATAAAATGTGTAGGTTTTAAAAAGGCTTTTAGTTTGGGTATTTAGGGTTTTAAATTAACATTACAAAAGTTATGACTCTTAAGTTATGAGAGCTAATTTGTAAGGTAACAGATTCAAATGTGAGAAAATGCTTTCAGTTTTGTTTTACAGACCCCAAATCAGTGCCATAAGAGCCATCTAGTGGTGAAAAGATGGAATAACCCTTGTAAATACAAGATCTGTGTTTTGGCTTGTATTTTTCAAAGTGTAGACATAAAACAAGGCAGAATGGAACAAAAAGTGCTTGGAACAGTGTATAAGGTTTAGAAGAGGTTTCTGTTTGACACTTTACATTGTTTTCACCAGGTCTTTGCTTTTTCTGGGGATTTAAGTTCTTTTTTTATACAGCAAAAACTATTTGTTGTCAATTTTTGCGGTAAATAAATGAGTAAATATAATTATGTACAATTTCAAGGTTGCTAATGGACAAAAAGGTAATTTATTTAGGGCAAATTGTAAATTAGTGAAACAAAGCACTTAATCAATAGGGTCAAATATAAGCCTGCACAAGATTTAAGAGTGTTTTTATATAATTCATTTGGACCATTTTTCAACAAGCCACATTGTAAGAAGTATTCCTACTATGTTTCCACATATTTACGAGTATAGAATACTTCACAAATATCTTGGCATGCTGCAGCGTTTACACTTTTTTAACTTGAGCCAAGTGGTTAAGCACTGCTGAAAAACAACCCCACACAATAACACCTCCATCATCAAACTTCACATTTGGCACAAAGCAATCAGAGAAGTTCTGTGACCCATTAAAATGCCAAATAGTAAGCCAGTTATTTTTCCTGTGAACATATCTACACTGCTGACATTCCACTGCATCTGATTCTTTACATTGTACTCTGTGATGTACATCTTGGATGCAGAGGTTCAGCCAAGGAAACCCTTTTTATGAAGCTCTCTAGACACTGTTCTTGACTGGATTAATTAAGGACACAATAATTTCTTGATTTCTTTTTCTTTCTCTCTATAATGTGACTTGCTGCACCTATGGCAACCTATCACGGTACCATAAAGGATTTTTTTCTGTTTTTTTTTTTTTTTTTTTCAAATGCAATCTGGTAGAAAGTTGATTTTATCAATCTGTGAACAAGGAAGTGATATAAATCGATGAGTTGATCTCTGAAATCAGATCATTATATACCTGGTTATTTTTTTTACCAAAATGCGGGGAGTCAATTTCCTCCAATTGAAAATCCCTGAAAGGTTAATAAGCTTGCCTTATTGGGTAACATTTACTAAGGGGATATGGCTTTTGGGTGGGTCACGCTACTCCTGAACAAAACTGCATTATTTAAAAAAAACCACACACAATTCACTATATAACTTGTGTAAACTATAACAGGATGCTCTCTACTTAATGGTAATCTACTTTAACAAAATACTGTGTCTTTAAATGTACATTTCCTTCATTTTGACTGATCTATAAAGCTCCCAGACCAGACCTCGGCATGTGGTGGCTCAAGGTGCATCAGGTGATCCATATCACAGGTCAAAGTTCCTCCCAGCTGAACTTTCAGTCACAGCGGAATCATAGGCAGGAGCTTCCAGTTACACATCACCATTGCAAACCTATTCAAGTTAAATGGATTTTTTTCGTAGAGCAACCGGCCAGTTAACCCAGTAAATTTGAAATCACTGCATACCATTGGTCAGTATTTTATGGAAAAGCCACAGTTTTAATGTGATGTTTTCCTTTGTTTCTATTATTTTTAACAATTTGCCATTTTTAAAATGGTGATCATAAAACAACGTTACCGAGGAAAATCAAAAGGAAACTCCAAAATAGCCTCTCGTAAATTGTCTTTTGATAAGACCCAATCAAAAACAAAAGGAAAAATGAACATTTTACGTTAAAACGATCAACTCTAAAATGCAACAACAATCACCCAAACTCAATTTTAATTGTTAAAACAAATCATGAAGCAGTGGTTTGCCATTCACGCTATTATAAGTGATTTATCTTGTATTCCATTATTAAATAATCAGCATCAACGCGGGGCCCGTTATCCACTGCTAATCAGATTTAAACAATTACCAATTTACTGACAACCATACTGCAGGGCGTACGCAACATTAAAAATTGATACATGCACCAACAGGAAAAGGTAATTTGTTGTAATTATTGTCGTTCATGAAAATTACCCGCAGACTGATATCAAGCTAATGACTTTATGAAATATTTAGTGGTCTAAGTGACTAATTGGCCAGTAATTTTCATGGACAATGAACCAGCCAGTGCTTTCACGGGTCACACGGACAGCTGCTTGCAATATGAATCAAAGAACAGTCTGCTTTCATCACACGAACACCTCCAGAGTGTAAAAAAAAACCCACACATTTATTGTCGATAATGTTGCGGGAGCACCTTTTTAAAGAGAACAACTGTGGGAAGATGTTTTGCATGACTTTGAAGGCTGTGGATAATTGACAAATAATACTTCAGACACACTATCAACAACACCAGATGCTTTCCCAACGCAGCTCAGGGGCTCTGTTGCTGAATCCATGAGAGAAAATACCTTAAAAGCTTCCCAAAGATCTGTCTCCAAAATGCCACTAAGAAGACGTTCAATTTAAGTGACATCTGCTAAAATTGATAAACACAGATAAAACCACTACAAGGGCCTTAAACAGGGGTAAAACGAACAGATTTCATCTCAAACCCCGAGACTTGTTTACAAGTTCTCAAACGAGAACCCCTCAGAAGCAGATATCCGCTTTCTTTCGCCCTGAATTTTGAAGATCTGAGCTGTAGACATCTCTAAGCTATTATTTCAAAGTGAACAATTACGCTGGAGTGTGTGGCGAAGCCTTTCTGTGACATCAAAGTGAGTGGGCCTGTCATGGCTGCATCCCTTATTTTGATAAGAGATGTGTATAATTCGCACCCTCGGATGGACACAGCCTCCGTTTGTGTCTCAGAAGACATTTGGAGCAAGTCGGAATTGAAATTCCGGCCACAGAAGCTGCTAGAGTAGTACATCATTAGGGCTTGGGAGGAAATAGAAGGCCTTTGTTTGATAAGTGCGGTGAAGGGGGAAGACCATGGGCTGAGCTGTGTTTCAAACCAAGTTTTTTCATCTGCCTTTCAGGGCATGAATGGATGGACATGAGACATTTATGTGCTCAGCTGAGGTGGACGCACTTAGCCAGGCTGACCATGGACAAAACTCCCAGAGCCTTCCAGTAAACTCAAGTAGAGTTTATGAAGCACCTTATATCAAAAGCCAACTAATGCATACAAGGTTTTACTTTTTTTTTTCATGAACATCATGGGTTCTACTACTTTCGGAAGTTTTAGTTAGATTTGATTTTTTATGCTTAGTTTTTGTTGCACAATATGTTTGATCAAACACCAAAATGTTATGTCATATTTCAAAAAACATGCCTCCAGCTTTAAATGCAAAAAATGCTGGCACAACCACCGTAGACGTCTTGCTCACAACCATCTACAAAGAGGCTGAGAATTCTTTTAAAATGAGGCTTATTAGCATCTTTTCACACCATTACCACATGATCTGATCGAATACTAATAGCCGGTAAACTAGTTTTAAATATATACTTTGTCTTGAGTGGTTACACGATGCTTGGTTTTCCAATCATTTTTAAATAGTAAAATCATTACTATTACAGATGAAGACTGTTTTCTGTAATTTGCTTTGACAACTTGGAACTGAGACTGATGGAATCTCGCATTAAATTGAATTGCTTTAACTCTCAAAATGTCATAGGGAATTTGCGAAACTCAAATCAGAAGCAAGAAAATAACAAAAAACAAAAAAAAGATATTTAATGCTATTCATAAAATGACACAAATTTATTGATTTTTTTTTTCATTTCATGTTTCACCGAAAGCACCGAAAGTGCTTAGAAGCCTACTGTTCAGAGTATTACTGCTTTGCAGCATTCTTGAATTTTTGATGGCCTAAACATGCTCGAAAACTCACCGAATTGAACACAGTTGTAGGAACTGGCGAAAACCTACATCTGTTTGTGGTTCAAAAGTGGGTGTGGCCACATGGCTCTGTATTGACATCTAACGTGTTGCAGCTAATGTTGTGCGCTCAGTTTGTCGTATGCAAACAAAATTTTCCTCTTTTGCTTATGTCAACTCCTCAGGGATTGTATCCTTCCATCTCCAAACTCCAAGAGTCTTACATTGAGGCATATGCCATGTTTAATTGACAAGTTTGAATTTGTTAAAGTATATGTGGCAGTGGTAAAATCATGGCATAAACAGGAAGTTGCTAATAAAGTAGCCATGCAATGTCCAGTTGGGCTCAAAGTGTGTTAAGAATCCATGTCTGAATTAATCCATATAGCAGCCAACAGTGTGTTATATTGCCACTTATGGTAACATCCCATCTTCTTACGTTCAATACTGCTATTTCAGAGTGTGTTTGAAGAGCATGTTTGCAATTTGGGACACCGGTGTAGGAGTCCAAGACAAGTCAATTATAGAGAGTTTCCAAAAATGCACAGCGGCCATCAAGATTTGTCCATAAACAGGGCATTGTTGCAATTCAGCCATCCCAAAATTAGCAACTATGTTAACATACCTTATTATAACACATCTACAAAGCACACTATTGGTAATAACGCCACCAGGTAGCCACAGATAAAAGAACATTCAACATTAAGGTAATTCTTGTTAACCAATTTTAACATATGTGACAAGAATATTCAGCGCCACCTGGGGGTCATGATAAGCTATGATGGGGTTTTCACTAGTTAAATTGCTTGAGTTGTTCAGTATTTTTAACAATTCTTGCATGAATACAGCTTCTTAAAAATTGGCCATAGTGCAACAAACTGGCGTTGGAGGTGGGCCCTTGTATTGCTGCTTGCAGCTTTAATTTAGAATTGAAAATAAGTAAAATATTGATTACACAATATTTAAAAAATAAAACACATTTAAACTACGCCCTAAAGTTGTTTAGGATTGAGTTTCATTATCTATTTGCATCCTCTATGTCCAAGCCTCTCAGTCTCAATACACGCTGTTAACAGCCCGGGCAGCATCGCCGCAGGCTATTTTGTTCGAACTTGCGCTTCATTTGGAGAGGCTATAAGGTCTCCATCTCAAAGCCGCAGCTCATCTCTCTCCCAGGCAATGAACAAGTTCGACAAAAAGGCTTTGCTGACACACACTGGCGGCAAGATTAGGCTTTCTCGCCGAATCGGGATCTACATCAGCAAGAGCTCAGAAATCCAATTCTACAGACATAGGTGGCACTAGAGAAATCAATCACAGATAGCATTAACCAGCTGCGATTCCATGATCGCCTCTATATCAGCCATTCCACACCTGGGCCTGCTAGAGCCATCACAAAAGAATCTCGCACCCTTTTACTTAAATGACTCTAAACCGGCTGCGACCTGTGTTCTGAATAACTAACCGTAAATGGGAGCACCTCATTGCGGTTTCCACATTCAGCACGCCATTCTAGGAAGAAATGCTAACGCACTCCCTAAGACGAAGGATGTCACTGTAATTTGCTCTTTGATACTGGCACAGTCCTGACACCTTCATTCCCAGCTATGACCCAATATGTGATGAGAGCGAGTTGGCAGCCTAAACAGCAGCTCAGCTTGAAATCAGAAGCAGCTACGCCCTCGGAACAGCCATCATTTTCTTGTTTTTTTCACGTCAGTCACTGAGACATAAATGCATTAACAGAGAATGAAAATGAAGAGGAGAATGTTCACTTTGGGAAGATGTTTACAAATATGTGCTTGAACTAGGTTATGAAATTGCCGACTACTGAATGGCACTTTTCTTGAGTAAGTGCGCTTTACTTTTATTTTGTTAAGCATTAAAGAAAGAAAGTGCAGTTCCTTTGACACATTTGATAAATACAAAAAAATACTATAGCTAGTAAACAAAAAAAAAACACGTTTCAAACACTGGAAACTGCATTAGTCATTTAAAAATTACTCTACATAGATTTAGACCTGTTGGCATATAGAGACGAAACAAATGCAACAATCAAGTGTTTACTTAAACAAAATGTCAACGTTTATTAATTGATCAAAAATTCAAGTGACAGGAAGTACAGTGTGAAATAAGTAATGTTGCCAAAACGATTCATTTTCCTTGTAGAAAGAAAAAAAATGCATGATCTTAAAATAACCTTCCATTTAATTGCTGCACTAATATGTAAATGTAATATGACGTCAGTCAATCATCCATCCTCACTATTAAAATTGACGAACTAGACAGTGAGTCTACCATCAGACCTGTTATTGAATATTAATTCATAACCCAATACAGGCAAAGGTTTATATAAATTTTACAGAAAGCAAAGCTTTATTTAGCTTAAACACTTAAGATGCTAATAACTATACAATGCTGCATTGAGAAAAGGGAGAAAAAGACTAAAGAGCTAGAGGAGGGGGAGAGAAAGGTATCAAAGACAAGCTTCTCCTTGAGAGTACAACTAGCAACTTCACTTAAAGAGCTTGAACATTCCTGATTGTGATGCAACTTTGTTCTCACAATAGGCTATAAAATATACATTTTTTCTATTACAACTTATTTTATGACAGGAGTCATTACATAGTGCATCTATTTGTTTTGTATGATACAGGTTTGGGTAGTTATGCAAGCTGCGCCAGCATATAAAGAATACAATATATCTTTTATTCCAGTAAATAGAATATTTTGACTTAGCTCACAAGCCAAAAAAGCGCGGCCACCCCTCCTCTACCACATCCCAGCCTTGTGCAGGTCAACAATTTTCTCCCTCGTGTCCTTAAACAGCGATCTGACCGCTCCATGGTGGAGAGGATTGAGTACAAGTAACCACGACAGTGCGATATTGAGATCATGTCTAACTACGTTTTTTTTTAAACACATATTGCAATTAACTGTTTAGCTTTGAAATTTAAAGCCAGTTTTTGCACACACCCTAGTTTTAGTGTGTAATTGCATTTGTTATCAGGTTTTTTTGCTCAGCATCAACTGCTTCAAGCCCAAAACACTTGTTTACTCTGGTTGTTGTGGGTGTTTCTTCTAGACAGAGAGAATGGTAATCGGGTTATTGTGCAGCAACACTAAACAAATTTGTTGTCGTTCCACCAAGGATGGAAGTGAAATATAAACATGTGATGCTTCACATCACTTCCATTTTGCAGCTCTTTGCCATTTGAAAAAAAATAGCAATTTGAAACCTTAGTAGTAACAAGACCCCACCTGGTGCAATCAATCCTGAGTGTGACTGCCTTATTAAAGACACTTAAAAAAAAATAATATTCAATGTAATAAAATAGAAATATTCTGTTTCGCAGTTGTCTCTATAAAGAGAAATTACAGATATTTGTAGTCTTGGTTAAAGATTGAACATTGAAATATTTATTTCCCCTATAAGTCTTTATAAATACAGAGCAGCATAAACTGTGTACAACTATTTTTATTTACTTCCTGCTTTATTTAGGGTCACCCACCATATTAGCACACTGGTAAAAACAGAACATTTGAAGAGAATTCAAAAAGAACTAATTGTTTTTTTTTTTTTTTTTTTTACCAGTTACTCAAACAAATAATTTAGTAAAAAATAAGATCTCATTTATATCAGAGTGCTTGAGGTAGACTGAACACATATATAAAATAACGAAAGACAAAACTACAAAATCGTCACTATTTGAGTGTTTTTACAGGTATCACAATTCATCAGCTCTGAATTAGCAGCGGTGCTAATCAAGAAGCGATCTGGGAGCTGTACATCCAGCCCTTGTGCACGCGGACGATATCTGGCTCATTTTTAATTAGTTCTATTGGCTCAGCGAGAGAGGATTTTCTAGATCATTTATTTTTTCTGCCTAAAACATCCAATTATTCACTCTATGGGGCCCTATGATGACTGCCATAATTCCAGACCCTTTTTATCGAGCAGGACACGAGGCCTTCCTTAATTAAGTAAGCTGCCTATTTCCATTTACTTCAAGCTCCAAGAACATTGTGTGTGAAGCCATGTGCTTGAGACTCTCCTGCCACATAAATCCAGGATAATAAAGTCTGGACCTGAGAAGCTGCGTGTGGTGGAGATACATATCTCACCGTGGATGCTCTTCTTGATGGATGATAATGATTATGCAAATGCAACTCTCTACAAATCCTATTAAAGAAGATAACACGCCATTAAGAATCCAATGTAATGTTTTCCCCTTTTCTATTAACTTGTTAAAAAAAATCACTAGAGATGTAGACTCAATAATAAAACCTGCTTTAAATACTCATGTGAAAAGAAACTAACAAGTTTATGAGCATCTCCCAAATGCCATGCATGAGCAGCAGCTCACTGTGTTTATGGTCTTGTGTCTGTGCAGTCAAGCTAATTAAAAGAAGTTT
The DNA here is from genome assembly GCA_007224835.1 of Danionella cerebrum. Classification (NCBI taxonomy): domain Eukaryota; kingdom Metazoa; phylum Chordata; class Actinopteri; order Cypriniformes; family Danionidae; genus Danionella; species Danionella cerebrum. The sequence continues at coordinate 239,239 of SRMA01027302.1, read as the reverse complement.
TCATGGGAATATAGATTAGTGCCATCCACTTCTCGCAGAGGCATTATTTATATTATTATTATTGCAAAGTTACAAAAAAAAAAAAACACAAAGAAGGCATTTGTTCATTTCAATACAATGTAAATCAAGATTGAATTAAATACTCATTGCTACTCTTGAGCATATGATTGCTTTGCTGTTGCTTTCCATTTTATAAACCAATTGTTTTCTTGGTGATCAACAGCGTTCAGATCGCTGATGAGTAATTCTGGTCTCGTGTCTATCCATTCACTAGGTAAAGTTAGGCCACCCGCACTATTAGCATATGGTCACAATAATAAATAAATAAATAAATACAGAGAAATGTTTAAATGCGCACATACATTAATTGCATTGATTTTTACGCTTATTGAAGCATTTATCTGTTTACAAACATTCTGAATTTATTGCTACAGCTATTTTTAACTTAAGTTTTTTGCCAGTCATTTTTGTGATCCTTGTAGTCACAGTCCCTTGAAATAAAAATGTTAGAGCCCAAAAGTCAGAGAATGTGAAGGACGATATTAACTGTTATTGAAATATTAATTTATAACCAGTTAAGAAGACTCTGTGAGCAAGGTTTAGGAATATTTGACAACTTCCGGTTGTGAATGATTTTTTTTTTGCTATTACAAAACTCAAGTTACAATGAATCTTAATGCTGAGCGTTTAAGGAGATCTTTTCATTTCAGAAACCAGGGACAAGTTTTATTATATAAAAAATTAATAAATAAATAAATAAATAAATAATAAAAAGGAAAAAAAAAAAAGTACAATTCAGTGTCACATCATAACCAAGCTTTCAGTTTAGATGGGAGTGAGTATAATGTATATAAAACGAGCCATTAATAATAATGAAGACACTACTGTGCCATTTTTTTTACAACATTGATCTGATCGCCATGGCTCGTTAAATAAACATTGTGAGGCCAGGTGGCCAAAATAATCCTATCTTTTATAGAGGATTATAGGGGCAATTATCTGGCGATAAATCAAAGACGCTTGATATTAAGTTGGCATTGCCACCTGAGGCTCTTCCCTCATTCCCTGCAAACAATTACAAAGAGACACTCTTTCAATCTTTCAGTATTTCCCCCCCTTCACACTCGTTCACCTTTGCTAAAAAGTTGTTGACTTTGGGTTATTGTCTCCCAAACTTTTTTTGAGTGTGAATGGATGTGCTGACAGTCTCCCATGGGTGCGAAAGAAGACACATTACAATCATCAGGGATCAGAGAGAGACATGAATGAATAATTATGAGCAATGGCATCGTTCACTGTACACACATTGAGTCTCCTCGACAGATTAATGGCTGAGAAAGAAACACCTGCTAACTATTCATCAAAGCCGACAAGTTCTGGCAAACGACCTGTTCAGGAAGTTTATGTTTTATTAAGCACATCCTAAAGCAGATCATTGTTAATTTTGTGAATTGAGCTTTGCCACACTTCTCTCAAAAACATACCTTTTTTGGCTAAATGGTTTTAAACGCATCCCTCTATTTATAAGGCCACGATACACAGGACGTAAACATTTTGATATTTTCAAAGATTTACATGCGATGAACATTATTTAGTGGGTTATTAATCAACCAATTAATTGTGGGCTAATCTAATTATTTCCATCTTTTGTTTGTGATTTCTGACTTCCTCAGGATGTGACGTTTACCTATATGCCGTCTATGACTCGTCTATATTTAAATTAGTCATGAGCTTGGCCTGTATAATCCTATGAGAATATGTGGTGTTTAAATTATTAATGACTGCTAACTCGTGACACACCCCGTCAAGTTGCAAGTCACACACTAGTTTGGAGTTCTGAATGGTTCGCAAGTGTTGTTTCCGTGGTGTAAAGGTGCTGAGGGGACATATGGTTTTCCCTGTGATGAAGTCAGAGCTGAATTATGGATTTTTAGCAAGCATTTTCCTTGAGAAAACAAGAACAAACGAGAACTGGAGAATGGTGAACATAGGTTTGCGTTTGTCTGGTGTGGACATCGTGACCACACTCCAAACAAATCTGGACACAGCTTTACACGTAGATTTTTTTTTTTATGATCTTGAGCAGATGAGACCTGAAACAGGCAGGGTTCCCTTTAAGTTGTGTATCTACTGGAATGTCAAGAATATTAAATGCATTTTTATTTAAACATGTCTCTAATAATAATTAAATAACAATTGGGCGATCCAAAAAGCTATCTTTTTTTTTATCTCGATATTGGTAGAGAATTCCTGCTTTGTGGCATTTGGAATAGTCCACAGCACACTATTCGATCACATGACTCAAAGTCTGCACTTGTTACATCTTTGAGGGAAGGTGAAAGCCATCCAAAGACAGCCACAATAAAGAAAATTTATATAAAAAAAATAAATAAATAAATAAATTCAGAGCTGGGATTGGTTGGCTCGTTTTCATGCAAACCCTTTCTTATGGAAGAAAGCTTCTTTTTTTTGTTAATTGAACATTTATCGACTTTATGCAAGACAAAAAAAAGGGCTTAATCTGAAAGTATAAAAATGTCAAGAGCTGGAGGTGGTGGGGGAGCTTTGGTCTCAGCAGGAGAGTCCTGTGGACATTGAGCACACAATCTGGTCAGAGGGTGGCATCGATCACAGTGACAGTCTTTGCCACTTGTAACGTTGGAAATAACAACTCTTTGAAAACAGAGCAGCGGGGGGTCATGGCCCAGTGGCGGACGAGCGAAAGTCATCTTTGACGAGTTGATGAAAATCTGTTTTCAACACAAAGCCTTCAAAGGGCAATTTACTTGGATTATTTTTCACCTTTGTTTAAAAAAAAATCTAAAGATTAATACATGAGAGGCTCTTTCTCTGGGCTTTTATTCATCCATGTGGGAGAAGATGGAAAATAGTCCTTTTTTAAAGATTTTCTTATAAGGGAAAGAGTATGAGACCAAAGCATGAAATCTATTAAGCGAGTGAAACGTTAGAGCATTCATGCCTTTCTCAATCTCGTTCAGTGTGACATCACACCTTGTATTCAGCAACACACACATAATGAAAAAGAACCACCATTGATCACTGCTTCAGGGTGATCCTCTAAACAAGTGCTACTTCCGATCAAAATAAAGTCGAAAACCTTGGAAATTTCTATGACCAGGCAGCAAGTTTTGCATTTTTAATCTTGACGTACAGAATGTTGTGAAGTCTCTTTTGCAGATCAAGGATGCACTTCTTGTTCAAGGTACAGTGCATGGAAAGGACAAGGTAAAGCAATGTTCGAGTGCTAATACATTTAACTCACACAGAGCCTTAAATTAAAAAAAAAGACAAGAAAACAGAGATGACAAAATAAGTGAAACAAAGACATTGGTCCACTAGGCAGTTGCCATTGGGTTTAATCTGTGTTTTAAAAACTTACTGTGGGAGTACAAAATGGGTTGAAAAAAGAAAAAAAAAAATCAGTGTTAGTGTCTCTAAAATTGAAGAAAGTAGCTACATGTATAATGTGAAAATTGTCCCAGGGTCGACTTGGCTCACGTTTTTCATTTCATAAGAAAATATCATTTACTAACTTGATTTTATTGATCAGTTATGTTCACTTTATGTAAGCTTGGGTCCAGCTGTGATGTACGACAAGATTGAGGCCCAACATAAAAGAAAAAATAAAATAAAATGCATAAAAAAGGCATTTTAGAAGCGTAAACAGACCCAAATATTTCCAGAATCCAATAACCAAATGAACAAAAGCAAGTATGATTTTGCTCACTTACCACTACCCATTAACCCTTCCCCTATATATTTACACAAGATTTAAAAAATAATAATGGCGTAAAAAGTAAAAAAAAAATTACTTTCAATTTTGAGAAAGTTAATTTCTCAATTAATGGAAAAGTTCAAATTTCAAGATACAAAAAGAAAAGTTCTGAGAAGGTAAAATTAAGAGATAGGAATGTTAAAATTGAGTGACAAAAGTCAAGATTTTAAGAAGTGCAGAACATAATTCGTAAAACCGATGAACTATGGAACATAATTTGTAGCGTGTGTAAGTGTGTTTGATCATGGAAGTGTCATGTCTTCTGCATAATGTGACATTTTAGGCTATTATTCTTTGTTTACTGGGTGGAAATGGGCTTCCATATCTACGCCTACCACAAAAGCATTAAAAGAGTTAATAGAAAAAGATGGTCATATATCCCATGAAAAATGATACCCCTACAAAGCCATTAATGTCAGCCAAAAATATCTGAAGGGTCATCAAATGAATCAAAGCCATCCCGAGGATAGAGGGCTACAAAGCCCCTTGCCTTAGCCCCTCAACTTTGTTTATAAGATAATTGGTACACACCTTCACCTAGTATGACCATACTAGATGGAGGTGAAGGGCAAAGGATTAGAAATAGAACTCAGTGAAGTATTCTAGCCAAATCACAAAACAGCTCAATTTGGTAGTAAAAACAAAGATTTGGAAGTTAAAAGGCATTTATCAAACAAATGCATCTGAAAGACATTGGCTTGTGTAATAATGTGACATGATCCACCCCAAAGGATGCTCAGGAACTCATCTATTTATAGCTTCACACACAGATTCTCTAATGAAAAAAACTAACGCTACAAGAACAGAACACATTGCAAAGTTTCACTCTGTCCCCAATTCAATTCCTCATAGAAGCAATGCTTTAAGAACAATTCAAAAAGAATTCTACTTTTATTCAGGCTCCACCTCATGTTTCAAAATCATTGGACCAAATTGCACACCATTACAAGCAGAATAAAACTAATCCAAAGGGAACTTAAATGCGGATTGATAGAAATGTGGAAAGGCCTGGCAAATAGAAATGTCTAAAGACTAGATAGAAAAGAGGTAATAGTGTTACTGTATAGTAATTTCCATGGCAGCTCACCCAACTTCAACAGAAGATGATTCTGTCATATCTACACAATGTTGTTAAAAGTTCTATTTTTTCCACTTATTTATCCTCTTTAGAGATTTCCACCTGCATGGTGCTCAATATTCAATCAAAAATAGCAATAATCCAATAAAAAGCAGCCAGAAGCAGGAGTCGATAGTTCTGTATTACATAAATGGATGTTGACTTGACCCTGGAAGCCTAGAGGTGACCTGGGGATCATTACATCAGTAGATTACCAGGCCAGGGCTTCTGCTCCAGCCCCTTTTACAAGACTCCTGTGATTTAGAGGAAGGTGCCTCAAAACTCTGTCTAATTCAAAATGCAAATGAACCCATTTTACAGAAAGCCAGTTTTCCAGAATTAAATTGCCAGCCCCCCAGAGGCCTGCGTCTGAGACTCAATTCTGTTGCTCAGAGAATCGATAGCACGTCACAACTTCTTATGAGTCACTCTCAAGTTGCAGCAAGGCTCTTGAGCAAATGCAAGAGAGGAACAAAAAATAGTGTTGCCTTCACGTTAGAAACGGAATTCAACACAGAGATCTGAGCTAGCTGCCTCTGGAGCGCCCTTCTAGTAGCAATCACAGCATCCAAATGCCAATGTTGTGTCAACGTTATTAGATTTACTGTGAAACCAGGAGGAAATGTTTAACATCTTTGAAGCAAAGTGAAGGGATGGAGGAATAGAATCATGTGGCAGGTGAAGACAATATTAAACTGCTTTAGCGCAATGTGAAGATGGCTTTGTTAGATTGTGAATAATTGTGCATACATCTAAATACAATACCATGTGTGAATGTGTAAATAACTCAGAAGAAATCTAACCGTGTCGTGGAGTTTAACATGTGAATGCTTCTACACAACTATCCGACAACGCACCTAGATCGAAAGCCAAGGGGAGCTCACACATCTGACAGAACGAGTGGGGTTCCAACATATTGGTTTTTTGCAAGGAAAACGACTAATGAAGGCTTGAAAAACCGTTCGAAGATTTGTGCGAATCTCAATTCGAATCTGTGTGTAGAGGCCTTTATAGCTGGGCAAATAATTGAGAACCAATGTATAGTTGAGCAATTATAGATTTCAGAAAGGACAAATGGTTCAAACTTATGGATTGATGGAAGGATAGAATAATGCATGGACTTTTAGACACTGATCATATCCCGTACATTTTTTTTCTGACAAAGAAATTACTTTCAAATTCAGCACAAAGAAAATGAGCAAGGAAACACAGCAGATGCATATTCCTCTGAACAGATCTGAAAAATATATTTGGGGGGAGGGGAGTAGCCTTTTTGTTCTTTTCTATACGCTACAGTATAAAAAAAACACTTAAATATCCAAATATAGCTTTGCATCATTTCAAAGAGATTCCATGAAATCAAAGTCGTGTGATTCATGTCTTCTAGACCAAGGCTCCTTTGAATTGCAAAGCAGAATAAGGAAATCCTCACTTTTTGGCAAGACATAAAATAACTAGACTTTCAACCTCATCATAAGACACAACTGACTTCCAAAAACGACCATAATCATTTGTGTGTTGGAGCTATTATTTTTAGTAACAATGTATCGGATAATAATCTTATATTAAGTTAAGAAATGTAAATAATTTTAATAGTGGAAACAAAAAACAAAAACAATTTACTTAATACTGACCGAAACATTGCCATATGTCACAAGTAGTAAGTCATTGACGTACAAAAACCTAAAACCATTGTCGAAACCAGATGCATTTCTCTTTTGGTACTCACTGATTTGCCTGTGATTAAGGAACCGAATTAATTAGCTCATTAAAAATTCTGATCATCAAAATCCCAGCAATAAAACCTCTAATGGCAAAGTAATTACTGCAACATATTTTCCTTCTCAAGCTATTTGTTCTGTAGTGGAACCAGGTGATCAATACAGTTTACTACTCAGCTCTGGTCCCAGTTGATAGGTGTCATTTTCTTTTTAGAACCCTCACTTCTCAATGTTACATGAGAGCCAGATACACAGAATAAAGACAAATGGACGGCCTGGAGCATTCATAGAAATTAATTAACAGCACAGATGGAGTAAAACTTGTGATTTTGAGGGTTTCGAGATAACGGCTTGAATCTGGGACAGGGATAGAAGAAAGAGAAGGAATCAAGGAAATGAAGCCTAGGTTCAGTGCTCACGTGTCAGATGAAACAAAGTGAATACAAATCACCTTGAGTGCCTCGGTACAAATGGGAGCTATAACTCGGCTTTAGTTGCAAGCTGCCTTCTCGTGTTAACAGCTAATTATGTAGTGCAAGCTAGAAAGTCACTCTACTTAAGAGGACTGAAAAGACGAGTGAACTTGCTCTGCTCTAGGCAAAGGGCTATGAGTTTCTCCCTAATTCATATTAAGAATATGCTCGTCAACTGAACACAACATGCACTCAATGAAAAGATACGTATTTTGCCACAGGAGTCACGTTTGAAACCAACAGGACAGTTTTTCACACCTATAGTAGTTAACCCTCCACCCACCGCACACCACCAAAGAAATAAGCAAATACAAATCCAATATATATGTTCACATTCATAAGTGAATAGATGGAAAAAAAAACAAAGATGATTAATAATAAACAATTCAAATTTGTAATTACTTGACACTTAAAAAAAAGCCAGATCTGTAAATATTTCTTCATTTTTCCCCCATCTTTTCATGGATTTCATTGCAGAGCTCAGTTAGAGAGTTTGCCATTAAGATGCAAACGCATTTATGGAATAAATTCCAGCGTGCACGTGTAGCAAGTTTATACAGAGCAATGGCAATGCATTTTTTCTATAGTAACTGGATCAGGATTCGGTGGATTTAATGAACTAACCAACGGACCAAATTCATTGCACGACATCTAAAAGTGTTGTTTTGGGAATTCGGAAATTCAAAGTTGGTCATCAAAGAGGATTATCAAAGAGTTACGGAACCGGCTGCTTTCCTAAAAAGAAGTCTCCGGCTTCCAAAAGCTAGATGACCTTACTGCGCATATTGTGTTTGCCGATGTGTTCTAAGACACAAGTAAGTTAAAATATAGGGGAAAAAAAGCCTTCTCCCAATGCAGCAACTTTCCTTTTTCTTTGGAAGTTTGGCAGCAGTTTATCAGGAAGTAATGATTTTGTTCTCTTGGACTTGTTCAATGGAAGTGGTGGCTTAATCACCGTTTTTATGCAATGTTCCAGTTTTGCACATACATTTTATTTGTATCTCTTGATGGAATCTGTTAAGCATTTTGCAGCACTCTAATAGTGGGGGGGAGGGGATAAATGTCATCTTTGGAAACTGTGTGGTCATGTGTCATTATTAGTCTTATGTTAGCTTTCAAGACTCAAAGCTAAAAATCCAACTTTTCTGTTTGCTAATGGATTTCACTTATTTCCAGTTCTCACAAACCACTTACATCTCATTTGATTCTGTAAAAAACTGGGTTCTAACGAAGCTAATTAACCGCAAACACTGAAACCACATTTACTTTGCATCAGTTGAACAACGTCAAGTGGAGGATTTGATTTTAGTAAAATGTTTAAGGAAACAGAGGAGGTTTAACAGTCATCTTGACTGATTATCACGGCCTATTTTGGACTGAAGACCGATAGATGGACAAACAGAAGAAGCATCATCTGCCGATAGTGAAAGATGGAGAGCAATATTTGAGAAGCACTGATGAATAATGTCCTGTTGATGGAAAGACAAACACATTGGATTGCAATTAAAACACTATTGATCCTGGTTTCAGCAGGGTCTGGTGAAAACACACATTGATGGAAGCTTTTCTTGAGGATTGGGACAGATTTAAAAGCAGAAATGGCTTACCACTAAAAGTCCTAGAGTTTGTGGGTCTCTTTTAACCAAGATACGGGATTGGGGGGAGGGGGGGGGGGTGTAAAATGTAGATTTGTTCATAAACACGAACAATATACAGACATTAAACTAGGAAAACGATCAAAAAAGTATCAGATCAATCAAAACATTCAACTGAAAAAATCTAGGGCTCATTACTAAATCACCAAGTTTTCTCCAAGGGATTTAAAATAAACTAAAAACACTGTCCATGAGTGCTGACCTATTGATAATTAAATATATATGTGGTTTATTACACATAGAACTAGCTTTCAGAAAACACAAACATTGAACTGCCATACAAACGCAAAACAAAAGGCATTTGGTTTCCTTTAAGTAAATATTTCAGCTCAAGTACAAAATGGCAAAACGGACAATGTTGACGAGAAGCGTTTAAATTGACTAAAACACATGCAGTTTCAGCAGATGCTCTTCATATATAAAAAACTATAATTTACAACATAGAGATTTTAAAAGCACACCAAACAAGCTTATGAACAATACGATGTATGCTAATTCTATTTGATCCATTCTTCATTCACATATTACATATTTAGTGCAAGAACCAAGCACATCTCTGTTACACATAATACGAAGCGAAAGTTCCTGCAAGCATCTAAATAATAGCAAAGCAACATGTTCATATAGGATTTGTGACAAAGGCTTTGTGCAAAACAAACATACCATTCTGTCTTCATTCCAGCCACATGACAGCTCCTTAATCAGCCGGAGATGGCTGTGTAACTCAAACATAATCAGATTAGCTGAGCCACAGGGACAATCACTGGAATCATGTTTCTGCAGCTTTGTGTAATGAGAAACATAGGGGTATTTGCCAAACTTCTTTGATTCCAGCAATGATCACTGACAGAAGCACTTTACCAAGACGTATCTGCTCCGTCTGAAATAAATATGACTAATTACATATGCTACATCCAGCAGATGGAATGGATGATTAAGCTACAAAAAATCTTGACAAAATGTTAACTGTAACATTTAAGAACAATATTTGAGATCATCTTAAAAGAGGCAACAGAAGCCATTTATCAGACACCGAAATATCCTACCACACCCTCACCAAATCACGCAAGAGTCAGAAAAAGGATGTAATTAGCTGTAGCTATCGAACTAGACAGAGTTTGAAAGATAATGAAAACCATTCTAGATCTACACATCAGGATCTTGTTTATCTCAAAGCAGCTGGTACCGTTCACCAAGAAAACAATTGGTAACCACAATAGAAGAACTGAATTTCTGTAGTTCTCCCGCTGAAGAAAAATAAGTACAAGTAGTCTGCCTGTGAACAAGTGAATGATCTAGAGAGCATGGTGAAAGTGTGGTAGACAGACAAAATGGCATCAACTCAGCACACCAAGTTTGGAGGAGGGCTACTGCCTTGGATCCCAAAAAACACCAGCCTTGAACAGATGACTGTAAATTAAGCAACACTTCTGGAGTTCCACCTGACCCCCTGAAAACGGCTGGAGCTTAAGCTTGAAATAACCTACCCATAGATGCAACACAAGAATCAAGACAAATGCGGCAGTCACGGGGCAAATGCTGCAGTTTGCTCAACAAACAATAGTCTTTGTTAATCACAAAAGCTACGTTTCCATCCATATATTTTTATGCAGATTTTTGAAAAAAAAAATAAATAAATAAATCACATGAAAAGTAAATCCATTTTTCTGGATGGAAATGCTAAGAAGCACGTAAAATAATTATACATGCAACTCTGATAAGAAAATTCACACATGACGGAAACGCATTTACAGAATAAATCCTAATGCAATGGCCGAATTCACTGAATAACATCTGTAGTTCAATTCAGAAAATGTAGTTTTCGTCAACTGTCTTAACTGCCTGCGCTCCCCAAGAGCTGTCTCCCAATGTTTCGACTAAGTGTTCTAAAACATGAGAAATTATAAAAACGTAAGAGGCATAATGCAGCAACTTTTTCCATTTGTTATTCGCCGACAGTTTTTTCAAGGAGTGACTATTTTGTTCTCTTGGACTTGTTGGATGGAACCAGTGCTTTATTTGCGAATATTTTATGCAACATTTCAGTTTTGAGCATACATTTAATTTGCAATTTTTACTGGAAATATTGCTAATCACTCCACAATGTACATTTAATGCCCAACACGAGGTTAATCTCCTTCATATTTGATCTCAAATTTAGAATTCCACAAAGCGATACAAAGATTTTACACAATAAAAGCATTTTTGGTTCATCTTTTCAATGTTCTGTGAGCTATACACATTAAAAGATCAAGAGAAATTCACAACCCCCAATACATTTTCCCTATTCAGAATCCAAGATTTCCAAGTACAACCTCATGCAACTGAAGGGAGGAGTCAGCCAACCCCCTGCCATTTCTCATCTTTTGTATGAAAAGTGTGTACGTGTCATTCCTGTCATCGTAGGACTGACATGAAGGCCATCGGTACCTAGACGCTAAATTGTGGAGTCATTAACAGAAAGGTCATTCTCCCTCAGATGCGTCTTTAACCCTGACCAGCCGCTTCCAATCCTTTAAGCTGTTTGGTTCAACTTAATTAGTTACTTTGGGGAATCTATCTGCTGTCTGGTTTGGTATTTACAGTTTTCTTTGACAGCTTTTGAAGTGCAAAATAGCCATTCGCTTTTTTAAATCCCTGTCCCTGCAGTGACGTGCTGAATAGAACATCTCATTCCCAAACCGTTTGTCTTTGACTAAGAGGGGCTGACATTTGGCACGATATTAAAACTTTCCACTAAAGCAATGCCAAGAATTTAATTCTCATTAGTGTTTAACAAGTTTTCGTTTTTATGAGTTGCTGACAAACGGATAAAAATCTATCGCTTTTTTCATAATCATAGATTCACCTGATGGACGAGTTATCAGCTCCGTTGTCATTATGTCAGGGCTCTTTTAATCCTCTGATGTAACACTCAAACCACATCAGTAGCTTGAAACAAGAGCTGTTTATGGTGATGCCCTGTTTAGAGCCATCACCCTTCTGATCAATGTTCTGTGCATGTATAGCAATTTCCTCATGCACTTATCCAATACAGACTCTGGAGGACAAAGGCTTCACTGCAATTTCAATTTCCTTAACTATTCTGGATCACATACATCAAAGCAACAGCCACATATCATTTAAAACTATGGGTATATAGTTTAATGTCACCCACAAGCTTCTGATGAGAAAGGAGGATCAAATAGTACCACCCCACAAGCGTGCCACTACCGGGTAATCATAAGTGTGCACAGAGGCTGGATGTGGGAGTAGCAAAGATGCTAGCGTGAATGAACGGTAAGGGGTTATGAGAGCTGATGGAACAACAAAGCTACAGAGAAAGTTGCAAGCCTGAAAAGGTTTGCATTTTAGTAAAAAAAAAAAAAAAAAACTAATTTGAGGATTCAGGTCATAGAGAGCTACAAAAAAGAGGTAACAAGGAGTGAGCCAGTGTTTGGAAGAACACATCTGTTTTTAATTTTTATATTACAGAAGACTTTTCACAGGTTTTCCCCCAATTTTAGTGAGAAAAAAGTGCTCTACAAACAGAAATAAACTTGATGCCAAAAGCGAAAAAACATATTTTAGCAGTTCTCAACTTTTATTAGTGCTTTCTTCCTTTTTCAATTATTAATACATAATTTAATTTTTATATAAAAACTAGTTTAACTGAAATGTTTGAAGTCAAACAAACTGTTTTTGTTGAGTAATCTGACTCTGTCTTTCGCGCATCACACAGCAGTTAACTAATCATTTGATGAATCCATGTTCTGGTGTGGCTAAAAGCTAAAATGAAGTTGAGAAACCACATTGTTACCATGGCAACCACTCGCAAAGTTCTTTCAAAAGACTTCAAAATGTACTTTCATAATATCTTCAAAATATGCATTTTTCACTTGCTCTCACTCTATTGTTTTCATATTGGAAATGCAATGGAAAAGAAAGACATGCATGCTCAAACCGCTGTCTGGTTAAAGGGCGGAAACAATGAAGGCAAAGCGAGATGTCAAAAAAAAGGTAAAATGCTAAATTCATACAAATAAACATTCACAAACCAAAAAAAATCCGCAGTTCATCTGCTCCCTTCTGACGCCAACAAGTAACCAGAAGATGAAATAGTCTATTTATTACTAATGTCCTATTATATTATCCTTAGGCAAGGCTGGGTGTTGTCACTTGTTTAAATATGTTATATAAAGCTACAAGAGCAGCACGTTATCCCACAGTACCAAAACATTCAACATGTACCCATAGATCAGCTTTTTGAAAGGGTTTCTGATCATTTCTAGAAATGCGCCTTTTGTCAAGTTGAAAATAAAATAATAAACAGCCAATTCCATTGCAGGTCAGAAATAAAATGAAAATTAATTGATAAATTTGACATTAAATCATCAAGTAGCAGTGGTTTATGTCTTCCATTACACGGTTTTCAACATTGTCTTCAGCATGTCTTCATGAAGCTGGCTGTATGAAGAAATATCTTATAGATATAAATAAAATGAAGGCTATTGAAAGCTCGACACATTGATTTCTCGAAACCATATGGATATAGACTGAATAAACTGGTAGAACTATTCAAACGCAGCCTTCTGAAGGCCAATCAGCTTCTTTGGCAATGACTTTCAATTTTAAAAGACTTTTATTTTAAAGCTTGCCCTCTTTGTAGAGGGTGTCAACGACTGTCTTCTGGACGTTAAAAGGCCATGACTGTATTCCCTACTGACTTATTAAAAGCTTTGCAGGTAGATATTCACTTTTAACTAAACACTAAATTTTGTTTGTTTTTGGGTTTTTTTGGCCTTCAAAATGACACCAAATCAGTGTTTGAAAATGTTAACACATGTTCAGTCTAAATAAAATGTATGTGTTTCTTTCTGAAATCATTGTTAAACATGTTGAGGCTACAAAACATCTACCTGCAATAAGTGAAAAAAAAAATAGTTGACAAGGAGCGAGCTAGTGTTTAGAAGAACGCGTCTGTTTTTCATCTTCATATTACAGAAGACAGGTCCTGTTTTGCTTTAATTGGACACAGGTTTTCCCCAAAACATAGAACTGTACCGACATGAAAAAAAAACCTTGAAGCCTTTCTCAACTTTGATCTGTGCTTTTTCCATCACTAATAAAACATTTTTGCATTTTTAAACTTTTTAACTCTAAATATGCAATCATTATAAGCCACATTTATTTATGAGGAGGATCTGGCAGATATATAAAAGAACCTTTGGCTCTTTGAGCTCGAAAATGACAGAGTTCAGCAATTGGCATAGAATGCAGAAACATTATTATGCCAAATTTTAAATTGTTAAAGGTAGAATTTTAAATTGTTTGGTATCCACAGATGGATATTATATGCATTTTAAGTTGAGGACAAATCGACAAATCAGGAGCGTCTTTAATCTTCTACATTCATAGAGCTGTGATCAAATGCATCATAGTATTGTGTGAAGCAATCACGCTTTGGCATTAACTTCAGCGAGTGTGCAAATGGCTTCATAGCTTTCCAGAAGATTTATTGGTAGTGTTCAGTGATGTGGAAAAATTTAATTGTAACGTAAACAATTAAGCTAGTCGGAGTTAACTCAATCTTGAATGCACCTCTAGCAAACAGTCATGATTTAGTTTAAGGGGTCCTGAATTTAATTACCACTCTCGGTCCGTTATCTCCATATTTTAATTTAATTAGCAGCCCGCTGAACAAAAAGCTCTCAAGTCATCAAGAGGAGAAGAGTGCTGATTTCACAGGAGAGGTAGGGAATGTCTCTGGGTCTGTTCGAAACAAGTGTGCTGATACCTGGTTGATGCATTAGCTTTTATGAAGTCAAAAGTGAGCCGTCAGAACAGTTAAATACAAATCAAGAAAACAGTTTGCACAGCTCTTAAGCAGCTCACTGCATTTACTTGATTGGTTTATGTCTGAAATGCTAATTAAAAAAGGCAAGTTGCCACTCGAGTTCTCAATATCTGCCAATTTTCAGATTTTCTTTTAAATTAAAATGCTGAATCCATCCCTTTCTAATCTGTCGAGCATCAAAAATATTTGACAAACGTAACTACTGCACCATTTCAGAGTGTGTTTGTGTTCTGATGTTGATTCTGATCAGCACTTGTTCAGAGCGAGCCATGCTTAATTCATAATTCTTTCAATGCCAAGTGAGCACTTTACTGTGTGACATGGCCGACCTGTTTCCTGTGCTCGCTGCCGACCCCGTCTGCGTTCATCACTGCAGGCTTCCTCATTCTCTACCTGCTCCGTCTCCTGGGCCTAGGCAATTTCAATTCAGCTGACAGCAGGGCACTTCGGCATGGAGTTTGCCTCGGAAAACAGCACAGGGCTGGGGTAAACAGAAATCAAGCAGATAGATGTCACTGGGAGTTTGAAAGCAACATAACTTCAGTAGATGCTTGTGAAACAGATTACTAGAAAATTCAATAATTTTACTCTTTTTTTTTTTGGTTTATTAAATTCTTAACGAAAGGGTTCTATATAGAACCAAATCTGGATCTTTGGCTCATAATCATAGGGGAAACCCGTTTTGGGGCCATTTAACTGATACCTCCAAAGGTGCCAGTTAGATCCAACCATCAAAGGTGGTTCAAAGAACCAACAAAGAACTGGAAAAGAGATAAAAGGATTCTTGAAAATGAAAAAGTGCTTTTATAGCACCTTCAAACCTGCAAACAGCTTACAGGGTTCTTTAAAGACAACCTAAAAAGTTTATTTAAAACTTATTGAGTATAATACTTTGGAACAGTGCAATAGAGGGGTTTTATTTTGAAGAAAATACTGTTGGGGACAATTATTCAATACAATTAAAAGTGTATTCTTAATAATTTATAAGTCAGAATCATGTCGACTATGTACATTAAATATTTAGACAAATGAGGAAAAATATATATAATTTGCTTAATACTGTGTAATATTAAACTTTTTTCATTCCACCACAAATTGTTTATCAGATCGACTGATGAATTTGACGTTAAATACCTAGGATCCTGCCGCTGAATCTTTACAGAGACTTAGCATTACCCATATTATGCTAACGTGACGGTTGTGCATCATTGGGTGTATATGAACAGAACATTAGTCATGTACTCCCAACACCCTGCCCAGAACGCACTTCCTGTTTTGACCAGTTAAATGTCATTACATTGCACACTTTTCAGAAACGTCATTAATAATCTCAACATCCAATGGCCCCTTTAAAGCTGAAAAAAAAAAAAATCATACAAATCCTGACTCACATAGGAAAGATGATGGAGCAGTCTCAGGTTGAGCATTTTATCCTTGTTGCCTTGGAAACAGTAACACACAGAGAGTCTGTTCAGAATGCCAGACGCTTTTCCCCATAATGCACTGCTCTCCTTCAGCACACAGACACATCTGCTGGAGAGTAGCTCCATACTGCTCTTGCCAGGAAAGCCTTCTCAAAAATGCCTTGCTTTCATGCCTTTTCAACTTTATTTCCATCTCAAGGTGGAGTGCGAACCTAGAAATGTCACACTAAAGTTTTGAGCTTGTTCATTTAGAGCCAATTCGGTTCCAAATAATTGTTTACGTCACAGGATTTCAAGTTCAAATGGATCATTGGTATTCCATCACTTTAATGTTCTTCAAAAGCTCCAGGGCCATTGTGGGGTTCTCTGACAGCTATTTCATACTTCAATTCAAAAGCTTTCTCTTCCATAGATTTAGAACCGTTTTAAAAGATTTGATCTTTAAATAGAGTTTAAACCGTTTTATTTCCCCAAAAACCTAAAGTGAAAACACAGATAAAATGTTGTACTTTAATCTTTATAAAGCCATTTCCACTATTTAACTGAAAACAGTGAAACTTTCCTCAGATGCAGATGAAACAACTACATTTCCCAAAATTAAATTTCAATTTATTTGTGGTTTTCAGCCTTAATGCTTCGCATACATTAAAGGTTCAAAAACTTGACGTTTACAGTTGTATCTGGTTGAGGGCTGCAGCAAAGCATAAAACTAATACAAACAAATAGAAACGAGGATTTTGCCACCTTTCTAAAAACAACAGTGATCACTTTGTTTTCATGGGTGTGTATGTTAAATAATGATTAAAAAAAAACCAAAACTGCCTAGAAACCAAACTGTTTACCCTAGCAACATCATAAATTATATAAAAAAAACTTTGGTAAATGATATAAACATACAGAGTTGGTTTTTATTACTTAGTGACAAAAGGTCAACTCATAATTGGTACACATTTGGTAACTCCGTGAACATTGTATTCTATAACTGACCACTCCATGGCCACCAAGCTGTTCATCATAGCAACCAATTGTTTTTTTTAATTCCGAAAATCTTAAAGAAATGTGGGTTGGATTACATCGATAACTGTGGCCTTCTAGTTCAAGATGATCCGGTAAATGGATTCAATTTCGAAAACTCAGCTAATTGCTGTGTATGTAGCAATCAGTTGTGACTCTTGACTACTTTTACTTAAGCCTCCGATGCTTCAAGTATTGTTTGTACTGTAACTTCAGCTGAATGATCCTCTGGAAAGTAAGCATTTTGGGGGAATTTGCTTCAGAGACTACATGAATTGCATGTGTAGGGAATCTTTTACATTTGACAACTCTTGCCAGTGATGGGATTGTGTTTCCCCTCTAAAAAAAAAAATCTAATTTTTGACAATTCTTTCAGGACGTATGTTCTGCTATACGATAAGCAACAGAATTTGTCCTGCGTCTTTTACTTTGCCAGAGTTAGCGGATAATAGCACAGTTATCCGTTGCCTTTTTTCAGTTCAGACTGAAAAAGGTGCAACGTGTAACATTTCGAATCTACATTTAAATTAAAAAGAAAAAAAAACATGTACACCTTTATACTGATTCAACTCCATGTTTAAGTGGTAAGTGGGTGAGGGGTTCAAAAACTTGTATTAAGAAATTAAAGCACATCGGACCAATATTACAAAAAAAAGAAGACATGAGCTTGGATTTCACATGATTTTTTTTTTGGAAACCAATAGAAAAACTCAAATAATTCAACTGATTTCATTAAGTTTATGAATCAAAATTGGATTGAACACTCTTTACGCTTTTAAGAAGACAACAATAAAATGTAAGCTTCAAGTAGTGTTTCAGAATCAAACAAAAAGCTTCTGTCACATTGGAAATTGTATTGATCGTTTTCCACTAAAAGCATAATAATTAGATCATCACTGATGAGTAGTCACACGATTAAGTTAACAGAGCACATTTTCTGACATTTTTCTCTCATAATTAATAGAAAATTATCAGCTTTCTAATTTCTATAATACTGATAACGATGACAGATCAGGCTCTTTCCACAGCATATGGTCAAATTGGCACTGAGGGAGTCGTAAGACAGGCGAACGTAATTCGCAGAGGAGATGGAGTGCAATATCTTTTGCCCTTACATCAGCCTGTCAGAGAAAGTTAAAATGATGGACTCCTTATTCTGAGGCTCTGTTAAGTTCAGTCAGCAAATACAGAAGTGACTGGACTGGCTTTCAGCCAAACGCAACCAACTAGAGAACAGCTCTCTTCCAAACACTTCCAGACATCAAGCTACCATCAGCAATATTTAAAAGCTGCTAACATTATTCACGCTGAAAGTGTTTGTAGGTTTTCGAGGAAACCACTTTCAAAACCACCTTGGAGATCGATAAATTCTGTGTGCCTTTAAAACAAATACAAGTCGTGAATTTTACAACTTCATCCAATGACCTTAGGTAAAACTGAACGAGGACAAACTATGCAAGTTTCTTTTTCGACTGGTGGTCTGAATGTGGTCTTCTTAGCACTTTGGCTATTAATAAATACATTACATACCAATGCATTAAGGGCATTTCAAGACTGTAAAGGATTGGCCAGGATTGCATCATGTGTATTGGTACCACAGAAACTAGAAATAATCATCCCGGGAAAGGGTGAGAACCTCAGCTGTAGATAATACAGCGTATGGAAACCATTTGACTTGCCTTAAAACTGCAGCAAATAGAAATTATACTATTGCCAAATGCATTCTTTTACATTTGCATATTGAGATTTTTTTGATCTCCAAAGCAAAAGGTAGAAAACAATATTAAACATTTGTAAAAGGAAGAACCACTCCCAGGATTCAAGTGAATTCTATCATGGAAAAGACATTTCTGTGTAGGTGTTTGCAATCAGACAAGTCTTGACATTTCTCCGACTGTAAAATATTTCAAATAAAACAACCCCACACCATAATTCCCCCCTCACAAATCTTTAGTCAATCTAATGAACTGAACATGTTCTGTACTAACATGACTTACTGGTGGACATATCAATAAAAAAAAGTATTTCTGTCAAATATTGAAGTAGATTCTTAATCTTTACTACATTTCAAAATTCGTATCTTTAACCATTATTTCAGAAAAAAGACTCAAAATAAAACCCCACCTTTGTTACCAGTCTCAGAGAGAAAAGATAAAAACAACAATGATAATTGGTATATTAATTGTATAGTAACTATAAGAGACATATTTTGAATAAAGTTGGAAACAGATCTTAGAAATGCTAAAAAGTAGACAACCATACACCATTGAAAGCAGAACATTAGCTCTATCTTGTGTTGGTAAAAAAAAAAATTAACACATCTCTCAGAAAACCAAAATAAATAAATAAATAAATAATGAAAGTGAAACCTAATCATCAATGCTTGACTGTGTTTTCTAAAATACGGTGGGAATCTTCCTCCTTTTTGTGACAAGCCCAGCTCTTCAACTTTAACAATTCTGGAATAATATATTTAAAATAACTAACCAACATAAAAAATAAAAAGATAGAATTTCCCAAGCACAAGCAGAAAATGTTCACATTTACCAATATCCAAAAGAATCACCAAGATTAAGAACGAAAATGCAACCCTTGTTTACATGACCGCTCCAGACAGGGTTGCCAGGTCCCAGAAATATTTCCAGCCCAATGACAACTCAAAATCCGCCCAAATGGAATGAAAACTAGCCCAATTTTTCAGTGTCCAATCAGATTAGACAACGGCTGGATTCCCACAAAGGGCCTTAAAATAAATTTATATAAGTTTAAGTTTAAAGTATTGGCCTTTTGTCTTACCCAAATTCTTAATATCACACATTGTGTTTTTTTCTTCTCAGCACTTCTGTCTGATGCTTTTCTCTCCAGATCTGCAGCTGTTTTGTTTACACACAAGCATCAATATTAAAATTAACACACTGTTAAACTAAATTAACATAAACTGGCTTTTATCAATATTATTACAAATATGCTTACTGGGTGAACTTGAACACTTTTCCCTTTGTTTTTGTTGTTGTTTGTCTTCTCTTTTTTCAGAACTTTTCTTTTTCTAACATTATCTTCTTAGATGGTCTAACTGCGCAGCCTCATTTTGATTACAGATTTGAACAGAACTATATACAATCTCAGGGCTGTTTTATTTTAGACATTGGTGCTCTCTTCCCCACCCTTCTCAGGTGGTGCTGAATAGATTTCAGCAGTAAAGAGAGAAAGCATCCGTGGTGATGGTTTAAATTCATGGCAGTATGTTTCTTCTTTGCATGTAAGCTTGAATCCTCATTCTCGAATCCACTCCTTTAATCCTTTCTCTGTCTCTCATTCTTTGCAATACTTCTTTCCATACTTTCCCCATTTACCTGACATTTTAAAATGCTGCTTGTTCATCCACAAACAACCGAACAGACGCTTCTGACTACAACGCCCTCATGGAGTGACGTTATGATGATGCTTGATTTGTGATGTCAAAAGCACATATGGCGCGCGCGCCTATTTACGTCTCGCAAGAAGCAGCGTTTGTTGCCAAGTATTCATTCCCGGGGATCAACACCCATTAATAAAAGATTCCCTTTTATCTTTGTCCACACTTATTATTTATTATTATTATTATTATTTGTTTTTTTTTTTTTTTGCGGCCGCGGTACATTATAAATGTAGCCCAAAAAACCGCAACCCGCAACTCCGTATTTTTTCCCGCAACTCCTTTTCTAAAATAGCCCAATTGTGCGGGAAAACCGCTACCCTGGCAACCATGGCTCCAGAACAAATATGTGCATGTCTCCTGAGCCAATAAGAGTGTGAAACTTTTAAAAACATCAAAACTATTAGAAACAAATCCCAAACATAACAATAACGAATGACTGCATTAGCGCTACAACCTAAAGATCACAAACTTCTGACAAACAAATTTCTTCTTTGCTAAAAAAATAAAGAAGCGATACAGGGGTGAGTTAAGGCTCGTCTGGCTCCAGCTCGCGTGCTGGTGTTGCGCTAGACTGCTGTGGCACTGGTGGTACCATGGCTTCCTGTCTGAAGGTCACAGTTTAAGAGGTGAATTTTTCTCTTCGAAGCCATTCATTAAACTGAGCTGCGAGCGTGAAAATGAATCTTTGTGATGAATGCTGGAGTGGAGGGGCACAGGTGTGTTCTGTGACAGGGAAACGTATTGTAGAGCAAATGTCATAACCATTGCCTCCCAGTTTAGTACTGCACTTCAGCTCGTCACATTCAAAAGAAGTATTCAGGCTGAAATATTTTACACTTATTAACATGCTGCGTACAAAACATCTGTGATATAAAACAATATGTTTTCATTATAACTCGATGAGAGAGTGCATCATGAAATATTCAACTTCATAACAGAGATTGACACTTTTAGAAATAAAAAAAAAACATCAAATAAAGTCTGATTTAAAGAATATTAAACAATAAACCAGGCGCAACATCAAGACATCGCACAGATTTCGTTCAGTGGTGTGAATTTGACGCATGAAGATTATTCCACCTTACACCTTCCACCTTTATAATTAAAAAATATTTTAAATACAATATACACGCAGATATAAGGATATAACAATAGAACACATTTTATTAATGCACAGCTATTAAATGTTTTTTTTACTATTAATGTTTTTTCTCTTGTGAGCATGAGGGATAATGGTGCCCTAGACAGACTTTGTCTCATATTTAACCTTGACACATAATCAAATTCCCAACTTTATGGCAAGAATAAAATTTAAACCCTTGTTGCAACATTTTGTTGTTAGTTTTTACCTGCTTAAACATGTGGAAGTGTTCTATTTTAATTACTTTAAGATATATTAAGAGTTGATAAGGCCTTGATTGACAACAATAGATGAGCGCTGTGAGGAGTTTCTTCATTTCTGCTAGAATGCTCAACAATCCAATAGCGCCGCACTGCCAAGAGGGAAACGGCTGACTGTGCCTTATACTTCTTGCTTAAAATCTCTCAAAAGAAACCTATGGGGAATGACACCGACACACAGTTTTACAAAGTCTTTGCGTGCATTATGGGATGGAGAAGAGGTGCATCGTATTTTTACAGCAGGTACTTCTCTTCTACTGCTTTTCACATGCATTGAATTTGGATCTGATCCTACATAAGCCCCATTTTGAACAAACCAATCATTTCTGATGAGAAAAACCAACCAATTTTACCCAAATTCCAAAGGCAACTTGTGAGGAGAAGAACCGTCACAGGTCAGAAATGTTGTCAAAATAATATGAATAAAAAGTACAATAAACTTTCCAAGAAAACAGCCTCTATGTTATCAATAAAACCAGCCGCTGCTGAAAGAAATGATGTGGTTTATCTGCAGATTTATGATAGACACCATGTTCCCAGCCATCTGTAAATATAATTTAGGGGCCGTTAGATCTCTTCTGAACTGCAGTGATATGTTTCTCTCATTGTGTACTACACAATCTCCTCCCATTAGAGCTGAAGAAACATCACATATTTGAATTCGCAGGTGTGAGTGGAGACAAGTGAATTCCTGACTGGTTCGAGAGGAAACCAGCGATCAGAAGACACCACGGGGCTGGTTGAGGTTTTGAAGCATAGTCAGGGGTGCTTGTGTTTAGATGAGAAAATGAAATTGTTTACTTCTCGAGTCACACATCCAGGCTTTCCCTCTCAGGAGGACGTCTCATCTCTCGGTGAGGGATTTGATGAGGAGCTGAACCAGCAAACAGGAAGTAGATTAGCTAAAAGTCCGAATAGCTCTTGCATTCAAGTTAAAGTTAGAATTAGATTACTAAGATGATATTTTTTTGTTTATACATCTCACAAGTGCAACATCCGAGTCTGTTGTGCTCTTTACCCATGACACCCTGCCAGTGCTAAGGTGTAAAATGACTCAAAGCCATCACTTCTGTCTATTTTCTTTCATTCTGCCTTCTATTTCAGAGCTCAGCATGCATAAAGCCTCCCGCAGACGTTCCAGTGGACCGGATCTCCAGGGAAGCACATGAGATAGGGAAAGTAAAGTTCACAGGAGCCCTGGAGGAGCCACCTGTAGGATGTTTTATGCTAATTCCAGACATGTTGGACGAAGGCTTTCTCCCTGTGGCCTCCTGAGGGAGATGGCAGACATCATCGCTGCCTATCATGGGCGCCCTGAGAATGCTTTGCTTTGTGCTGTAACTGCTGGGTGACTCCAAACTCAGCGTGAACTAAACCAGCTTAATTTAGTTTATGTGGCGTTGCCAGATATAACATATTCCATTGATCTCAAATAATATCTCAATTCTTTCAAAGGGTTTGCTTATTCATATATAAAGGTGCTACTTTGAGCAAGGACCTTTTAGAAATCTATTAATTAAAAAAATTGTTTGCCATTCCATTGAATTTTCTGTTTTTCTTTAAACTTCTACCTCGTCGAAGTCATGGTCATATGACTTAATAACATTAGCTACATCAAAAGTGATGGGTGAATAAACACATGAGCAGTTCCATTTATCTGATATGCTTTCATTTCGGAAATGTGACCTTTAGCGTCAATTAAGTTATTAATGTAAACCGAATATAAAAATAATAGCAATTTCATTGTGTGAAAGGAGTTTTAAAAGTATTTGTGTCATCTCCACTTTAATGAAAGAGAATGTACAACTCATGTTTAGACCAAGGGTGGGCAAAAATAAATATTCAACTTTCATTTTTAACAGATAACTTTTCACTATTACAGTTGAATACAGTTTTAAAATAGAAAAAAAAAACTGTAAGAGCTGCAATCAAACAAACTGAGCACCTCAGGTCCATCAATCTCCCCATGGACAATTTGTTCCACTATAGATTGTGACCATTCCTAAATTAGATGTATTCAAGCAAAAAGTCTTGGGGGAAAAAAAAAGGACAATATAAAAAAACGAAAACCAGGAAACAAGCTCTTATGACCACCAGGTGGTGCTATTACTGACGATTTTTTGTTGTTATTTTGCAAACTAAAAAATTGTCACAAATGCCGAATTTGGTAAATTAAGTACTTTATTGCTGCCTTTTTTGTTGCCACCTGGTGGCACTATAAGTGATACAGTAGACTGCGATGTAGACGTACTCCGACGTGGACTGGTAAGAAACCAGCGAGTTTGGGACTATATGGCTGAGTTATAACAACTTCCTGTTTAAAGGGAAATTCTTTTTTTTCGACGACTGCCGGGTGCAAATAGTTTAACGAAGCTACGAATTAAATTGCAAATTAACATTCAATATGCCTTAAGATAAAACTGATTCAGTTTGAAAATGAACAGATCATTTCCATCAAAGTATGACAAGCAAAAATAGCCACTTTAGAGGTTTTTGCTAAATAACCGCCTTTCTATCGATTCTGGAAACGCGATCCATTTTTACTTATATTTAAGTCTTGGTATCCTACACACGTGTGCAGAATTTAGAACACTTCAGCTTTCCCCCCATAAAAAAAGCACTGAAAGCTACGAAACGATAATCCTCTGAGTGAGTACAATAGGTTTTAATGCACATACGGTTGAAGCTCTTTAAATGATCCTGAGCTCTTGCTGACCCCACCCACTTGAAGTCGCCTACTGTGCCCTCAGCAAGTTTCTGGAAGACTGTAAAGTTTGACACCCAACAACAGCATGACATTGGGGATTCCAGATTGTCCTAATCAGTGTTGTAAAAAGCAGCCATACCCATCCTGGTGGCGCCTACGGAAATTGGACATCGCAAACATCTGAGATCGTTTAAAGTTGTGACTACACACCGTCAAGCCTCTGTTCGAACATTTGGAAACGGTCCGCTTTAAAGAGTGTGAGTTAACTGGATTGAAGTAAAGCAGTAAGTAAACTTCCTATTATTAGTGAGGCAGGCACATCTGCGCAGTTCTAAAAATCTCAGCTGCATAAGCCATGATATAAATGTTACACATGTCTGTTTGGCTCAGCGAGGCCTCCATAATCCCTTCATCTGCTCTGAGAACATACCTACTCCAAGAAAACATCAGTTCCACCTGAGAGAAGACGCATATGAATAGATAATAGGATTCCAAACCGCAAACAAGCACTTTATCCCCTTTACTGCAGAACTCCAGCACATGGGAGAACACGGAAGAATTCATTATTTCAATGGCCAGCGCAGATCCTTATTAATACTGTGGGTTAAGAGAGTACTGTACTTCAATTACATCTCAGTCTGAGATGAGTAAACAGCGGAATGTTCAGCAGATCTGTGCGGATGAATAATGGAGAACCCCGAGCTGTACTTTCTAAAACAAAATGAATAAATCAGTCCCAGTGGTAGCTTAGTGTTGTTCACATTTTTAAAAGCCTGCAGTTGCTTTTCTTGACATGGGTTCGAATATCAAATCGTAGCTTAAACAGCTGCAATGTTAAATAAGTAATTCTTCTAAATGCTTGAATTGCACACGCACATCACTGACAACTAAAAGATATGTTCAAAAGCAAAGGGGGCATCTGGAACTGGTAATAAAGGACTATACTATAGGGTTAGGATTGATGTTGGGTCAGTGTTTCTTTCAATTTCTGACTGCTTTATTCCTTTTTGATTCGATTTTGAAAAAATAAAAACAATGAAACTGTCATATTTAAAAAAAAAAGATATATATATATATATATATATATATATATATATATATATATATTAGAGGTGTAACGGTACGCTAAAATCGTATTCGGTTCGGTACAGTGTCTTGGACAGTTTGGTTCGGTTAATTTTCGGTACAAAACAATAAGAGCTTACAAAATCTTTATTTTGAAAAGCTGCCAATAAACAATAGAATTCTTGCATAAAATAAATAAAAGTGACACTTTTGGGTGATATTTTAAATAAATTGCACTCTTTATAAAGAAAAGCACATTTTTTTAAATAAAAAATGAAATTCTGCAACTAGTTAGGATAGATAGGATAGATTACCTATCCACATTTTTTGAAGAGAGCACAGATCTGGTTGCAGTGACAATATCTCCAGCAGTAGAAAATGTTAGATGTGTTGCCTGCCCGATCTCCGTGGAACAATGTCGCATACAACTTTAAATTTATCCACTCGTCTATCCCCGTTACGTATTTTAACAGAGAAGCCAAAGTGTTCCCAAACAGGAGACCGTAGTGAGGTGGGAGGGTCTTCAAGCTCTGGCTTCTCTTTCGCTGTGTCCATTTCTCAAAGCTAGTCGTGCAACGCTACTGTGTTTCACTCAATAGCGTCCGTGCGGAAACTCGCCTAGGAACATAGTTCCGCTGCGCTTAATATCGCGCTAATAATACATTTATATAATTTAATAAAAATACTGAATACCGAAACGGTACGCAAGTGTCCCGAACCGAACAGGCCGTACCGAAACGGTTCAATACATCCCCGTGAACCGTTACACCCCTAATATATATGTATTATTAATTTCTTATTTTATTACATTGAACACACCAAGCATCAGCTGCAATGTTGAGTCAATGCACAGTTAGCCCCCACTAGAGGACGCTGTTTGTTTTACACTTCTGTAAAACGCCAAACTCCATAAACGGGAATCTAATTCTCAAATTGGACAGAGAGCGCCGTTTAGCAAAGAACAGTGTACAACTGCGCAGACTGCCAAATTCCAAAGAGAGTAGAAGCAAATGGATTGCTGCAAATCAAAGAAATAACTGGAATCCAGGAGCTGAAACTTGGGTTTGTGGTCGTTATTTCGTATCTAGTAAGACTAAACAATATTCAATAAAATAAAGATCACATCTTTAGTAGTGCATCAAGCCAAACATGAGTTCACCACCAGAGCCTGCTTTGTTCCCGAAGAAAGTACGCACGTACAAGGTAGAATGTGAGGAAGTGGAAGAATTCAGTGTAAACCCCTAGTAAGGAGATGAGGATAAAAGAGGGGTGAAGGCTGGAACTCAATGCACCCACTAGCTGTCTCTATGGTGGTTGAAAAGCAATACAATATTGTTTTAAAGTATGACCTGATATTGAGGCTTTAGAACGCTTTTAAACTTCGATTTGTGTCATTTTTAAGTAATGAAATCAGGAAAGTAGAAATGTCTCTGGAAAGTTGGTCGTTTGGCAAGTTGTAGGGATCATAGTGGAGCGCACTGGGTTTAATCATCAGTTTTGTTTAAGGTTCGACACTATTCCATATTAAACACAGCCATTGTATCATATGTTTTTGCCACTCAGTCTCGCTCTGCTTCAGTAAAGGGAAAGTGACATGATTTTTATGCAGTCTTCCATTGCATCTATGCCACCCTGACCACTCCTTGATCAATAAAGTTTAAAAAGAGCCAGAAACGTTGGCAGTGTCCTGAAATGCAGCTCATACAAGACATCCTTCACCCACTTGAAAGCTAGTCAGAAGTTAAAGCTACCACAATGTAGTTTTCAGGAGCTAATGTCTGGGCCTAGAAGCCTTATGGCACTGACCGTAGAAAACTAATTAGCTGATGCATTTAATTCCGTCCACTGTGTAATCTATCATGCTAGGGGCAGACAAACAAAATGCACTACTCATGCAAATTAATCTAGCAAGTGCTTTGGGCTAATCACTTTATTCTTAGATTCATTTATGTCTTTCCAGTGTGCCATCATGGAACTCCCAACTTCATTTTGTTGCCCATAATAAACACACAGGAAAATAATGATTTCCATAAAGAACGGATCAAAGGTTGTGATGAAACATCAGAGATATATGGACATGCAGGTCCCCTCGGAGTAAAATAAGTGCCACCAAAGCAGCTAAATTACGCCAGACAGTATAAACTGCAGTAATAAGATCAATCTTTTGAATATTTTGCAATAATCTGGCATGTAAATAGAGCACAAGTCTATCCAGAGGAATGATTATATATTAACAGTGCACTGAAGAATCTAAGAATGAACATATTTTAGGTTCTATATTCAAATGAAAATAGCCATTTTCATGAATTTAAAAAATCTAGAACTTGTCAATGAGTCTATAAGGAACAAAATATATGCTTCTATTTACATTCTAGACACTGAATGTGTCTAATAATTAATCATTTGCAAGATGAACATGGTTTATTACTTATGACACTGATTCTTCCAAATAGGACCTTTCAGTGAAAACCAGAAGCAGTAACACATCGGATAATTGACAACAGGGAGAGCTGTGTTTGTGTCTAAAGCACGCATTATAGGCAGAAACGAACGTGTGGATGAAGTCGTAAATGTGATCACTCACAGAATACATATATTTCATCTCTTATGAAGCTACCGTCATGTGGGAGGTGAAAGAACAGTTTCTTAGGTTTATTTATTTATTAATGTATGGCAGCTGCATATAAAGGATCCCTTTGGCAGAGTGACTCCTTAGAGAACATGGAAAACAAGAAATTATTGCACTGGATTAGACTCAGGCAGAATATTGAGTCATATAATAATATTGGTCTTTTAAACACATTTGTGAGTTGTTTTATAATATAAAAAGGCTATGGCTAGAAGCTTGGATGTACAGTACGGGCGTCACAATAAATCGTGGCACAATATATCTCAATACAAAATTGTCAATACATATCGTGGAGCTACTTGGAGATATCACCTAGGAGCTGAGGTGCATTTGTTTCTGGGGTGATTGTGATTCTAGTCACTTCTGAAATTTCTTTACCTTGACTTGTAATGTTTACTAGAAGAAAAGTATCTTTTACTCACTTTTTAAACGGGAAAGATTATAAAAGGAGCTCTCATCACTCAGCACAAAATAGATGACAATGCAAATATTAACACTGCCCCCTAGTGGATTGATTATCAAAATGTGTTCATTCAAATCAAACTAGACAGTTGCATTGCAAGTTTGTGGTTTCTAAACGTTTTAAATGACCTTTTTTTCAATGATGGTTTGCTACATAATAGTTGGTTTAAAACAGTGCTATAAAATATTGTGATGCGTATCGTATGTACAGCATCTACAAGATTTTTATTTCTGCATTCTACTGGTCTCAAATAAACTTGAAATAAATAAACAAACATTTTAACAAAATGTACGAAAAACCCAGGACTTATGAATATTAATGTCATATTCGGACTGATTGTATGTGATAACTAATTATTGTAGTTTGTTATTCTTAGTAATTCATTTAATTTAATTAACCCTTGATTTTGTTATTTTTATATATATATATATACGTACAGTGAAGTTGAAAAAAAAATACATATTATATAGACTACACCAAATATTTCTAATAATTACTGCTAAATGTATTAAAATAAACTTTTGTGTACAGAATTTTAGCACACTTATAAAAAAAAATATCTAAAAACCAAACTAATATTTGATGTTAATATCTTTAGCCTTCAAGCCATCATCAGTTCTTATTAGTAAGTGTATGATCAACCAATTGTGTACCAACCAAGAGGAGGTTGGAAAGATGCAGAAAGATAATCCCCAAACATTCAGTTAAGAACTACTTTCAGCATAAATAAGTACCAGAAGTACTGGAATTGATGGCATGACCCCCACTGAACACATTTTTTGGAATTAACGTGTGATGGGGCAAAAATATTTCCATTATACACTCATCAGTGGTGGCATAGGGGGAACTTCAATCAAGTTTGGTTCCACCCCTACCCTCCTTTTCCCCACCCTTCACCCTGGCAAGCCGACAGATATCTCCATTCTCTGAAACACAGATATAATTTGTGTTTCCAGAAGTCAAAGTGTCAATAGATGTAATCCTTTCAAGAGGTGTAGGGGTTTGTTCATCGACGTTTTGGCTGGTTTCCTTAATCCAATAGCAGCAGAGTGTTTTTCACAGGTCGCAGTGTAAGGGAGAGGGAGGGGGGTGGCTTCTGATGGGATTTCTCAGCATGGTTGGATATGAAAGTGTTATAGTGTGGATCTCATATAAAGTGGATACTGACATTTACCCATTTCTCACAAAAAGCTTCAATGGTTCAAGGAATTAGCTTTTCTTTAAGATGGGAAAGCTGATTAAATCGTAAACATGACAGTTATGGAAATAGGAGCAACCACACTTTAAGGCCACTATTTGACATTTTGGTTATTTTATGTCATTGTGGGTATCAGAGCGCATTATATGAAGACTAGCCTTAAGTATTTTAAGTAAGTGTTTAGGGCTTGAGTACCGAAGGTGTGTAGAACCCGTTTTATTGTTCTATGGCTTTCGGCACATTTTTGAAAGTCGAAACATATTCGAAAGGTCACCAAATTTTACCCACACATCAGAAGTAGTGACTATTTACATTTCAAAGGGGGAAGAAAAGTGGGTGTGAAAAATGGCTCTATAGCAGCACCTAACGTGTTTCAGCTCATAGTGTGCTAACAGTTTGTCATAGGCAAATGAAGCACCAAGACTCAAACACAAGTATTATGGGACGCATTTTCAAAAATCGTTTTTTTTTTTTTTTTTTTCCAAAACCTCAGAAATGTTAGCTCACGTCATACTTTAACAAGCATTTTCTACATATTATATCTATTCAACTTCGCTAAACTATGTACTGGCAGTGGTGAAAATACAAAATTCCCCCTTAAACTGGAAGTTGTTACAACTCAGCCATGAAAAGTCCGATCCATTACAAATTTGCCAAGTATGTTACCAGTCCACATCTGAGAGCATCTACATCGCAATCTACAGTATCAACTATAGCACCACCACGTGGCCAAAGATAATGCAGATGATGTTCTTGTTTGACCAATTTTTGCAAGCGCAAAATGAACAAAAATAACAAAAAAAAATGACACTATTTTCTGGATGCCTTTTTTTAATTATCTGTATTTTTCTGAAATCCTAACAATTCTTGCTCGAATAACTCTCCTAATTTATGATTTGTCATAATGCATGGTGCAACCAATTGCTCATGGAGTGATAGCCCTTTGATTCCTGGTTCAGCACAGTAGTCGTACATTAAACAAAAACAAACTCTGTAAATATTGAGTTGCTTGCATAACTATTTTAAATTGTGGAAAGTAATTATCACAGTTTATAGTAATACCATAAAACATCTCTCTTTGATACATGCAATGATGAATATTTGCCTGTGTTAAAAAGTTCACGATAATAAAGCATAATGAATTACCAAAAGGTTTGGCATTAGAAAAGTGTGTTTCAGCAGTCAGCTTTATACTGTTGGTGGTTGCCGGGGTAATGTCATGTGGTTGCTAGGATGATTAGATGGCTTCAAACTGGCCCAAGTCAAAAAGGTCCATCCTCAAGAACCTTTGATACTTGCAGTTCAGTTCATCCTGCTGTTAAGCCATCTTTCTTCATTTCATCCTCTGCCAGGCAGAGCGCTAGCAGTAATGACAGAAACTCTTCCAAGTTGACTGCCGAATAAACATTGTGTGGGTTGAGTTAAGAGGCAAAGTTGAAGACTCTGGGGTTAGGGGGTAGCACTAACTCTGCAACCTAAAAGAAAATGCTGGGAAGAGCTGAGCCATAAAATGTTGCAATTTTTGCCAAATGTTTCTCACAGTTAACATTATTTAAAAGATATAAACCAATTCACAAGCAACTATAACGGATGAAACTAAGTGAAGGCATGAA
This sequence comes from Danionella cerebrum, assembly GCA_007224835.1. Lineage (NCBI taxonomy): Eukaryota > Metazoa > Chordata > Actinopteri > Cypriniformes > Danionidae > Danionella > Danionella cerebrum. The sequence continues at coordinate 207,709 of SRMA01027302.1, read as the reverse complement.
TCTGATGCCTGCAGTTAGACAGCAAACAATCCTTTTTTAACCCAACAACCATTTACACATTAACGTAACACTTTAGCCCAAGAAAATTCTGGCTGCAGGTGGAGTACAGATATTAATATTATTCTATTTAAATTACAACACAAGTTTCACACCGATATATGCTATACATATAGAGTGGTGTGCTAAAGATTTTGCGCCTCTGTATAATGGATGTTTGTTTAAGAAATTTCCATTTCATAAATGTCATAGGAGACATATCTGATATTTGAGAAGTGAAAAAAATTGGATTAAAGGAAAGCGTCCAAAACTTATTTTAACAAAAAATAGGCATGAGCATAAATTTAGGGGACACACACGCAAAAAAAAAAAAAAAAAAAAAAACACTTTTCTTTATCTTCCACATGTGCTTTAACATACCTCAGGTAACCGTTTATGGCGTGTGGAGAGAAAACCGCATCTGCTTGTGAAAAGTGCACTGAACACTTGAACAATGCACAGTGACACCAGCAGGACGATGTAGGTCTTTGGAGCTGGTCTGTGGGTTGACCGTTCCATGACTGTTCTCACCATCTGAAATTTTTTTATTGGACCTCAACTAGAACTGTGATTCTGGTCTTCCAGTTCCTAATGTTTCTCACAGTTAAAACTGAGACGTTAAATCTCTTCCTTTAAACCATGAGATCTAACAATCATTGTTTCAGCTCATCTGAGAGTTGTTTTTGGGCTTCTTGTTGCTGCCCTTTGGTTTGAGGGTCACCAAAGTTACCGAACCAATTTTAAGTGCTAATATTTAATAGTAAAGGCATTAAAATCCCCAAAAAATTACAAGGGTACCTAAATGTAAGCACTTGCACAAATTTTGTTTCTTTGCTTCTCACATAAATCATGACCTTCAATTCACTTTTAAAACATCACTCTGTTTTGGTCTGCTATATTTCACTGAAACTAATGATTTCTAAAGGAAAATTGTGAAAACGTACAGGGGTGCCAAAACTTTTTCATACCGCTGCGACTGCATCCGCCCAACATTACCCATGCGTTTGATTTAATTTCAGCGACAAGTCAGAACTTTGCCGTTTTTGTTAACAATTGTTAACAACTTTTAACAGTAAAAGTACTTTATTCTCTCAGTCCATGTCCAATAATCCACAAAAACTGAACAAACGAGGTTATTGATATTTGCAAGTTGTACAAGAATGCTTTGAAAACATAAATCAATAAACATGTTGTAGGAGGTCAAATGAAGCTCTAAATAATCACTAAAATTATGATCTCAATTTGTCAGGCATTTATTCAAAGAATTCCTCGCATTCTGCTGGAGGTATTGACAATGTTTAATCGCTCAATGATCCCATCAACGGTCGCTGATGATCTTTAGCTGTTTATTTGTGATGGTTCATGAGTTTTTTATGACGCTTTCAAAGCCTCTCGCACACCATCTAGGCTTGTGTTTGCATCGATTAGAATTCTGATTAATTTTGCAGGGCTTCACAGTGGACAGCAGACACAGATCGATACGTGTGGTGCTATCTGAAACAGATGTGAGATGATTAAGCACAAGACGCTCCTCATCCCGCTGATGCTGTTTAAATATAATGGCACACTTCCTGTTTTTCCCTCTCTTGATATTGATCACGCTTAATTATCGTGAAATAACATGTGGGACTTTAAGGTCAAGGGCAACTTGAACGTTTAAATACGTTCAACTTTAAACGTTTCAACCACTCAATGATTAATGCACTTGTATAAAATATATTTCAAGTCAGATAGGACCACAAATCTTAAGCAACTGGAGAATGTATCACGACAAAAATAAGATTTTAACAAAACAAACATTTAAACTACTTCAAAGATCAATAAACTTTGAAAAAAAGTAATGTGTACCTGTTTCCCCAAGGATCAGAACGCTGGCGTTGTTCCATGAGCCAGTGTTCTCCACAACGGTTCAGCCGCCTGGTCAGCCATTACATCTTGAGATCTCTAATACAGAATTAATTTAAACGTATTATCTGATTGGCCGCTTGAGACTGTCAAACCCTATACCAAACAGTTGCTAATAATGATCGAACTGAAAACCAGTCACGAGCTGAATCAAAAACATGTGTGTAGGAGGCTTGAAACAGTGTGAGAAAAACCACTTGAACCTCAATGCTGGCAGTTGCTTCGTCAAAAGAACACCATTATCCAGGAGAGATGTAGTCGAAGCAGAGGAATCATTTACATTTAGTCATTTGGTAGATGCTTTTATCCAAAGCGACTTACATTTACAGAAATTAACACATTTTGTCAGAGTGTGAACTCATTTGCGTCTCTTGCTAGAGCAATGCAATGTGTCTAGTTGCTGACATGACATGGAGAACCTCACGTTCTTCACTCAGTATTAAACCTCCTACACAGCTGTTTCTATTTGACACTGGGTTTCAACCTGACTTTGTGCAAGTGCACCTAGAAGAATTTATGTTGGTTTGAAGGCAAAAGGGAGTAAGAACTTTGCACTTAGTAAACTTGCTAAAAATAAACTACCATTATTTACTAAGAGGTGTGGCCCAAAACATTTCTCATGGTAAATAACGAAGGTACAATACTTAATCGACCGATGGGAATCAACAAGTAGAAAATGAGATAAACAGGAAAGCACATGACAATCAAAAACAACAGCCGTGTGCTCAAACTAAATAGTGAGAAAAAGATGGATGAGAACCACTGTTCTAAGAGTACAAAAGCAGTTGGAAATCTATGGGTGCAATCAATAATATTATTAACAAAATATTTGAGTTTCACACAAAACACCAATGCATTCGGACACTCTTAGAATCATGATTTAAGTAAACTCAATTAAATAAATTCACTGCAAAAAACTGAAACCACAGAAAAAGTGCATCAGTGGATTCAGCAGGTTTGTTTACTACAGTAGCCATTGACCATGTACTGGCTTTTTTTTTTTTTACACAATTTCCTCTTAAGCTTTAACCTTTCACTCATGCCATTGATTTAAAGAAGTGAATGCCTGCCTTTGGCCTCAAAGCGCTTGATGAAATTGAAAGCAATTGAATTAGAGGAAATGCAGTTTTCCCAACAATAGAATCAGAGATTGATTGGCAGGGGCAGTATATGAGTTCAGATAAAAGAGTGTGTTCTTGGCAGCATCCGTCTTATAGGACGCTGCTACTACTTTAACTCTCTGTATGTGGTTTCATCCCAAAGTGAAAAATACTGTTCAAATGACAAGACTCATGAAAAAAAATGTGAATGCAAAAACAAAGCATTCAAAAGAGAACTATATGAAAAATAAATATATGAAAGTTAATCTAAATGGTTTGAATAATTTTAGAAATGAATTAAGAATGTGTTTATATTGCAATGCAAGTAAACCAGTAGCTAATAAAAAAATAATCTCCTGCTACAATCCAATCTGTTTACTGCTATTTAATAATAAGTAATATGCATAACAGATTATCATCAACAAGTAACTGAAGCTTCAGTTGCAACAGATGACCTCATCAGAAACCAAACATAAACGCGTAAACAAAAATAATGCTACTAATAAATCACATGCTAAATTGCTATTTGCAATTTAATTGAACCTGAAAAACCGACATTATAAACAGAAAAGGTTTTACTTTTATTAAACAAACTCACACCTAAATAAATATACAAAATAAAAGCTTTATAACAAAATGCACATACCAGCGAAAGATTATTTTCCAACAAAAGCACAAGCTTGTCGTGGTCTTCTCACCTGCAATTAATCAGAATGGCTCGCTCGTCCCCTTTGCGCATGTCAGGAGAGGATACGCGTTTAGCGCAGTGCTGCCACCTTTAGACACGGAGCCAATTTAACAGTTAACGCAACAAATAAGTTAAAATTAATGAAAGATACTTAAAACAAGAAATTTACTTTCCCCAAATTTGTAGATTTAAAACATTAATTAATTATCACTGAACACGGTCAACTAATATTTTGAGGAGTGATTATAATTAATGATTCTAATGGACAAAAGACAATGAGTGATGGAATAGTGATGACAAATGGACTTTCAGATAGTTTATAATACAGACATATATGGAAGACAACCATAAACAAATAAAATCTAATTAATATAAGACAGAATTAAGCCATTTTCACCATTATATAACTATCATTTCGTATGAACTGAAAAAAAATAAAATAAAAATAAAACATGTTTGTTCTGTCATGATCTCTTCCTTTAATGTAATAAGCTAACACCCATGATCACATTACAGCTGCATTGGACAATGAATGTGACAGTTGCCTAGCCAGGTTTCACCAAAGTAGTCGTAGACTGGAAAATTCCCTTCTGAACTCAGACATCAGAAGCAAACAGCAGCAGTCAGATAGCACAACACGAGATAAAACACATTTGTCAGAAAAGATACACATGCTTGTGCCTCGCTCTCTTTCTATCTTGGCAGTTTTGCAAATATTCACACATCTGTGACCACAAATTGCCTCTGTTCATATCATTATTACAAGCAGTGAACTATACTGAAGCAGGATATGAAGCAGAACCAAAAATTTACGAGCAAGTGACAGTCCCAAAGTGAATGCTTCGGGGAATCCATCACAGTGTGTGAAGGCAGAGTTCTTGAAGCACTGGTGTGGACTGTGGATGAACATTTTTGTGTTTTTCAATCAATTATTTACTGGAATCTTAATTGACATAGCAAAATCACAAGAGTTCATTAACCACAAGTCATACAGTAACACAAGAGTTAGCATTTTACATTGTCATTATTTTGTTTGAGCACACAGCTCTTGTTTGTGATTGTCATGTGCTTTCCTGTTTATTTCATTTTCTACTCATTGGTTTTAAGGTTCCCATTGCCACAACTGGGAATATATATCTCCATTATGTCCATGAGAAATGTTTTGGGCCTTACATGGTATGTTCAGGTTCAATTCTTCTCACTCTTGAACCTTTCCCAATCTCTTATCCACTCTCCCTTTCCTTTCAACACCACCTTGACCTGATGGAATTAATGTAAACTGGTCCGTGGTAAAAATAACTAATAAATAACTACATACAATCACTGCTTCAATCTAAAGGAGGATTGAACACCACACCGGGTGTTCACTCCCCTGGAGATAACTGTCCAATTCAAGCGAAGCATCTACTCCCCCATGTGGTGGCTTTTGAGCAGGACAGGACAAGGATGAAAAAAAGCAATGTTTGGGTCACACCATGAAAGTAATATTTTTAACCCTTTGCATGAATATCTTTAACTACCTACAGCTCTAATCGAAACTACTATTTTGTTTTTTAAAATCCTGGATTTTTACCCTCTAGTTGCCAAGATCTTACATGATGTCATCTGGGATGTTTCGACTGTTTGTAACAACTTTGGCATTGGTGGAGTTTTTGTGTAGCACAAGATTTTCATTTTCTTGTTTATTGTTTGTGCCCAAATGTCTTCCATTATAACGACCTTTTTTAATTGTGATGCAGTGACACCAGATAATCATATATTCTTGATTGTTGCTGGTCATTTATGATGGGAAGCGATACAATTTGAGATCTTTACTGTTGATCACCATTTAGAACCATCAGCCCTTGAGATAAACTCTTAGTTTGCAACTGGTAAATGGAGTACAAAAGCATGTCACAGTGAGTTTTATGGTAATTTTTGAAAATTTCCAAAGACATTTCCTCAAAATAAATGTAAACATAGGGCTTGTCAGCAAAAACCCTTCAATTTACTGAAAGAGAGAAAAAGTTGTGGCCCAAATTTAGAGTCAAAATGACCCTGAATTGGCTGAAAACATTCTCAATAAGGGTTTCAAACCACAATTAATTCAACATTCTCTATTAGAATGCAGAGCTCACAATTGAAATGCTTATATCCTTCAAAACATTCCGAATTCCTACACTAAAGGCAGGGTGGGTAACTTTTCAAATGGGAATGAGGTTATGGAGTTATGCATTTTGCAGAGTTACCAAGATGAGACGAAGACCTTTCAGCACAAGGGTGTGTTTCAAATGTAAACATTTGCTCCAGGAAATTGCATATCCTGACTTTTCTTGTGTGAAACGATGTTTTCTTTTAAGGGGTGAGCACATATTGTATTTTTGGGTTGAGTTATCCCTATGAATCCCAAATGCAATCCCAAGGCACCTCAGAGGACCACTGTGAAATGAATTTGAACACTCTGAGGTCAGTTGTTCCCTCCTTTCGTTCATCTCTCTATCTGTCAAATGGATCCATTCCAGAGCTTTTCCACATGATTAGATGCAACTAATTATTCTCACTTCTCATGCGTGCCCTGGAATAAACTAATTACCCGCCTCGTAACGAAGAGAGAGAGATCCCTGCAAGAACTCTTGCAAACGTCTCAACCACAGATATTTATAATTTGATGTCCACACGACAGAACCGCCCCTGCTGTAAGACAAATCGTGAAAAAATTAAATAAAAAACTGTGGTGTGAGACATTTGTTTTTACCACAGGGAGTCGCACATTGCTGTTAATTGCTGGCTTGATTAATAGATCTGATTAAACGAGAGCAGTGATTAACATATGCGACCAGGAGAGGAACCTGATGTAATTAGAATACAAATCATTCATGTAAATATGAAAACACGATTATATCTACTGGGCAAATCCTTTTAAAAGTGAACAATCAACAGAAGAGTGATCCGATTTCACTGCGGAAAAAAAGATAAAAGAGCCTTCAAATATACATAAAGATTTGGTGTTCTGCAAGAATATAATTAAATAAAAATAAAACATGGTGAAATGTGTTAAATTATCCAGCTGCATGGAAAAAATAACATTTTACATAAATGTATTCCATTTTTGAATTGCACATTATTTAACATACTTATAAACTACATTATTTTAAAATACTTAATATATAGAAGCTATTAGTTTTTTTTTTTTTTTTTTTTGCATATAATGTTATTTAATGCTTCGGTGTTCCAACACTAAATCAGTGCTTTCTTGACCTTGTGGAGCTATTAAAGATCAAGAGCTGGACTGTTAGGCTTACAAGGACCTGCTGGTGATTAGGTCATGACCAAATTTAACTTTTTATACGTAACTTTGAAGAGCTCAAGAAGCCCGCCATTTTAAAAGCGTTAATATACACCGTAGAGAACTTAAACTTAAGCCAAAAGACAGAATTTAGCATTGTTTGTTTTTTAGGGGATTAAGCTGCGTTCAGGGCACAATAAGCGGCTGAAAGAGAGGTTCACACACACGGCTTCTACCAAGATGCAAAACTCTTGGGGAATGTTCAGAAACAATAACATGCAAAGTGTGCAGAAGTACAAAGAGCATGCTGCGAAATTTAATCAAACAAGAAATGTTCCGTTAATTGCTGCCAAGTGCATTGTGCAGCTCTGTGTGAACTCGACTGTTGACTTTGCAGAGATGACGTTGATGCTTCACGTTGTTATTGAAACACAAAGATTTGAATAAAAAAGCACGCACTTGTGGACTGATCATCAATAAAAAGGATCAATAAACCCTTGAGCTCAACACTTTCACTTATAAAGCATGAATACTTGGGTTTTTCTGTGCTTTCAGGGATATTAAACATTGAAGTTTAGTTTTTTGGGTGTGTCAATGAAACTAGGTTGTTGGAATGTGATGCAGATGAAATTAATGTTTATATAAATATATCACTCCATACTTCTGAAAAGATAAGTGAAATCTTGTCCTGCCTACAGTAAACGTCTGAATGATTCAGAGGACATCTGGGTGAAAGTGGTGTGTTCAGATGAGTCTATTTATTTATCTTTTTTAATAATTCAACCCGTCATGTTTAAGAAACACCCACCCCTGCAGTCAAACGAAGTGGTGAAGACCAGAAGTGGAAAGAAATGAGTAAATATTTACAGCAAACATTTACAAATGTAACCAAATTTGAATAGTTTTTTATTATTTTATTTTGACTTAAGTATCTTTTTACTATTTACATGTATTCTCTAAATTTTACATTTGTTAGAGTTTGCGAGCTTTATTTTTAAGTCGTTTTTACCGAAATAGAAGTTCCTTGGTCATCATATCCCCTTCTTACAAAAAGCTGTGTTCTTCCTTGTTTTCCTTTATGTATTTGTGAATGTGTCATTCTGCACTACTCCATTGTCATCAGTGAATATTTCTTCATGTATGCACTAGACTTCTCCTGTTACCTGTTCTCCAGTTCTCCTTTATCTCCTGGGTTCCTATTTTCTGGATTAGTCCAGCATTCCTTGGTTGAACAATGTGAATTGTCATGCTCCGTAAATAAACATGTTTAAACTGCACTCCTCAGAAACCTATGGGTGACGTCATGGATGCACATCTATTCGGATCAAATTCTGTTTGTTTAAAAGCAAAATATTTCAACAAACTTTGCATAGTACTTTACATTATTGCATGCTGAATTGTCATGGCAGTAACCCCCCTTTAACCCTTGGCAATCACAGAGGCTGTTTTGAACTAAGCAGGAATGGCATAACACACTTATTGTTTAATTTTGATTTCAAATATATATATAAAAAAGGTTTTTAGCTGTGATATTTCTGGTTTTAAATCAAATTAAAATGTGAGAATATGAGTGATTGTCTTTCAGTTTTAGACCTCAAATCGGTGCCATCAGTGCCTTCTAGAGGTGAAAAAAGGGGGTAACCCTCGGAACTACAATACCTGTGATATGGCTTGTATTTTTCAAGGCTTTTTATTTTTAAATCGATTTATTTGTATTTTGTCTAGACAGTTTGTTCTCAATTTCTTTTAGATTAATGCAAAAAAGGACAAATCTTATACACTTAAATGTAACTTTAGTGTTCTGGAATTATTGTGGAATTTAAGGAAAAGGAATATTTGTAATTAAAATAAAATATAGCTGGTGTATATCAAACTTTCCCACAAAGGTAATGTAATTAGAGCAAATGGTAAAGTTGCTAAAATTGCTCAAAACACTTATAAAAATATGCAGTACTTTAGGTTCTAACAAAAGGGATTTTAAAAACAAAAATTGTAATCAAAGTAAACATGTGTAAGTATCTAAAAAAAAGAGGGTAACCCTTGGAACTACAATACCTGTGATATGGCTTGTGTTTTCATTTTTTTTTTTACAATTTTCCCATTGTTTTTGGAGGGGAGGGGGGGTTGAATCAATTTATTTTATTTTGTCCAAACAGTTTGTTCTCAATTAATAAAATCTCAATTATTGAAATAAAAATATCATTTTTTTTAGGTTCTAAGAAAAGGAATTTTAAAAACACAAATTGTAATCAAAGTAAACATGTGTAAGTTTTTTTTTTCCCCAGACATTTGTACAGCAGACTATCAAATAATTAGATTTATTAATTATTTTAAATGAAACCGGAATTTAGGAACTGTTCATCACATGTGACCATGGTTTAGATGGTTTTGACAGTTTGAAAATTTAAACTTTTTTATTCTTTCTAGGCTAATTAGGTTCAATTAAAATGTCATAAATGATTTTAATGATCCACTTCTGCACACAGCAATTATTGTTGACTTCTCCTCTCTCCAAATAAATAGTTTCTTTTCCATCCCTTCCATTAACTTTAATTAAATCATCAGTTAAATGGTGCACTTGATTTTTCACATGTTAACATTTAGTCGTACGCTTTTAAAAAGTAAGATTAGTGCTAAATGAAAGATAAAATATTGTCTTTCGTATAAAACAATCACGTAAAATGAATCCAGACACACTTTGTGATGCTGATCCAAACAGATGTTCGTTCCCTTTCGCAATATTTCAATTACATTGATTAAAACAGTCAGAATCAAGTGGAATCAGCGGATGCTGTTTGTCTCTGGAAAACAATACTGCTGCGCTCATTGAGGAACACAATGAGGCAGGCAGTCAAATTTACTCACCCCGCACCTTATGCTCTGTCCAGCTGCTTTAGCTCAGCAAGGAAAGAACATTTCATGCCTCTTTTCTTCATTCGCTCATTTCTAATACCACCTAAGAGCAAAAAACATCCATTTGCACACATCAACTTTCAACAATGTGCCCTGTGTGTATTCACTATAAATGCCCCAGTTTGGGAGAAACGTGTACCTTACTGCTGAGGCCACGTCAAGAAAAATCGCCATTTTAGAGCTTTCTACCGTGTTTTAGTGTTGTTCCCTCATCAGAGACATACCTGAACTTGACGTTTCTGTTTGTTTTTAATCCTATCTTCATTTATTTTGCCCCGAGAAAATTATCTTCGTTATTGAGGGATTGAGATCAATCCACTCCATTGACTTAGAAACATCATGGAGAACGGTTTATGTAAATCTTAGTAACCTTTACAGCATAATCTCCCTAGCAACCCCACTGTTTACCCTAGCAACCACATTTTGAGAAGTCTATCTCAGTTTTGGTAAAAGACATAGGGGTGGTTTATTTCACTCATGGTGACATGGGGGATATTATATTGTGTCACTGACCCCTCCATAACAATATACAGTTTACCATAGTAACCAATTTGGGATATTTACATCAACTTTGGGAAAAAAATATAGCACCGTAGGTTGGTGTATTTCACTCATAGTGACTTGCAGAACAATGTATTACATCACTGACCCCTTCATACCAACCAACAGTTTTGTAAATCTTTTTTCTGCGCTTATGAAAAACAAAGAGACATAGAGGTTGGTTATTTAAAAAAAGAAATATTTTTAAAAGCCAACACAGCGTTTGTATGAAAATTTTAGATATCTATTTTTTTTTTATTGCAATATATCATTCTTTTCCAATTAAATGTACATGTGAAGCACGTTGTTCCGAGTGTAAAGAAAACCAAACGGACTGTTTCAGAAGTTTCCACCCTCTTTTGGAGAGGATGCAGGGATCAGAATTGGCATTTTAAGAGACATGCAAACATTGATATTTTTAGCAGTAAAACATATGAATGTGTTCCTGACGAAACTCTGTTTGTTAAAGAAACGTTCCAAGACGATAGAGAAAAGACAATGACAGTTTATTTGTAACCTTATCTTGTGAATGAACTACAAACTCTGAATTCTATAGTCAATCTCCATCTTTTTTTAAAGGTCATGAAATAATGTTAACATGGAAATCAATCCATTCATCTTTTACATCATATCTCACTCTTTTTTATCTTTTAAACAGATTGGCACATGTAAAATTAAATCTTAAAAAGTTTTTGTGTCTGTTTAGATTTTTTTTGTTGTTTTGGTTTTATTTTCAAAATGTATTTTTGTAGAAATCTATCACTAGAACAGCATTCCCTCTCATAGACGAAAAGAAAAGGGGGATCGCAGAGAAAACTGAAGCAGAAGGGTAAAAAAAAAATCACAGGGGGTGGGGAATAATAAAAAGTACAAATTCCAAATGAAATTAGAATGAATTTAACAGTTTACAGACATTGACTTCCTCAAAAAGGAACTTGTGCTAAACTCCAAATAAGATCTCGAATCAGAAATGAATCCGATTTTGGTGATGAAATAACAAAGCAATGAAAACAATTGTTGCAAAAGATTATTTCTAGATTCACAGTCTGTTTTGAAATCATTGCATTCATCTTTTGAAAACATCCCAGACATCATCAGCGTCTACTGGGCAGGAGGTGCAGTGCCAATAGCAAATAAAATTATGATCTTCATATTTGTGTCCAAAATAATATCACTTAATCCAATCTGACAACAGAAGGCTTCTGTGTCAAAACAGCCGTTTAAAAAAAACACTGTATTTCTATCAGAGAAGACAAAAAAGAGGCCAATATTTCAGCATTTTTTGCCATTCTATAGAAAGCTGGAAAATCTCAGCATTTTCAACATTAAAAAAAAAAAAGACAGAAACATTGTTTTTTTGAGAGCAGTGTTTCATTTCTTTTCTAAAACCATGAGATTTGCTAGAATTACAAATAGCTTGAATTCAATTAATTTACAGTAAAAACTCAAAGATAGTATTGCATTTAAGTTCTACAGTAAGATGTAACATATTTTTCAGGTTGTAATGTCATGTTGGTAACCTAAATAAAAAAGGTCCAAATGAAACTAAAGAAAAGGGATTCATTCTGACTTATAAAATTGCACAACAACTTTCAAGGTTCTCTGACTTTTTTAGCCATTGATTCGAAGATCTCAACACTAAACACCGAGCCAAATGTATTGCAGTTAAGATGGTTGCCCAGTAGAAACTGCTTAAAGGGTTTCCAACAACCATTATTCAAAATAACCCAACATTTTCCACCTCCTGCCCAATGCAGATTCTGGTATGGTTGGGGAACCTGTGTGAAAGTGGCACAGAAAACACTGTATGCCATTAAAAAGCTTATATTGCCATAATAAGTCTGATTTAATGACACAAAAGTTGCTTCCAAATAGAACATAATCCATAAACATTTTCGTTGGAGCACAGAAACGATAAGAAACTGCCCAGCACACATCAAAAAATAGTCGTACCTCGAGATACGAAATGTTCGAGATACGAACGCCACCCTGGATTCATTCGCATCTCGGGGTACCACTGTACATGTGTTTTATTTACCATTTGGCCAATCTTAAATCAAGACATTTTCTAAGAACTCCATTTTTCTTTGAGAATATTGAGTATTTGTCTGTAGTTAATCTATAGCAACTTAGTGCTTCTTGAAGCTTGTCCAGATGAAACCAGTTTGGGTTTAGGAGACGCATTTTTCCATTTCGGGGGGAGACTGAAATGTGATGAAATTACAGACACTTGGAAAGTTTTAGACCGAAGTGTGGATAGAAAAAATAAAAAATAAAATTGACATATTTGAGCAGAGTTAAAAGCATTTTAGTAAACCAGCAATTGATGAAATAACATGAGAGAAATAAATTGAAAAATAACAGCAAATAACATCTTTTCTTCTTGAAACCACAATAGTTGTTTTCCTTAAATAAATAACTTCTGTTATGTAAAGACACTTTTGAAAATGTTGACGTACACTTCCATTGTCCTTTTCTATCCGTCAACATCCCTCCTAAATTCCACGAAGTGATCTACTGTGTCTCTTCGACAATCTTCAAAATGGTGTCCTTTATCAGTTCTTACGAGTTTTTGGAGGTCTTATTTTCTTGTTTAATCCTCAATATGAAAAGGAGTTCAAATCTGGGTTTCTTGTACATTGTCTTTTGAGCTAGCCCGAATTAGCAAAGGTTCGTGGGCGGAGCTGTGTATAGAGTTGATGGTGGAGGCATGGTTGTATGCAGTCTTGTAGGCATTATAATGATTCAGGTGCTCATGCTCAAGTGGGGGAAGGGCTAAGTGGCTCTCCATAGTTGGTCCCCCTGTCACACAGTCCTCGTCGACGTTGATAATCTCGATGGTTCGAGTGGGCGCATGGTGGTTCTGCTGGTGATGCTGTTTGCGCATTTTATAAAATATGATCAGCATGACGGCCGCCATTAGTGTGATGGCTACAAAGCATCCGATGATGATCTTCGTGGTCTTCATTACCTCATCCAGGGTGTTGAGAGAGCCGTCAATCAGGGCTGTGACAGGAATCGTGTAGGTCTTGTCAGTAGCCTTGGTGGACAGAGGTGCTCTTGGCGTGGTCGTAGTTGTCGTAGTAAAGGAAGGAGGTAAGGTCTCCCAAATTCCAGAAGCAGTAGTAGGGCCATTTTTTTGTTGGACTGTTGGATGGGTCTCATCGAGAGCTGCTTCAGTGGTTTCAACCGTAACTGTAGTGAAGTAACTGAAGCTGCTGTTCTCCGTAGAGGAAACATTGAGTGTAGCCGAGGCTGTGGTGTTTCCTGCAGAGTTGCTCACCATACAGGTGTACGTCCCAGTGTCCTGCATTGTGACATTGGTAAAGTTCAACGTCCCATCATTGAGTACCGAAATGCGCACCTTATATGCCCCGTGTGTCATGATGGAGCCGTTTGGAGTGATCCAGCTAACAGAGGTCAAAGAATTTGCACGGCATTTCAGTTCTGCCGCCATGCCCTCGGTCACGTTCAAGTCTGCTGGTGGCTCCACGATCACTGGCGCATAACAATGGAAATAGTTCTGGTCCAGTTCTCCAATATAGCGTCCTTTGTGGCTGGCTGGTGATGCACAGCGTGCACAGCAACTGGTATTGGCTGGTACCATTTCCTTGAGCCACCAACTGAGCCAAAGGATGTCACAATTGCAGTTCCACGGGTTGTGGTGCAAGTGTACCCTCTCCAAGTGGTGTAGTGGGGTGAAAAGGTCATGGGGCAGGAGGGTAAGGTTATTGTGGGCTAAATTGAGTTCCACAAGCGACTGAAGATCATCAAAGGCATTTCTCTCAATCGTTTGAATCTGCGCATGCATCATCCACAGTTTCTGTAAGTGGACAAGGCCTTTGAAAGACCCCGGTCTGATTATCGTCAGTTGGTTTCCTGACATTTCCAATTCATCCAATCGGACAAGAGGAATAAGGTTGGGGATCTCCTTCAAGTTGCACATACCTAGGTTCAGGTACCGTAGGTTACTGAGGCCTTCAAAGGCACCTTCTGAAATATACGTGAGTCTTTTCAGCTCACCCAAGTCGAGCCTTCTCAACGACGGAACGCGGTTGAAGGCGTACGATGGTATACTCTCAATAGGGTTGTTCCGCAACCAAAGCTCTTTGAGTTTAGACAGGTACTCAAAAGCCCCATTGGGGATTGTAGTTAGACGATTATCAAACAGCTCTAAAGTGTTAAGGTTGGCGAGCCCATTGAAGGCTCCGATTTCAATGTTGCGAATGTGGTTCTTGCTGAGCTGCAGGATCTCTAGATGTCTAAGATGCTTGAAGCTGTCGACCTTGATCACCTGGATGAGATTCTCCTGTAGGTTCAGGTACCTTGTGTTGGTGGAAATCCCATCGGGTACCTCTCGAAGGCCTCGCCGTGTGCAGATGACCTTGCTGAACTGGTTGCTACAAGAGCAAACCGAGGGACAGGTCTGTGCTCGTGCCAGACCAGCCACCACCAATAGCTGTAAGGCCAGCAACAGCACAAACAAAGGGTCGGAAAGGGCCCGGTTCAACCTAGGACCTCTCATCGTCTGCTGCATCAGGGAGGAGGTCATCTTGTTTATCATTCATAATTTGCTGAAAGGTTCTCCACTCTAAGGGAAGGGTTGTACTAGGCCAATCTGCAAAGAAGAAAAGAACTGGATCAGGGTTCGATTAGAGAAGTAGAAAACACTCCAATCAAAGCTGAAAAGCAATAGGCGCACAAGATAAAACGGTCTCATGCATATTCGTATTGCGCTATTTGCGAATGTTCTTTAGTGCCAGATTCGCTAAATGAATAATGCTAATTTGCCAACACCCAAAACCCTGCCATAAAAGCATTAATACAACTCATTTGCATGGCACAATTTACCACCAAAAAGGCCCCAGCTGTTTAATGAATCAGTTTGGAGCAAAAAATGTTGGTGAGGATATTAGCAATGCAATTTGTGAAGGCTCTTTGCCTCGTTTGCACAGAAACCCAGGCAAACATGCACAGTCGTTGTGGTATGTAAAAAAAACAAAAAAAAAAAACACTCCCTAGGGACAAAAACAACACCTCAACCCCAATGGTTTTGAATCACAGACAAAACATTTTCGAGACACAAATGCATGGTATGTGACCTTGGAAGAGAGCATCATATCCATTTCATTTTGTGTTTGAGTGCATGTGGTCTCTACGAGTTCATGTCTTTGCCCACACATCACTCTCAATCCAAGTCAGATAAACCCGCACCGCAATATTGGGTCTGCTTTCTTGGTTTCCCTCTCTCCTCAGGCAGAGAGATATGAACTTGTCTGTCTGCATCACGTTATTTATTCTTGGAGAGGAGGCATAAACAAAAGCATGGCTTTCCACCTTCCGAATCCCTCAATCAACCCTGCACATCTACAGCATTCGAGATTCTTAAAGCCACATGTGTGACTGGAATCAGCGATGGGAAGTATGGTGATGGACATATGCTGCATCCTCCTACTCTCTTAGTCACTCATTCCAATGCCATTTGGAGGGGATGTGTTCAACGCTGCTAGTTCTCTAGTCATCCAACTTGTCAGTTAGCGAGTACAGATTTTGTGTAGGCGGGTCCAATCATTCAAACAGAAGCCCTGCAGTATTTGGCATTCTACAGCAGATGGCCCTCAGAGGTACTAATGCCTTAAATGTGTGACTGGACTATGAAATAAAGCTGTGGAGTGGAGGAGTATCTGAATCCAGCATTAACACTGCAGACATATTTCTATTGTGAGCACCTTTAGGGATGCCACTGTACCCAGCGTAGGGCAGACTACTCTTTTTTTAGAGGTGTACAAAATTCCCAATGTACAGTGAATGAATGGACAATTGTTCAGCATCTAGAGTGGTTCCATTGCAATGGGAATGCCACAAAGGCACCCCGTCTTTAAGTTTGACGCAATTGAAGCTGCAATTCTTCGACTGGCCACTTGAGGCTGGTGTCAGAAGGGAGCAGATTGCCGTTGACACAAAGTGCTCAAGATTTCAGGAGACGTAAAACATGGTATGAACATCTATCACAACTTTCACACAGTGGCTATGATCAAACTTCTCATCTGAATATAAGTTCGTTTAGGAAAAGTTCAGAAACCAAATGCTGTACGTAGTTATTTTCTTCCCAAACCGACCAGTCATTCAAACAACTCCCTAGTTACTAGATTTTCTATCTGATATACATACAATAATTACAGTAGAGACAGCATTGTTCCAACAATGGAATTGTTGAATTGGCAGTCGTGGCCTAGTTTGTGGCAGTCGTGGCCTAGTGGATAGGGTGGTTGACTGGAGAACAAAAGGTCGCTGGTTCGATCCCCAGCCCCACTAGGAGTCGAAGATGGGATGAGTGTTGAAACTCTCTCCCTTCTGAGACAACCATGACTGTGGTGACCTTGAGCAAGTCACCAGTTACCCACAGCTCCCCGGGCGCCGCAGCCATGGCTGCCCACTGCTCCCGGTGTGTGTTCACGGTGTGTTTATTCACTGCTGTGTGTGTGCACTTGGATGGGTTAAATGCAGAGCACAAATTCCTTGTATGGGTCTCCCCATACTTGGTCGTAACGTCACTTTCACTTTCACTTTCACTTTTTCACAGCTCCAGGGGAATTTTGGGATCCGATGGAAGCTGCTTAACACAGATGTTCTTCCCCGTGGACATTGCACCATCATGTAGAAATCACTGCAAAACAGTTTTTAACATTTCCTCTGTCTCTCTTCACATGGTGTTTGTCTTAAAGTGGGGGTTATGCAAAATCTACTTTATTGAGCGTTATGTTGTGTTATAACATTAAAATCGCACCTGAATCGTGACTGAATCATTCATGAATATTTGAGTAATCCTTGAATCTCCTGCGGTAGACATTGTGGAGTGCTACAACGATCTGCTTTGCGAAGCCCCGGCCATTTTGCGTAGCTCCACCTCTGTCCCCCGTCTGCCGCTGCACCGCTCCTCCCCCTCCAGCTCCGGCAAAGACTCGCTTCTACGGCTGAGCGAGCTACTGTTAGCAACAGCTGGTCTCACTACGTGTCACCAAAGCTCCTCGTTTAGATTGCTTTTCTCTATTGTTCTCCAGATTACAAAATGACTTCTACAAGGAGATGTATGTTTGGATTCCAAGGAGAGAGCTTTCTCTTTACGCTTCCCAAGGATGACACACTTCATCAAAAATGGTTAAAAGCTTATGTATTATTTCATATCAAAACATAGTTTCAATTTCCTAGTAAAATGTTGCTATAAAATTGTGTAAATTTACAAGAGGATATTTACCAAGCAGACACGTCTTGAAAAAGTCTCCGGTTCCGCCGAAAACTCACTTTCTGGGTTCGACGTAGGATCGTGTGCATGGGCTTGTACAATATCCTCCGTTACCATTTTACAAAAACACGATTTTAATGTTTTAACTATGAAAATGTAGCGGCGCTCGGAAAATGAAAACAAACGGTGGCAGCGCGCATGGAGTATGACGCACTGAAGGGGGCGGGTCGGAAAGAAGGAGGGGGCTCTTAAAGAGACAGGTGAATATCAGGGCGTTACGCGCAGCCAAGATGCTCAGCCAAATTTCTATGAGGTTGTTTATAACAAATACAACGATTACAATCCAACTGTAGGTGAAATTGTTACTTGAGTGTGATATAAAACGACACAATATGCCTGAAAAACATATAATACTCCCCCCTTTAACCTAATATGGACTGCCATAACAATGAATTCTTTCATAGCAAATCTGCTTGAATCCTTACCCTGAGGTTCTCTAGGCTGTGTGGGGACGAGCACACACTCAACCACGCTATCACTAAAGAGTAGTTAAAGGATATGCCGATTTTAACTTCATTTCATCGAATTTCACACCGAGAATATATATCTAGCAAGTAAATGATCAATTACAAGGAAAGATAAAGCTTCCTAATCTTAAAGCAGGGCTGAGATCCCTGCTGGTTTTAAATATGGTCTGGTTTATCATCACTGATTTGATTTCGCACTAATAAAATTGCATAATACAATCTATGTTTCTCCAAGTTGCGAGCGGGGAGGAGCGCAATAAAGAAGCCTCTGCAGAAATCCCGCTGCTTCTCAAACAATGCGTCTAGCAAAATTGGATTTGGTGTGGGGAGGGAATTAGATGAAAACGAAAAGATAAACAAAAACGAGATTATGAAATGAATACATTTTTAAACGTATGCCCCAGTGAGCAATGAAAAAAGCCGACGGTGAAAGAAAAAGAGGATCAAGTGGAGGAAGGCTTGCAAGCTCTGAGGGGTAACAAGGTGAATATATATAAATATATATATATATATATATACACAGTGTGGCCTTGAACAGGTTCTGTCACAAGCTGAGGTGAGTGGAGAACAATTATAGCCATTGTACAGTTCTGCTCCAGAGAAACAAATGTCAAGAACTGTGCAGGATCCGCGTGGAGAGGAGGAGGTAAGGGATAGACAATGGAGCGGACGGCAAATTATGAGGGGAAGGTGAAGGTAGGGCAGGTTTAAGGAAATGAGAAGTGAGAAGAGGTCAAGAGCACATAAGAAATGATGAGGAGGAACACATGGAAAATGATTGTAGAAATGAAGAGCAGGGGCATGAGTGCAAACGAATTGGTGGGGGGGGGGGGGGACGGAAAAAGTGTGTGGGGGAGGGGCAGTTTAGACAGTGCACTCCACAAAAAAACTACACCATGTTGACTTTGAAATACAAATGCTTGATCTAACATTCACATGATGCAAGGAACCGCTTTACGGAAAGGTTTGTACTGTGTAGCACAGACTGGTAGCACTAAAGGAATTCTGGGAAATTAGCTTAACATGGGGTCAGCTTTGTAAAGCTGTACCTCAAACTGAGAACTTCGTAAAAAAGCCAAAATAACCACATTTGTGGAGGTCATCAGTCTGTGCAATAACATACCAACTACTGAACAGAAGTATTTGTACCCAAGGCTCCAGAAGGGGTTAAATATTTACTTTTGACTTATAATGGGCATATCTTGAAAACAAAACATCACACTTAAAATTGTTCAGCTCCCTAGCAACGAAACTGTTTACCCTAGCAACCAAATTTTCTGAACTTTGCTAATAGAAACATCAGGGTTGGCTTATTGAACTGATGGAGATGTATAGATTAAACTAGTGTCACTGACTGCCCCATAGCAGCCAGACTGTTTACCATAGCAACCAACTGAGCAGATCTTAACTTTGAAAGATCATAGATACATGGGGGTTGGTGTATTACACTCGTATTGACATAATAAAAATTATGCCACAGACTTCTCCATAGCAACCAGCTTTGCATGTACATATCTCAGCTTATGAAAATCACAGAGACATGGGGGTTGGTTTATGTTACTCACAGTGACATTGGGGACATTGACACTTTTAAGGGAAAATTTTGAATTAGAACATACTAATGCACTATATGTATATTCATATTTATCATCATGTAATAAAAATAATTACATCAACGTTGTTTACCTTAAACTTGCAGTACAAGATTTATATTCCAACTTAAAAATCTAAATGGTGGCATGTTGTTCGTATGTCATGTATAATACTAAATAGAGTATAAATAATACCATCATCTCTGTGTACACAAAACAAATTATTTGTGGCAGATCACGTGGGATGTACGGATCCTGTACAGACACATATACTTGTCAGACATGAGTTTGTTTAAATATTTTCTAGCTGCAGTTTTCAACCCGTTTATGTTCACTGTTCCCTGTGAATTGACTGGTTGTAAACTCATCTGCAATTCAATTCCTGACCTTGATGTCATAATCCTTCCAACTCATGACCACTCCTTTGTATTTTATTTTATTAGTTTACACACCATTATGCTTCGTCATTTAAAAAAACTTGAAATCATAACTAAACACGGTTGTGCTCATAAGTTTACAAACCTTTGAAAGCTTAAAAAGAGAAAACACAGTCGTTTGACAAATAAATGGCTACACCCAACCACTATGAGTGAAAAAAGCTATAAAAATAGCCAGGGTGTGTAAATGTATGAGCACGACTGTAAGAATGTAAATGGATGGGCAAGTGGTAAAGTACAGATTGGCACCCAGTCATTACCTGAAACAGAAACAGCCGTGTAAGAGACTATTTTGAAGGTTTTGATTTAGAATTGTATTTTGTTTGCTCACTTCGTTTTTTTTTTTTTGTAAATGTGTAAAATAAACAATAATTATGTACATTACAGATTTGTTTTTATGTTTATAGCATGAAAAAAAACACGAAAGACTTTTGTACAGTGCGAAAAAGAAGATACAATTTGAAACTGTGGCGGTTTTATCTGCTGGTCCAGGTTAGATGCAGTTTAGAACCAAACTGAGTAACAGATGGGATAACCAATCACACTTTAGCATAAAACAGCTGAGCCAATCAATGAGCATGTGTAGTATAAAGGGAATAATAATTAGCCTGAGTGACCATTTCTATTATTTAACCTCTAGCCAGTTAAGAGCATTGTTTTTAGGTAAGGGGGCCACAGGGGCATTGGTATGAAGGACGTGGGATAGATGATGAAGAAGAGGGAAGTGAAAACTAGACGTGAGGAAGTGTAGAGGAAGAGAAAGTGAAATAGTAGAGAAAAAGAATTGGGCGAGAAACTGGGCAACGAGAGAATGGGAAGCAAGGTGAAAGCGTTGAAAAGATCAGCAAAAGAAAGAAAGAAGGGAAGTAAATGCAACAAAACGCAGATGGCACTAGAGCTGCAGAATCAGGCGATGCTATCCTTCAGAAGCCACATCCAATCAAACGGCCTCGATTACAAAATACAAGGCATAAAAGATTCCCTCTCGATTTCTCAATCACAGTCGGAGAGGGGAGACCCTGAGCCAGGTTTCATTTATCTGCAAGCTGGCTAGAGCACAACTCACTGGTACACAGTGCTGAATGGCATCAATAAACTATGATAGTTCAGCCACTGGTTTACATGACTGGGAATTGCTTCATCTAAAAGAAAGCAGGGTTGGTTGCTTTCCACAGGGCTGTCAATCATCTGCAGCCGGATGAACAACCGATGGACTGTTGAATCATTCGGTCACTTGCAGAATCAGCAGCAACCTTCACTTGCTCTGAAAAGGTGGAGCTACAAAAAGAACTGAGTGTAATTCATGAAACCGGAGCATTGGATTTGATTGATGGCAGACGTGCCGATGACATCACTTTATTTACATTTATGCATTTTGTAAAGCAACTAACTTTGAATGATCACATTTGATCTGTTTAAGCTTTCCTTGAGATTTAAACTCATGAGGGTTTTACAAACTGGTTGAGCCACAGGGAGCGTTCATTTACCTCTTTCTGTCGTGTTTTTGTGCCCATTTTCTCCTGTTTTGTCTCTCTCCATCTCCACTTCTCTTTGTTTTGTAGGATTTTTTGCACGTCATCTTCCCTTGGGGTTTCCAATCTCCTCTTACGATTACTGGCATCACCTGTGTTGCTTATTTCCCTGTCAGCTGTTTCTTGTTCCCTTTATATTCGGTCATCTCTGTTTCCATGATTAGCATACTCTACTCTGATCTATCCTTATCCAAGTTATTATAGTCTCTGGCTAAGACACTAGACCACAAGCTAATATTTGTATGTCTTTGATGATGTTCCTTTATCTCTCTTAAAGTTAAGGTTGTTTTCTATTTTATATTATTTATTTGAGCTCAATAAACTACCTTATCTGCAATCTTGTGTTATGAGACAGAGAGTAAGAGAGGAAGCTAAACTTTCTCATTCCCGACAGCAATTTTTTTATTTCAATACTTTTTTACATTTATTTCCAAGCTTTTTTTTAAAAGACATTATTATCATCACTTTAGCGTTTTGTTAATCTTACTGTTTTAATTTTTTTATACTAATTTTTACATTTTACTTCTGCTATTGTATCACTGATTTTAGGTTATGAATGAATGTGTTTTCTGAAACGATAAGCTACATATCAATCTGTTCAAGGATTATATGATGTTTTAAAGTTGTTGTTTTTATTTATTTATTTTATTTTTATGATGGCAAAAGTAATGTGGAAAAGTATTTGAACCCTAGGCTATAGAAGGGGTTAATTATTCAATGGGAAACAAAAATGTCTTACATCTTTTGGACGTAATATAGGAATGGGGGTTTATTTATGCTAAACATAGTATTCAATTCAGCTCCCTAGCAACCAAACTGTTTACCCTAGAAACCAATTTTTTTGAACTCTATCTCAGCTTTGCTAAATGATAAAAACACACGAGTTTGTGTTGTTTGTACAACTTATAGTGACAAAGAAAACATTGCATTATGTTACTGACCCCTCCATAGCAGCCTGACTTTACCATAGCAACCATTGTGCCATATAACAATCTCGTCTAAGGAAAATCATAGACATGAGGGTTGGTTTATATCACTCATATTGGTATGGGGTTTGATGTCACTGATTTCTCCATAGAATCAAAAATTCTACTTTAGTAATCATTCCATTTTGCTAATAAAAAAAACTTTTACAAGCCAACATCAATTACAGTTTTAAATGGAAACTAATGGTTTTTATGCCCTTTCTTGGGGAGGAAAATGTTTTTGGTTTTCGTACTTTAAAGATTTTATCTTGAACCTGAATTGTTTCACTATATATATAAAAAAAATTTTTTTAATTAAAAATCTGGTGTCAACATTTATATAGAATCAGCAAATTGATGTACATTTTGGACTCATATAAGCACCCAGAATGCATCAGTAATAGTATCAGCTTTATATGCGCTGCTTTAAAGTAATCTCAGTCAACAAACATACAAATAATTATTAAGAATTATTCAATTAACCATTTACTAGTATTTATCAAATCCTGTATGAAGAAAAAAAACCTTAACTGTAATCATTTTAAAACTGGCTTTTTACTAAATTAAATGATACACATTTGTACTTTTTTTTTAAATACTTGCAGTGTTTTCAGATGCTGTGTTTCTCAAAAAAAGGTTTGTTTTTTTTTACTCAAAAATGGACAAAAAAAGGACAACCAAAAATATCCAACACTGTTGTAGATATACCTCTATAGTGAAGAGACTCAATACTGCATCAGCTAAAAGCACCATGCTTTCATTTATAAATCGTAATTAGGGTCATGAAAGTTTGGTGATGCCACACTGAGGGAAAGGCATAATGATGCCAGTCCGTTGAAAGACCCATTTCAATACATTAAAATGAATGAATGTCTCAATTACTCATGAACTCCCTAAAAGCCATTCACCGACTGCTATGAATGAATCACGTTGTGAATAAAAACAAGCCATTTACTTATTTTCTGAATGAATCACTATTTAAAAAAAAAATGTCTCGAGACTACTTTGAAAAGAGCAATAAATGACTCAACGAATCACAACAATCATTTACTCGCTTTACAAATGAATCGCTGTTTTGAATCAAATGATTCAAAAAGACCCAGAAGACTCACTTAGTACTGATTCAAAAAGTGGGATTTTTTTTTAAAAGATTCTTAAGATTTACAATCTACACAGTCCGGATCCATCCGATGCCTACAAATGATCAATACTGCTACAAGGTTCACCTTTTCGTAGTAAACAGAGACTGGAAAAATGAATCGACTTCTACAGTCAGGTATTCCTGGTTCTTGGGTGAAGGTACGGTTGAAGGAGGGAGAAAATAACTGCATCCATCACTGTAGCTTCGCATACTCAGGAACAATAGTAAACAAAGTACGTGGGTGCAATCAAACAGTTGCAACTGGAGGTTATGAAGAGGAAATGGGTTTTGGCAATGGCGAAAACAAAAGGAAACTGTTTGTTAGCACCATGCAAGTCCAGACCCACACTGCGGGGACGAGTGGAGGCACACTGGCAGAGGGAGGATTCTTACAGAGATAGATGAGTCTGGCACAGTCAGGGAAACTCTGCTGATGAGGTGTTTCAATGTTCCTGATGAAAATACATGAAGCCTGATTCGGTTTCTACGTGGGTGTTATTTAAAGGGGTCTGTGATGAGATGTGATAGACTAGTATACTGCACAAACAAAAGAAATGAAGACGACATTGAAATGTTTGTCACTTGGTTAAATGCTGCATAGTGTTTTGGTGTTGGCTCATGAAATACTGTTCGTTTCGAACCAAAAATTTACTTGTTTGCTATATTTTTTCCAGTTTACTCAGGTACCACTAAAGCAGGGGTGCTCACACTTTTTCAGCTTGCGAGCTACTTTTAAAATGACCAAATCAAAGTGATCTACCCGCTACAAAATGTAGAACATCAATCAACAAACAATTATTTTCAACTTTATTGAGAATTGACAAAACACACATAATAATTAATTATTTACATTTTTTGTAATAACGTGAGTTTAATTTGATGACTTGCACTGAATTGAATCATTAGAACAGTTGTGTGTGACCTGAATTTGGTGATAATAGAGTGATTTTTATGGGAGTAATTGAGCTTTGATCCAAATAATCAAGAATAAAAATGATGCTTTAATAAATAAACTGAGTCGTGCAGTACAATATGCAGGTGAGGAGTGGCGTGTTGCTTGATTTTGGTTGTAATAGAACAATTTAGAATGAAGTTATGAAGCATATTCTGGGTAAAACATATTTTGGATCTGGTAATTTGCAGACGGTCCCTAAGCGATTCCATGTCAGCGGGTTGCTCATAGACGGTAATGTGTTTCTGTGAATGCCGAGGGAAACTTGTTTTGATAAAAAATGTTTTGTAGTTTGTCCGCTACATAACACAGATTAAAAATAGGTATTATTTGTTTACTAAGAACATTCTGGTCTCGAGCTAATGAGCAGAGAAAACCGAATCCGTGAATCTGCAGCTAACTTTACTGAACTGTGACGGGATGGATGATCGGCTGATATTGGTTCAATTTCACGCCGCGATCGACCGGTAGCACCTCAGTCGATCGCAATCGACGTAATGAGCACCCCTGCACTAAAGGGATTCTGTAAACACAAACTGAGAACCTCATATAAACTTCAAACTGACCACACTTATGAAAGTTTGTGCAATAACATACCAACAACTGTGCAAAAGTATTTGAACCTCTAGAAAGCGTTGGATATTTACCAACAATAATAAAGGATCTTGAAGAATATAGAAAGTTTGAAAATGATAAAAACGTGGCGTTTGGTTCATAAAACCTTTAGTGACAGAGTGAACATTATACTTTGCCAAAAAAAAAAAAACAACAATTTGACATATTACTCATATTGGCATGAATAACTCCACGACAACCAAAAAGTCTACCTCGGCAACCAAGGCACATTTGCAGGCTGACATCTTGCAAGCCATAAACTTTAGTCACTTAGAGAACTGCAGCTTGGATTTGAAGGAAAAACAACAAAAATGGCAATCACCATTACAATGGCAACGACAAATACTGTGATGAACTGTTTTTGTTTATAAATTGGGCTTTACGTATATTTGGGCTTTGACAGCCAATTCCCAGCTGAACATAATTATACTTTATCAAAGTAAGCTGAGACAATTGAGATTATGAATTAAAAAGCTGAACACTTTTAACTTTTTGTAGCTCCCGATTACAGTAAAATACTGGCAACACTGTTGCCAGCGAGTTACTGTGATATAGTTGCAGTTTATAACTGTAAACCATTGTTATTGAACTTATTATATTTGTAGAAGCAAGAAAGTGAGCCCATTTTTACAGCACTTTAATTTATGGGAATTAAATTAAAACAAAATACCCAAAGATCAATAAATACTAGTAAAAAGCACCATTTAAGTCAACAAATTAGTGATGATGATTACTATTATTATTAATATGGAAGTGGCAATTACCATTGTAATGATAAATCATGTATTTAAGCACATCTTTGCTCACTGTATGAGTATGTGCCCACCCAGGACCCTCAGCAGCTCTTGACATACCATCCTCATTAATTCAAGCAATGTATTCAACCATTTTTGCCTCGGTGACCCCAGCTCCTAAGGCCTGCTGATTTAATTAAGTTTCAATTTTCTATTCTGGATGAGTTGCACTGAAGCATCGTAATTCTGCAACTGAACAGACTCGTCCAATGTAACAAGTGGCCATCTGGCATCTCCTGTACTCCAGAACTCCTTTCAGGAACGGAAATTTATGCAAATCAGCTCTATCTCTTAATTAGCCTCTCTGCAAATACATCACTTCCCTCGATACTCCCCCATACCGAAAGCCCCTCCTCTGTCAGCGGTCCCACAAAGTTTCCTACCATCGTCTCCTTGGCGACCATTTTTTCTGTTGGCACTGATTTACTTCCTGTCCTTGGTTGCCATGCCAACCCCCTGTAAGGAGGCTCCTCCACATGCATGACAGAGAAATTGTGAAGAAATTAAACTCCCAGCACCGTTTTTGTCAAAGGAGATTTGTGTAACGTCAAAATCGCACAAAAAGGCCCTCGATGGGGATCCGTTATACGATTAAAAGTGGACATCAAGCTAAACGTGTCATTGCTCTTTGAGGCGCTTCCTGTCAGAGAGTTTTTGCCCATTGGAGACGATTCATTTCAAAGCCAAACGTCTTCATCCTCACGTTCCCACTACTCGAGTGTTGCATTGTTAATGGATTCACAATGAGATGCCCTGAAAGCATCTCTTCACGAGACTTGATTAAAATGTCAATAAGAAAAGCAATCTTCTTTCTGGCGTACCAACAAACACACGAGTCTCTGTGTCCTGTGGCGAATTATCCACTTCTCCTCACATTTAAAAAACACCACTATATTTTCTCCTTATCTACTGGAAGGACTGACTGCTGACTGAAACACAGAAATGCAACAAACGCTGCATGCCCTTTACTTTAAGTGTCCAATGCCATTTTAAAAAAAACATTAATGTCAGTATTTTTAAAACTAAAATGGCTGAAGGCTATTCTGCCAATGAGTTTTTAAGCAATAAAGTGGCCGTGAGGGCAAAAGAGGGGCAAAGAATTGTATGATTTCAGCTGGTAATGTGAGAAAAGGGGTGTACAAGTTCATTCGTGTCATTCGTCTGCAAGATCAGGTTTGATTTGCACAGACCTTCATCTATTCACAGGAAGGATCGTGATTCTACAAAGGCCAGGTCTGAGGGGAGACATTGCTCTGGGATTAAATCTAAAGGAACTCAACCAGACACATTTATGGGAGTAGTTAAACTAGTCCTCTGAATATTTATGGCTGGTGCTTTTGCATCTAATCATGGTCTTCAGTAAGCAAAAAAGCTAGAGCTAAAAAAAAAAGCAAAACACTCAAATAGATTCGCCTTTTTGAAAGTAAACAAGCTTTAATAAGACATAAAAAACATATTTAATTAGAACATTTTAAGTGAATTCTCATAATTTTCATGATTTTTAGTAGTTCTTTGCTTTGGTTGAATCAGCCGTTGAAAGGAGACCACCGTTATCTTATTTGGAATATATTTTGGACCTATATCGACTTATATACATGTAAGCCCCACCCCCTTAGTACCTGTATCTGACATGTAGCAAGATGTTATACATAAGTTTTGAGTACATTTTCAATGATGAAACAGCGGATAACAGAATTAAAAGAAGGTGTGAGTTTACAGCTGAAAGGCCAAATGTGACGATCACACGTGACGACGTCGAGGATCAACATTTTCTCAGGGTAAGAATTCATTGGTAAAACGCTAGTACATATTTTAATGCTTACTTGTGCCAATTTTGCCTTGTTAAAGCTCAGATTAATAAAAGAGGACTAAAGTAGGACACTTTTGTGGCAGTTCTGGGCATTGGTGCATATATGGGCAACCAAAGTATGTTACAAAACACACATTTTAATTCAAATTAAGTTCTTTGCGAAGCTTCTCAGAAAATCCTGCCTAGGTATTACACAAACACTTCACTTTCTTTATGAACCACAAGATAACAAGTACAACTGAGAACAATATTCACTCGTTTCTCCAGATCTGTAATTTTAGCAGAGCTTAGCATGCAGCATTAAATCCGCAATTATCAGAGAGTTTCCAGTTTTCCAAATACCCAGTTTTCCCATTCTATTTATGACTCATGACTCTTTTGTAAGACCAGCTGGAAATGAAAGGAAGGTGTTCTTTAGAATTGAAATTGTAAGGAACAACATCAGCCTACAAATTTCAACACAATGTAAAGTTTATACATGAAATATATTGTATAATAAAAGCACTGGTATTGGTTAGAATGCTGTTTGCTGTGGATTGTTCGGTGGTTTGGCTAATGTTTATGAGTTATGCTGTTGGTGGTATGTTTGTATTACTGGGAAACTCAATCTATTTAATGGTAGTCAACAGGTTGTTTAATTATCCAGCTGTATTTTCCCATTGTGTAGAATTTTTACATACAATGATTTGCGCTTAATTTTCACAATTGTAACAGACTCATTGTCAATCTGAACAGAAAATGGAATATTACACATAATGATCATGTTAGTAATTGGCCAGGGTAAAAAATAAATAAAAATAAATCATTTGCACAAGAGATTTAGGACAGAAGTAAAACAGGCATTCGCTTAAACAAATGTCAACTTGTCAAAGTCTATATGCTCCATCTCTACTTCTTTGTTTTGGGACTCATATCTCCGATCTTTCTGATTGATTAAATTTTCAAATTCTGACTTGATTTATCCATCACATATACACAAACTATTAAAAGTTATGTGTAATATGCCGCAGCAGCAGTGCCAGCTACCAGCCCATCTTCAGGAAATGCTATTGTTTGCATTTATTTTCTATTATTTACTGAAATGCTACGCTATGACAAAAATATAATACTTAAAATATTTAGAATGAAAGTACAAAATGTACAAGTTATGCAGAATACAACATGTAGCTACACATTCAGCATTTGCCTTTGCTGATTCTATCTGAGCTTTGGATGTAAGCAGCATTTACTCTACTGTGATTGGTCGATCTCTCTTATAGAGGCTGGTTTTAATTAGTAAGTTCTCCAGCATTTAAAATCCAAACACACACAAACATAGAGAAAGCAGGACAAACAATTCTGATCTTGTACCATTTTGTAAAGGCCGCCATGTTGTTATCTCGCCCAGCGCTGCCGTCTGCCTGATGTACGAGTGTAATTAGACCGGTGTGCCCAACTCACACATGTGGATCGATCTGACCCACACAATACATTTGATCTCACCAACACTGAAAGTCTACCAACACTGAATATACACATATGCTGCTCCAGAAACACATCCAATCTCCAAAAATAAATAAAAAAGATCAAATCTGAATAAAATTCTGCATGTGTGCAATCACAATAAATATTTAAAATCTGCTGAGTGTAATTAATACACAGTGGAATGACACATTTCAGCAAAATGAGCTTTGAATTTGACCAGTTTTACGTAAATCTTTTGGTTTTTGTCAACAGTTTAAATTAGAAGTTAATAAAATCAAAGTTTTTGCACACTAACTTTGATGTTTGCTTGTAAAAGTGCTTTTATAAGCAAATCTGATTGGTTGCCGAGGTAGAATTATTGGTTGTTATGGAGATAGCGATATTCTGAATTGGTTGCTATGGTATGGTAACAGTCCAGTTGCTATGGAGCGGCCAGTGACATCATATAATGGTCCTTTTTGTCAATATAACTTCTAAAACCAATCCCAAGGCTGATATAGGGTTCAGAAAATGTGGTTGCTAGGGTAAACCTTTAATTTTTTACACATTTCTCTATATTGAAGATATTTTCGTTGCCGTTTCCCATTTATTTTCAATGGCCGAATATTGAGCCCCTTCTAGAACCTGGGGTTTCAATACATCTGCACATTGTTGGGAAGGTCTTGCACAGATGTGGTCAGTTTCTATGGGGTTCTCAGTTTGAGTTACAGCTTTACAAAGTTTGACCCCATGTTAAGTCGATGTAAAATATCGCAGCATTCTTTTACAAGCCGATGTAAATATAATTTTGTATTATCAGGGTGAATTTGCATCATGCTAGCCTTGTGCTTTTCATTACAGGACCCTTATTGAAGAGTGGCCCACTGTATCATGGTACATCTGACTATAGCCTCTTTCTTGGCTATGGTCAGGAAAAAGAACAGACATCAGGCTTTGGTTGCACACAGAAATACATTTGTGATGGTATAAATTCGAAGCAGCTTGTCATTTTGTGGAAGTTTTGATTTAAGACGACATTTGCCCTCTGCTGAAGCATCTGCTCCTTCAACTGTGAAGTTCCTTTCACATCTGTGCCTGCTCAGTAGCCAAAATCAACAATCCAGACACCGGTCCACATGCAATTAAAGGAACAGCTCGACGTGAAAAATCTAAATGTGGTGCTTTTTTAACTCCCATAGCAAACAAATCAGAAGAATTCACGAAATGGACTTTACTATTGATATTTTCTCAAGTCATCTACTTCATAGAGATCGCAAGATCATAAAGTCAAGTGGCAATTCTGAGGTTCTCAATTCAGCTCACTCAACAACATTCTAGCCATTAAACCACATCTCGAAACCAGACATGCTCTGGGTAAGCTATCCACACATGAGCTGGTATTTATAAAAACCCCTCTGGATTAATTATACATCAGATCTCCAATGTCTTCAATATAAAAGTTTTTCAATGGAATCAAGGAATTCAAGCCACTGCAGTAGATACCATCCAACCGAAAAACTGGGTCTGCTTCTCCATGTCCCTACACACAATAAATGCTGATTAAATAAAAGAAAATTTCAGGGTATTAAAAAAAACATTCAAAATTGTATTTTTATAAGAAAATTGGAATATATTTAGAATATACTGCAATCAAAACAAATCCAAACATCTCTAATTACACACCCCCGTACTCAGTGTTTCCTGTTTGTTTCTGGGAAAAGGGGGGTGCAGGTTGAGTTATGGCTCTGTCCTAAACATCGCCTGGCTCTGCTGCTCCCCTGAGAAGGGAGCCTGGGTCAGCTGATTAAAAAGATAATGAGTGGAAGTGATAGATTTATGCTTTTTCCTGCAATCTGTGGCCTTTGGCTGTCTCCCGGTGGATCCGCTGACTGGATAAATAACAGATGGTGAGATGGGAAAGCAACTGCTCCCTAGCCTCAGTTCTCTCGGCCTTCTCTGTTGTTTGTTGAATTAAACAGGGCAGCAATTAAAGCAAAGAACATTCAGAGAATCGAGATCTGACAGATTATCTGACCGTCTTGTTGAGGGCGTTTGTCTGGTTTATTCTCTAAACCGGGGGCCAAACTCTAAACAAACTTTAGGTCATGGGATAAACTGAATAAAACTGGTACAAAACAGACATACATTATCATAGTTTCTTAATATTTAATCATGTCAAAGTTATCCTAATCAGACATTTGATTGTTATATTTTCTGGTGTTCTGTGTGTTTAGAAATACAGGCATCCACAATGCTAAACGATCAGGGAGGCGTATGATTGGCCCCATTTTGTTCTGCAGCAAGAAAAAAAATGCTTTTACATAAACTACAAAAAGAATTTTACTCTTACGCCAAATTTATATACCTTAAAAGATTTGCTCTCTTAAAAAAAATCTGTCAACTTGATAAAAACATAAAATGAATGCTGCAGAGGTCGAAAGGCTCGAGCACTTCAAGCATCATTGCCTCTCGGGTGAGCAGTTTGTTACAATATGTACAGCGACCAATCCCTTTTTATAAGATGCATTCAACGGAGAAATGTAAAACTGAATGAACACAGGAACAAAAATAAATGCACATCAAAAAATTAAAACCACATCTCAAAGTGTAATGACCTCCAGGCGGTTCAGTTGAGACTAAAGATTCTTGTCACATACTGTCAAAATTGGTAAAAAGGGAACTTGATCTAAATTTTTTTGTTGTTCCTCCTTTGGCCACCTGGTGGTGCTATAACCAAGAGTGTATGTTGTAGATGTATTCAGACATGGACTGTGAACTTGGGACCAATTAGATATTGTATTACTGACAACAACTTCCTGTTTATGGAGAAATGTCCATTTTAAACGGCCGCAGTTTGACGAAGTCAGAAAAGCTTCACAATTTAACTTTCCATATGCCTCAAGACTGATGGAGTTTGGAGAGGAACAGATACAATCTCTGGGACGAGTTCGTTAAAGCATAACAACACCATTTTAGAGGTTTTGTTCAAAATCGTAGACTTAGAAAACGTCGTAATCCCTTAAATAACTGTTCAAAATTTCAAACACAGTCTGAAAAAGTGGTAAAAACTCAAGAAAAAAGGATATTCATTGTGACCACTATGTGGCACTGTTACTGACACTATATGTTGCTAAATAGATGTGTTCAGTTAGCACTATATACACAAGTTGAATATACACATGAATAATATACACAAACTATGTCTCTATGATTAGTGGAAGATATTCCAAATTGGTTGCTATGGTAAACAGTCCAGTTGCTATGGAGCGGCCATTGACATCATATAATGTTCCCTTTGTCAATATAACTTCTAAAAGCAACCCCAACTCTTTATCACTTCCCAAGGCTGATATAGGGTTCAGAAAATGTGGTTGCTAGGGTAAACCTTTCATTTGTTACCCATTTCTTTATGATGAATATCATCAAGAGCTGTTTAATATTTTAATTTATATTGGCAATATTACATTTTTAAAACTTTAAGTACTCATCAGATAAATCTAAAAAAATGGGCCCTGACACAAAGCACTACACAAAAAAGGCGGGCTATGAGCTCTTTTGAACGTTTTTATCAGATTGAGTTTCACAACTATACAACTGTGCCAGCAACAACACAACTCCTCTAAATAACATTGATTTTAAGAGAATCTATGCAAAATCACAGATATATGGCAGCTGTTCCAAAAGAAATACATATTTTGATGCATATTCCAAGTGTTAATGAGTTGAAAAGGTCAAAAACTCAAATAGAGCCCTGTGCACCATTCACCTAAATACAGATAGATGTTGCAACTCTGTGAAGTAAAGCAAAATCCTTATCACAGTTGAATTATTCTAAACTTACTGTGGGTTTACTGCACATTTCTAAAAATGTAAATGCTAAATATATCCCAAGGATGCATCCCATAAGCTCTAGAGCAGACCTGAGCTGAGTTTGCATGTTCTTCCCAGTAAACCATGGATTTAAAGTAACAATTGAATGGTGACCCAGACTTCTGGCCAATGTAAACTGAGATGGAAGCTCCTCAGACTTTATGCAGTGGAATAAATAGACAGAAAATCCCCTTGAAGACTGAAACAATGTGAACGGCAAGACGGAACTTGCGCTTAAAGGAAGGCGCATCTGTTTGCTTGAGCATGCTCTCTAAATTGCATTCTCCACCAAACATTTTTTTTACCCGTAATGTTTTGTTGATTTGCTGTTCAGCAAGCCCTCCAAAGAACTGCATGTGAAAATCTGCATAAATATTTCAGAAAAACAATTCCACATGATGCAAGTAATTTCACTGCTGATTACATCCTAGAATGATACTGGTGAAAATGAAACGGCTTGATACACAGCATCATAACGAGTCTGGTGATTTCTGAGCGCCACAGCTGAGATGAAAATGAGGATGATGAAAACTTTCAACTTTTCAACAATTGTCAGTGGTATTGTAGAACAAAACCTTCGAAGAGTTTGTAGTCAGGCCCATTAAAAGGCCATGAACATTTGCTGACTCCTCCCCCTTAAATTTCCATTTTCTGCAAGATATTAGGCAGGGCTCTAGACTAACTTTTTGCACTGGTTGCACTGGTGCGCCTAATTTTTTTTCTTAGGTGCACCAGCACAAAAGTTAGGTGCACCCAAATTTTCAAATGCATCACATTTAACAGCCCATTTTCACAAGTTCACTTTTTTTAGTTATCTATTTATTTTTTTTTTTAAATCACTGTCCATATAGACAATATTGACTTGTAAATGATTAACTAACAACCTGGTCAAAATAAAGTTCTTTATTTGAAGCACAATTCCACAAGAAAGGTAACTAAAACTTACTGAAAAGGTGTTTAAAGTGCTTTACTGAGCTGAAATTTAAACTTTAAACTGATTTTGGTCCCCAAGAGCAGCAAATGCTTTCTTTGAAGCAGCATTAATTCCTAATTAAACAAATAAAAACGATAATACCATTTACTACCCAGATCAAGAGTTTATAATGCAGCCTATTTATTTATTTTTTTCATTTTTAAGTATCAGAATATTATGGTTAATGCATCTGACCCTAACTTATCTTTCTTAAAGAAAAATCTGTCAATGGTTCTTTTAATCTTCTCTCGTAATGCGCGGCTACATCCACTGATTACCTGATGGACTCACCTCTCTCTGTCTGACTGCATCACATGCATTTTCAAACGTACGTTCACACACATACAGGAATATCTGGACCACGGCCAATCAGAGGGGGGGGGGGGTATGCTCTTCACTATCTCTGATTGGTTTAGACCACGATATGGGCCTAATGTGTGTCTGTTGTTGAACAACAGGGAGACTCACGGAGTTTCGTTTTTTCCCCTCGAACGACGGGTCGCACCGGTGCAACCTTTGATTTTTTTTTTTAGTCGCACCATTGAGAAATTAGGTCGCATATGCGACCAAATTGGTCGCACTCTAGAGCCCTGTTAGGTAGAGTTAAACTTTTTAACCATATTCCAGATCGGGTGATGTCACTTTTAGCACAGCGTTGTTGCTATTGGATAATATTATGCAAATGCAACAATTATCGACCAATCAAACAGGTTTTTTTTATAGTAATGAATAGAATTTGAATTTGTATTTATATATTAATGAATTAGTATGAAATGTTTCCAAAGATAAAATGTTGTGCGTGTTTTATTTGATTAAAATGTTAAATATTTGTCGGTTTCCGAGACCTGTTACTCCGAGCCTTGAAACATTTAATGTTAAAATGAATTGTATTCTTTTTAAAATTGCAGGTATTTCACCTCGTGCGATGACGGAAATAAAAATGCCACATAACAAACAAGTTATGTTTGTTTACTGCCTGCTCATCAAAACCTGTTCCCAACTCACCTGCCAGGTCTTCCACAGTGCCAGCAGTCTCTGGACATCTTCACGCTCGCGTTTGCTACCCGCCTTCACCCTGTGCACAAGAAAAAGAAAATAGAATTAAGAGCATGAGCCAGGAAAAGATCACAAAAACACTCCTCGATGAGACGGAAGAAACTGGGGGCACAGTTCAGAATACTTTACTATGCTTATACTTCATATTACCATCGGTTAGCCCCTCTTGGTCTCTTTTAAATTGAACAGCTAGACTTTTTCTCTCACGATTTTCTGAAAAGCAGAGATGAGTCAGACCCTAAAGCAGCTTTTCGCACTGAGCCTTAGGTTTCACCCGTCTAAGTGGTTTTGGAAAATGGAGTGTTTATTCGGTTTCATTTCAAAAGGATATTTCTGAAAACATGGAATACGATGACCTTGTTTACAAAATGTAAAGCACGCCACTTCAGACCGAGCTCAACCAGACAGAGAAGCACTATGGAAATGCAGAGATGGGTTAATAGTAAACGCATCTTGTGCCATCGAGTTTGTTTTTTACTTTAACCGCCAAATATTCTCAATATTGACGCATGGAGAAAGCGTTTTTTTTTTCTACCGTTGGTTTTCGCCAGTCATCAAAACAACGCTTTATGGTTACAACAAGCGAAGTCAAGATTACACTCGCTGTATGACTGTGAGCCGGCAGAAAGGATGAGATCCACATCGTACACGCAGCGTTCACTAGACCTCTGTGAATAATGACACCTGCATCGGGGTCAGGCAAAGCAAGGCAAGTTTATTTGTATAGCACATTCCATACATATGGTAAATCAAAGTGGTTTATTTTGGAAACAAAGAATTCCCATATGGCAAATAAAAGCACAACAGTGTTTGACCGCACACTTTATAGACAAAGAATGGATTCGGGGGCCATTTGCGCCAATAATACAAAAAACGGAGGAGCGACACACGTCACAGGCATTTTCTGGAAAGTTTTAAGAGAATATTGTTTTCTGAAACCAATTCACTCAGTTTAACTCGAAGTTCTTTAGAAGACAACTGTGAAATAGGAAGCCCAGATTAAAAATAAAAGTTTCATGAGAAAAATGTTATTTTAGCTTTGCGTTCGAGTGTAAACATCGAATTCTGCAAATCCATGAACAAAATTGTTAACAAAATGTGATAAATCGCAATCAATTTAACACTTTTCTATGTGATCACTTTGGAGAAAGTGAATTCTTTGATTTGGAGGATCTAATGCTGTTCAAACCGAGCATCAGAATGGAGAAATCTACTGGGATTTTCACACTAGGGTTCAAAGTGAATGGTCAGAAAAAGTGAGTGGAGAATGGCTAGACTTCAGTTGCGCCATCCGGGTAGGATCGGAGGAAGGTATGAAAGGTAGTGTTGGTATAATGGCATAGGGGATATTTTCTTGCCAAACATTGGGACCATTAGTACCACATGAGCATTTTGACAACAGCACAGGCAAGATGGGTCTTCTGATGGCTTTTTCCAGCAGAAAAAAGCATAAATCATCTCAGACTGGTTTCTTGAAGATGAAAATTCACTGTACTCATGTAGAGTTCTGTAGAGTTCACTGTACTCAAGTGTCACCAAATCTCAACCCAATAGAGCTCCATTAGGATGGAAATGGAGATGGACGTGCAGCTGACAAATCTTCAGGACTTTTGTGATGTTATCATGTTAATATGGACCGAACTCTCTGGAGAATGCTACGAAGAATAAAGGGAGTTCTGAAGGCAAAAGGGGGTCCAACCCGGTACAAGTAAGGTGTACCTAAAAAAATGGCCAGTGAGATAATCAAATTATGCTTTGCACAGTTAAAAAAAAAAAAAAAAACATAAATGTTCATATATCTAAACACAGTCGAACTTACAGCAACCAAAAAGTAGGTAAAAGAGAAATAGGTGAAAATATGTGATAAAAAAACACTAAGATTTTAACTTTGCAATATCACCCCCTGCAGCCATGGTTGAATCAGCATCCTGTGCTCTACTGACAGCGCTCCAGACTCTATTTTAGCATTTTAAAGCTGATTAGAGGAACCGAAGCCATGTGTCTTCCAGGTCGGAGGAAAATATATGCTGCTATAATTAGTATAGCTGGCATACATATTCAAACATGAATATATTAGACAAGGATGTTGCGGAAAAAGAGATCATCTGGAAATCTGGAAAAAGAGAACATCTTCATGATGCTATGCTCTAAATATAACGGAAAAATATGAATTTAATGCAGTGCTGGTCACAAAGAAAATGATATTATCATGAAGAAACAACGGGAATATTCTTAAAGCCACAGAACACACAGAGCACCCTGGACCAATCCCAAAAACTCGAAAGAGCTTTGCATCACCTAGTGTCAGTCTACAACCCTCTTCCCCAGCCCACACACATCTCCTCTGCCTACAACCAACAGCACCGCCTGACCCAACAATCTATAAATATGTTTCCCATCATGCTCCCGAGGCTGGCTTTGACGCACTCCACTCCAGAGTCCTTTTATCTTCCAACTGCTGCTGCGTGAACATCAAAACACCCACAGCCATTGTGAGAGAGCGCTGTGTACACCCATTGCATCTAAGGTAGTTCTGTGGTTAACTTCTTAAATCATGTCCGTTGTCATGCTTTCCTTGCTTTTCTTGTAAGCTAAGAGCCAAGCTAATGAGTCCGTCAATCCTTTAGTTAACAACTGTAATAACAGTAAGAAATTCTAACAGAACACATTTTTTTATACAAGAACATAACAACCAAAAGTATTTGAACCTAAGGTTCTAGAAGGGGTTAACTAGATACCATTGACTTGTTTTCATAGTCATTTGAAAACAAGTAGGACGGCAACAAAAACGTTTTTTTAAGATGAAACATCATAGTAACAAGAACAAAATGATCCCCAGCAACCACTGTTTACCCTAGCAACCACATTTTCTGAACTCCATCTAGGCTTTAGTAAATGACAGTTATTCGGGTTGGTTTACATAAGTGATAAAGAGAACATTACATCATTTTGTCACTGACCCCTCTCTAGCAACCTTATTGTTTACCCTAGCAACCACATTTTCTGAACTCCATCTAGGCTTTAGTAAATGACAGTTATTCGGGTTGGTTTACATAAGTGATAAAGAGAACATTACATCATTTTGTCACTGACCCCTCTCTAGCAACCTTATTGTTTACCCCAGCAACCACATTTTCTGAACTCCATCTAGGCTTTAGTAAATGACAGTTATTCGGGTTGGTTTACATAAGTGATAAAGAGAACATTACATCATTTTGTCACTGACCCCTCCCTAGCAACCTTATTGTTTACCCTAGCAACCACATTTTCTGAACTCCATCTAGGCTTTAGTACATGACAGTTATTCGGGTTGGTTTACATAAGTGATAAAGAGAACATTACATCATTTTGTCACTGACCCCTCCCTAGCAACCTTATTGTTTACCCTAGCAACCACATTTTCTGAACTCCATCTAGGCTTTAGTAAATGACAGTTGTTCGGGTTGGTTTACATAAGTGATAAAGAGAACATTACATCATTTTGTCACTGACCCCTCCCTAGCAACCTTATTGTTTACCCTAGCAACCACATTTTCTGAACTCTATCTCGGCTTTAGTACATGAACATTATATTTTGTCACTGACCCCCCCCCCCCCCCAGCAACCTGATTATAACTCTAATCATTTAGTTTCTGAAGGAAAATCTGTAAAAACGCTAGCTCATAAAAATAGCAACTAAATCAATAAAAAGACACCGACAAGATATTTAAATTACGATTCAAACAGTAAAAACTTCTAATTCTAGTTGTAGAATCCCACAGTAAACTATTTAGAGTGACATTGTTAAACATATTTTTTTATTTATTTATTTTTTTACCGTGTCCTATCCTGCTCAAAAGCCAGCACATGGGAGAGTAAATGCTTTGCTGAGTTGGACAGTTTTGCTTTCTCCAGGGGAGTAAAACACCTGGTGTGGTGTTTTCTCCTCTGGATTGGAACATTGAATGTACGTAGATATTTATTCGTTGTGTTTCCCACGAGCCAGTTTACATTAGTTGCATCAGGACAAGGTGGCATTGGACTGAAAGGGGGAGTACACAAGGGTTTAGGGAAGGTGAGGGGGAAAGGTTCAGGAGTTAAAAAGAAAATTGGAGAAGTTAAACATATTTGTAAGTCTTCCTTGCAAATACTTCTGAGCTGAAAATGGGTATTGGTGTAGGACTCATTGTTTAAAAGTGTTTAAGATGAGAAAGAAAAAGAACAATTGGTGAAAGTGATATGCAAAGGATGATAGTGGAGTTGTGGGCTGAGACAGAAGACTGGATTACCCTAGTACTACTTCTGGAAAAACAAGGAGAACATGCACAAGCCGCATTAAACAAAGGCTTCGAGCTGGGATTAAATACTTAAACCTTTTGCATGAGCATTTAGCATTCATACACCATGCTCCCTGTAAATCAAATCTGAAAACCGACACGAAGAAAAAGCCAAAATACGACAGCAAAGCAGACCGTGATCTTGCAGGAAACTAATGATGATGGATTTCTGCCATCAGTGATCCTATTGATCGATTGATCGACTTCTAATTGTTGCCATTAGTTTAAATCTTATATTTATCAAGGATTGTTGTAGTGGGTGACTGCCATTTTGACTAGCATCACCCTGTAAACACCAGTCCATAAATCACAGTGGTGGGAAAATGCAGTGAAACAATGTGACGTGAGGTGAGGAGACAGCAGACTCGCTTCACTGTCCCCACACTAAACAACTCAT
This sequence comes from Danionella cerebrum, assembly GCA_007224835.1. Lineage (NCBI taxonomy): Eukaryota > Metazoa > Chordata > Actinopteri > Cypriniformes > Danionidae > Danionella > Danionella cerebrum. Next base: position 167,599 of record SRMA01027302.1, on the reverse strand, counting down.
TTCTGTTTTTATTTATTTACGCCTTTTGTTCATGCTACATTCACTCCATGACACTGAATAAAAAATACATATATTTGACATGTTAACATGTTTGATAGAGGAAAATTGTGCTACAAGGATGGCATTATAAATGTCGGCAATATTATTAATGGCAATATTAACGTCTGACAAAAAAATCCTCCAAGACCAAATTTTGCCAAAACAGGCAAATTGGTCTGACTTGGATTGATGTATCTTTTCAGACTGGAACCACAAAAAAATTCTGGGAAATCAATGAGAATTTTGGGAAATTTTCCAGTACAATTACATGGGGTCAAATTGTACCTCAAACTGTGAACCTTATAGGAACTTCAAACAGACCACATCTGTTTATAGAAGAACATAACAACCACTGGGCAAAAGTATTTGAACCAAAGGTTCTATGAGGGGTTAACTAGATACCATTGACTTATAATGGTCATTAATGGGAAGGCAATGAAAACGTTCAAGATGAAATATCATAGTAACTAGAGATGTTCCGATACCATTTTTTCCCTCCCGATACCGATCCGATACCTGGGTGTGTATCTGTATATACAGACTGTAGATACTACTAGCCCTGTATTAATTGACATTTTATGCATTTTATAATTTAAAATAAATTATTTTATGCTGTGCTTTAGATATACTCAATATGGCAATGACAATAATCAATATGGACATGAAAAAAATTAAACAATAGACATACCCTATCTTTGAAATGTGGATACAAGAGAGTGGCAACTACATACAAGGGCTCTTCCTCAATGGTTGCGAATCGTTTCTTGACGGCCTCAAGAACAGTGTTTTTCATTGTTTTTAAACCAGTGTCCTCCTGGCTCTCCCGAGCAAGGTGCCGTTTTAGAACTGTAACTGAGGGGATCACTTTCGCTTTTTTCATGTTGCTTGCGTTGTCGCGCAAAATAACATTAACACGGGATTCAGAAATATTCCACTTCACAAGCATAACCTCGATTGATTCAGCTATGGACGCGTGCGAGCCGCGAAACTCGTTAGCCTCCAGCACTGCACTTTCAAGAGTAAAAGAGTAAAAAGGCGTCACTGTGTTTACCCAGCGTGCGGTCAAACTCAGTAAAGACAGCGGGGTCGAGTCGCAGCTCCAGATGTAAGTAGTGAAGCTGATAGTTCGTGCGTTCTTTAGTTTACATGAAATGTGTTCACGCACTGTCTCATAAAGCTTAGGGAGCGTTGTTTCAGAGATATATTTGCGACCAGGCAAACTCTGCCGGGGCTCCAAATGTTAATTAAGCGGCGAAATCTTTATTGCTCGTTGGATGTCTTGTGTAAACTTTTCTCTTTGTTTGAATGAAGCTTCCAATGTTTGTTGGGTCTGGCGCGGCTTGTCCTTCTCCTTGGTTGCTTGTGGCAACACGACACAACTTCCTGTGTTTACATTCTGAGCAGCGCCAGCGAAGAAGAATTGATTTCCGCTTTGCAGCGATAAGCGAAGCTAGCGGGCATAACTAGGTTATGTTTATGAAAATGGTATCGGATCGGTACGTGGACTCAAATACTCGCCGATACCGATGGCAGATTTTTTTGTGGTATCGGGAGCATTTTCGATACTGGTATCGGAATCGGAACAACTCTAATAGTAACAAATAAAAATGGTTGGTTTATGTAACATAGTGATAAAGAGAGCATTATATTTTGTCACTGACCCCTCTATAGCAACCTGATTGTTTACCATAGCAACCATTTTGGCATATCACTATCTCAACTAAGGAAAATCGTAGAGTCATAGGTGTTGGTTTATATTACTCGTATTGGCATAGGGAACTGAATAGAAATTTGGGGGAGGCAATGCATAGTTCAGAAAATATTGATGGTGAAAGGTAAGAACATGGACAAACCTATTTGAGAGGTTGTATCAGCATTTGTTTACAATTTGGAAATTGCCATCAGTTTTAATGGTTGGAATTAATAGTCTTTTTTTTTTAGTGGAGGTCAATAGAAACTGTGTTCCATGTAAGAGAGGTAATGCACATATATTGAGAATTTAACACAACTATAGCTAGAATTTAATATATCTAGGGGCGTATAAATAAATCATCAACTTTATCGGGTCACAGGTTGCATGCATCTGTGCTTCAAAACCACAATCCTTTAACCATTATTAACCAGTATGCACAGCAGTTATTGGTCAGGAAATGCGCCTGGTCTTAAGATCCCATTAAAATAAAGAAAAATACTCATCATTTACTCATTTAAAGAAGTAAAAGAGGAATCAACTAAAAATTGAGACAAATGGCCACCAGATTGAGAAATATATATATATATTATATTTATGGTTTATTTAAAATAATGGATTTTATCTGGCAGCTCAGGCACATTTGTGTGTGCATTTAAATTAGGGATTACGAGTAAGGTCTACATCGCTTTGGGAAAATTGATCTTAATAATATTTAACTCAAATTCGTCTGGTGGCGATAGAGCCAGCTGAACATTAGGCTGCAAATTTAGGAAAGCACCCTGGACATTTTAATGCAGTTCTACTGTGAGGTCCATGGACTCTAATTAATCAGTTTTAATAATTGCTGTATTCTATTAAAGTTGGAGAAATTAATAGAATTTCATGTGGTGCTGGTAAAACTGCTCACAAGAATTTATCAGGATGGCTAATTATATTAAAGGTTTGCTTTAGTTTTCTTTCAGGACCACCATTGTCTATGAGACACCATACTATAAAATTCTCCCACAAATGTGGGTCATGTGATTTTTTTCATTTTCAAACACAAAAAATCCAGGTTGCAAAATTAGTACACCCCTATTATAGGGAAAAAAACACACTTATGACTGCAAAATTCTAATTATCAGGCAGGGGAGTCTAATGATACATGAAAGGGATGTCCAACACACAGGTGACTATAAATTATTTTACATTACATTACATTACTTTACAAAGAAAAGCCCTTCCAAGTTCATGCTTTCAGCAATGGCTCCCCATGGAAGAAAAATGTCACAAAATCTGAGAAAGGAAATTATTTGTTTACACAAAAAGGTGAAAGCTACAAGAAAAGTTTACCTGTCAGTGAAAATACTGTAGCAAAAGCGGTTCAAAAACTTATGAAAGATGGAGGCGCAACCATCCTACAGAGATGTCCAGGCCATCCACGGAAGTTCAAATCTCTTCTGATGAGACAGGTTGAAGAAAACCACTATGTTGGTTCAATGCAGTTAGCAAAAGCAGGAGAAATCCAAACCGTTGGAGTTTACCATGACACCATACAGAGCACACTTCAGAGGAATGCTATGCATGAGCATCATCCACAAAGGAAGCCTCTCCTAAGGCCAATGCAAAATGTAAATAAATCTAATAACATTTAGTTCCAATGTAAATAAGAAATGCTAATCCAGTTTTAGCCAATTTTTACAATGTATAAAATATAGACCAAATATTGAATATCCTATTTACATAAAAAAGCAGCAGACAATGTTAGCATTTGCTCAAATGAGCAAAAAGGTGTCTTTTATCAATGACATATCATCATGTTAATGGTCTTGACAGATGGTGTGTGAATATTTGGATCGATTCCATTCCAGACCTCTTAACCCTTAGCAGAGCCAAGCAAGACCTGGAGAAAATGAGCCTATTGATCAAAGCCAGTTGGATGAATGTAGCACGCTAACCTGCTAGCAACAGGCTAACTGCTGCATGTGCACTTTCAATGACTGATGAACTTGCTGTGAATTTTGATCAATGTCAGTTTTGTTCTGGAAACACAAGTGTAGTTCCTGCATCAAACCCTCCCCCTCTTCAGTTGAAGTTCCACTGTGAAACATCAAAGCATTCATGTAAGAGGTGTCCAGCAGACAGGTGACTATAAACGGGCATCACCTAAGTAAGAAAAGTGCTTCCCATTTCATGCTGTGAGCAATGGCTCCCCACGGAAGAGAAAAGTCACAAAATCTGAGAAAGGATATAATTTCTTTACACTGAGAATTTGAGGGCTACAAAAACAATTCCTAAAGATATAAATGTAAAGTAAACCACAAATAAATAATTAAATCGCTGTAATTTAACAATTTATTTGTGGTAGCTTCAAAAACAGTTGTGAATTTAGTACTATGCAATATCATATCTGAACATGATACTGGGACCATGATCTGTGCTTTTTCAGATAGATTTGAGCTAAAGCGGCTGGTCACACAAATGATAGTTGGATGGATGGAAGACACTAAAAATCGGTGTAAATTGACAGATATTTACCAAAAGATCATAAGAACTTTATTTCTCATTTGCAATTCCCTCATCTCTTCAAGATAGAGTTGGACAAGGCTGTTGTGAAGTCAAAATAACTCCCCTGGAGAACGAGATAACAAGAATCTCTGCATTCTTCCTCAAGAACATTAAACCTTTGGATGCTTACTTCTTCTTTGTCCATCCTGTTGTTATCAGCACGTTAGGCCAGCTACTGGAGAACAGGTGCTGTTAAAGACGGAAGCCTCTTCTACCAATGTTATGTCTTGAGTCAGATGCTATGTGCTGTTGCTAAAGCCCCCACCCCCCCACCTTTAAAGCATGTTCTCGATCAAAAAACAAATCTAGGCAAACAACCTGATTATATTGGTGCCATGACCCGGATATGAGCAAGGTCTTAAAACAAAATAAGAGTTGAATACTGGGTTAAACTCACTGAAACTCCTAAGTGTCTCTACACACTGATCTGAATGGTGCAAATCTCAATTCGGATCAGTGTGTAGAGGCCTTTATACTGTTTTAGGACCTTGTTCATACCTGGGTCATGGCACCAACATAACCACTTTTCTTTTTTCAAAAAATACTACCTTTTAAAATTGACCCGTCTTCTCATTGTCTGTGTTTGTGGTCAGAGAGGGCAAATCCCATGGTATGTAACGGTGAAATAGGTTGGGGGCCATGCCTCTTTTGATGCCTCTATTGTATTTTGTTGACCATGCATCTCATTTATATTGACAATAAGTTTATTATTATGCCAACATTACTTCATAAGGGTTACAACATTAGGGTTTCTGCAGGTTTTATAATGTCAACTTAAGACGTTTTAAGAAAATTAAGAATCAAATTTAAGACCTACATCATAACATTAAAACCACATATACACAATCATAAAATTAGTGGCAAAATAAATCTATTGCAATTACCAAAAATTAGGCCACATATTTAGCTTTTTCAAGCCAAGTATCGCTAAACCTGCACTTCCCCCACATCTATGAGTTGACTTACAATCCCAGAGACGCTCATGCTAATAACTGAAAGCTGATTGGCTGTTGCTGTCTCATTTGGAGTTGTAATACAGAGATTTAGTTGTGGACTGAAGAAACAAAAACCACAATACCACATATCGAGCAAGCAACTACAAAAACAGCATTCAAGAGAGCTTTACAGGAGAAGAATATGACCTGTTAAAATTATTGAAGTTAAAAAAATGTTTTACCTAAAAATTGCAGACCTGTACTTTTTGAAAATCTGTACCTAGTCAAGCTGATTCCAATTTATGACAGACATTTCTAATTCCTTACTTCTAAAAAGCAATACTGCGAAGGACTGGCGACCTGTCCAGGGTGTACCTCCACCTCTCGTCCAGTGTGCGCCGGAGATAGGTATAAAGGGAATAAGCGGGCTGGAAAATGAATGAATAAATGAAAAAAAAAAACTGTAATATTTGCCAATCCCTGACCCAAATAGTTAGTGCAACATTTAAATATCACGACACCCAGCTGTTTAACAAGTCAGCCTCCTAGCCATACATGAAGGTAAACTAACACAGCACACAGCACACATCTATCAAACAAAAGTGGCATTTAAAATAAAAGACAACTTTCTTAAGAGGATTTGATCTATCAGCTAAAAGCAGAGTGCTCATGGAGGTATCGCTTGAGTCTCAGCGCCAATGTGGAGCCAAGAGTCTGAATCGTCATGGGTTCTGTAACAATGATGTTATCCACAGACCTCATGTGTGAAAAGTCAGATACGCAGCATGGTGTATATCTTGTGGTTGTTGTTTTACATTTCCACTTTAAAAAACAGACAACTATAACCGAGTATTGAAGATTCCTCGTCATCTTAGATGTTTGAAAGCTCACAATAACGGCAGTCTTTCTGTATGACAGTTGTGGGTGGGCTGTCCCTTAAAGCAAAAAAAGAAATGTCAACCCCTATCTAAAGAAAAGCTGATGACCAAACACTTGACTAGCGTTTAGCATCAAAACATTTGCTCAATGGCTCCAAACGAAACTGTGTTGAGTGACTGACACTTCTCAAACACAACACTAATGCTCATTTATTTATTTAGACCTTTCCATGGTAGAAAATCTAATAAACTGCTACTTCAGGGTACTACCATTTGCAGAAAAAGTAAATATCCTCAGAAAAAGAGTGATAACGTATTAAAGTGCAATAGAAATCACTCACTTCCGTTCTTTATTGGGTTTCTTCTAGAAGGAAGGATGGTGAAATTGGCAGACGCTGAGGGGGTGAACACGGCATGCTTCACTGGCCATGACTGCACTCCCTGGGAAGAAAAGCAGTCTGTCAGGGCCATTATTCAGGAGAAAATGGCTTTTTTCTGCTTCTGATCTAGGACCAGTGATATGCTTAAAAGAGAGGTCTCTGATGAGCCATGCAAAAACTGAGAAGTAACTTGAAAAACTTTAGTTTTAATAATTTGAACACTAGAAACTAAAACGAAAATGATGTAATTTTTCACAAACTAAACTTAAATCAAACAAAAACCACCAGATTACACATTTATAGTATGAGTATACTATGGTGATTGACTACAAAGAAGCAAACAAATTAATAAATAAATAAATAAATACACAAAAACTGATTCATCAAAAAATATACATATATACATTTGATGTATTTTTTGTATTTATTTGTTTGTTTCATACAAAAGTGAAAATTACATTATTTTGGTCTCGTAGGATAAAAATATGAAGAATATTGATAAATATGACGCAAATATTTACAAAATGGGTTTTGCAAAAAAACTTACAACTGTACATAATTGACAAATACAAAACAAAACAGGAAAATTAATAACAAGATGTGATTTTCCCCAAACTAAACAAAAATAAAACAAAATCCACTACTAAATGATGAATATATTTTAAAATAAATACGAATGCAAGGAATGTAATATAATCAAATACTAAAAAAACACATATATGTATACAAACTAGGGCTGGGCGATATGAAGCAAAAAATATATCTCGATATATTTTAAATATCGAGATATCGCCCACCCCTAATACAAACTGTATTTTATTATTTAGTATTACACTTTATTTGTATAAACACAAATGTATATGTAGCCAAATAGAAAAGTAAATCATTAACAACTAAAAGTATTTAAACATTGGTGAGAATTACATTATTTTGAAATAGGTGTTCAAATACGACAAAATATATTTATTAAGCTGTTTCGCTTAACTATATATATACAAACTGACACTTCCAGTCACTCTCCTACTGGAGATTTCCAAGCCAGTCTAGGGCTGACATGGCCTTCCAGCGGTCTCCTACTTCATCCCATCACAAATGTATCAGAGCAGGACAGAAGCTTCATGGAAGCACTGATACCGTGCCACGAGACGGCATCACATCCATCTGTAAACACGGTCTCCAGTCCACTATCATCTGTGCATGAGTTCCCAAACCAGCCACAGGCCGCACTTTAGGCGATAAGATCGTACCTATCTGAGATGGAGACAAAATGAGAGCGTCCTTCAATTCAAGTTCAATTTGATAGGACCTTCTGCATTTGCTGGAGAGTTAATCTGATATATGGCCATAGGCTGAATCTATTTGCGTAAGAGCCTCTGCCCTGGGCCCATAGATCAGTCAAGCAGGCCTTGCTTGCTCTGTTCCTTCTGTAATGGATGACTGCAGAAAGAAGCAATGCAGGTGCACCTTAAGAAACTCTAAACTGGGGAACTAACCACAGCAGGGAAGTTAGGCCTGCAAGGAAGGTTATAAATATTGGCTCAAGCCATTCTTCAACATTATCAAAGTGCACCTCCAGGAGAAACGAGGTGCTTAACAATGAGGGACTGTCTGTTACCGTAGCTTAAAGGAATCTTTTATGGTACTCACAGCATGTTCCAGGACATAACTCTTGTTTTTTGTATCATTAATGTGCTATGACTTTCATTCCAAAGAGACTTATGTAATACAATTAACATCAAAATGAGCATGTAACGCCTTCGGTTATACTCATCTTCTCTATCCAGGATTTAAGCTGGCATGTTAACATGCATGCTAAACACAGAGGCTCTTTCCTCTGCAGTCAATACTGGGACTCTCGAGATTTGGAAAATATGGTTCACTGGTATATTGTCTCTCTAAGCTTTGCACACATTTGGGTCATGGCACCAACATAACCCCTATGCTTCCCCTAAACAAGATTCTAACAGGATCATGGCATATGTAATATTTTTATTAGTTTTTTTTTTTTAATGATCAGGGTCACGGCACCAATCCAGTCACCTCTGGTTCAAGCTAATCTAAACCTTTGAAATAAAACAGGCCACCAGAATAAGCAAACAACTGTCAATATCAACACATCTGGGTCACTCTTATCACCAGTTCTACTTGCTTTATAAACCTTAGCATTTGAAACCTGATGATATTTCAGTGGAGCATCACAGAATACTATAAAGCACATACTTTTGACATGCTTCAGAATTAAGGTTATACCCTCAAGTGTGAAGTGATGTACTTTGCAGAAAAAAACTAGGTGTTCAAACAACACACATTGGAAAAATGTAAACATTAACATAAAAACGTCAGTTTTTCAATAGGATCACCTCCATAAACAAGGCATGGGGGGGGGGGTGTAAAAAAGAACATTAAAAAATAAATGCTTCTTTTTTGTTGCTTCAAGACCTGAAGTTAAAGTGAAGCTTTGGAAATGAAAACATAAGGCAAAATCCTGCGTACTGGCTCACATACTGAACTGACTTGAAACAAAGTGTAATTGATGCTGTCAGCAATGGCTCCCCATGGAAGAGAAATGTCACAAAATCGAAGAAAGGAAATAATTTCTTTACACAAAAAAGTGCAGGCTACAAGATGATCAGCAAAACTTAACATATCAGTCAAAATACAGTGGCAAAATATGTTTTTTTTTTAAAAGGTAGGGTTCATATCTGGGTCATGGCACCAATATATTTTTCCCCAAATAAATAACTAAATTAAAAAAAAAATATTTCTTTTTTTTCTAGAGTTATGCACTGAGGCAACTAATTTCTTTACACACAAAGATACTCAGCAAACGTACATATCAGTCGAAATACTGTAGCAAAAGATGTTTTTTTTTTATGTAGGATTAAAATCCGGGTCACGGCACCAATATATTGTTTCCCCTAATATGTATATAAATATTTTTTCTTTTCTTTTCTAGAGTTATACACTAAGGCACTGCCCAGTGCTGAGAGACTGTTTAAATTACTCCTGTGCTTGTGGTAGAAAATGAGGGCATTCTGGAGGTGGGCAGCACACCCCTGATGGTGAAGTCTAATTCATCAATGGTTCCACATGGACAAGAAATGTCACCAAATCTGGACAAGGAACTAATTCTTTTTACACAGAAAGATACTCCGCAAAACTTACATATCAATCGAAACACTACAGCAAACAGTACAAGACCTTGTTCATATCCGGGTCATGGCACCATCAGAACCCAAATTCATTTGTAACAGAATCAAACTACTTCCATGAATAAACTCTTAATAGTCAGGACTTAATGTTTATTTCATTACGTAAAGTATGTCAATTTTTTTCTTTTCTTTTCTACAGTGAGTTCCTGAGGCACCGCCCAGAGATGAAGGACCATGTTTTAATTAGTCCTGTGGTAATGATTCCGGAGGTGGTGGGTGCGCCCCTGATGGTGAACTTCTGCAACAGCATCTCTACACATTAAGGTAAATTACTAAGGATCTGAACTGAAACATGAAGTCTAACCCTGATTTTCGTGCTCAAAAATCTCCATTTGTTCAGTAGTCTTCTATTTACACGGCAACAAATGCAATTAAAATATAGTGTAAATGAAACATTAAATCAGGAAACTCCCTCAAATTGAACATAATGTGCTGAAACAAGTTTGTCCAGGTACATATCGTTTCTCACTGTTTAATTGATGATTTGGGCTGGAAGAATCTGAGTGATATAAGCAGTGCCATGCATCCTGTAGGGCAAAACATTTCTATACTACCCCTTCCAATCCTGACTTCCAGCATGTGTCTGAGAAAGAAAGATGGGTTAGGAGATGAGAGAGGAGTGAGAGTGCAGCGTAGAAACAGATGGAGAGTGATAGCAGCGTTAGTTCAGGGCGGGAGCCTGCCGGAGACACCTCCAGCAGGTCTTTTATGGTGGCTTTCTGTCTGAAGAGGTTATTTATCTTTTAACCAGGAATGGAAAGTGAAGAGAAGTGTGCAGAGAGTTACATCGCTGGGTTTTTGCCAGCTTGATCTTTGACAAGCTGAATATCTGTTAAATTAATTGATGAAAATAATCTGAATAGATATTGGTTTTGCTAAACTTGAATAACTGATCTACAGCTCTTATGTAAATGAGTGTACTCTTATACATGTAGTATTGTATAGCATTCAATAGAACAGCAGATTACCTTTATTTTTGGTGGGGAGCATCCATTTTTTGCCTTCGAACTGGCATGGCTTCTTATATATAGGCAATTATACGAAGCAAGTGCATGCAGGTGGAAACCTAGTCATGAACTGAAACTGAAACAACAGTGTAGGAGGATTGAAATCAGGTGAAGCCAAGACAAACAGCTAAAGGTTGAAACTAGACCTCTAGGTCTATACAAAGATTTGAAAGCAGACTGGGGATTTAGGTGTGGGTGAAAATAATGATTGTAATTAAATCAAGTTTATATGCGTTTATAGATTTTAGGAAGTATCTGAGAGGAAAGGAACATGTCCCATGAATTAAAGGCTGAACTTAAGGCAGTAAACGGCCAGAAGGCACAGACCAACAACAGTTTCGAACTGCTCTCAAGCAAAAAAAAAATAATCAAGGAATGGGTATAAATTTTTATTTACTATTTGGTCGTTTATTTCAAGCTCGCAGCTATTAGCATCGAGGGATTTGATTGGATGATTTAGGAAATTATTTCATATTACAGCCCAGTGACTAGGGTTTATTAAAAAAAACTGGAGATTAAAAAGGATCAGAAGAACCCAAGCTGTGAACGATCCCCATGTTAGATTTGATTATTTGATTTTAAAATAGAAGATGTTTAAGATCTTTTAAATAAACTCAAAGAAAAGAGGATCAAACTCTTTGGGAATTAAAAGAAGCTGCACTCATCGACTTGCAGATTTTCATTGATACACAAATGAAAAGTAATGAACTTTAAAGCAGAATTCTGATTTCATTTACTTTCATAACAACTATAACGGGGATGAAACAACGAAGTTGTGCAGAGACCTATTGTGTTTGTTCCATTCTGTCCGAACATTATTCTTCTTCAGATTCCGTCATTGCAGTCAATGGCAGCTCCGTGAACCGCTCGCAGGAAAGTTATGAAATTTGGCAAACTGATAAAGTTGGCCATTACTAGTAATCTCTCCCAATCTGGACCATCTAACTCTAACTCTATAGCGCCACCACAAGTCCAAATTTGAACTAATGTTTATGCCAATAACTTTTGAACTGTATAGTATGGCAACAAAATTATTGATTCTCAATCCAGATCAATTCCAGTGGACTATATGAAGTCAATGTATGCTAATTAGCCAACAAAACTGACTTTTGCAAACTCCTCCTTGACCAACTGTTTTCATCAGATTTGTTTCAATTCATCCTCTGTCTATGCTGACTAAATGTTATGGAACAATTCTGATATATTGCTCCGCAAAATGGTTGTAAGGCTATATTTCAGGAATGTTTAAGTATATCAACACCAAACTTGGTGGAAGTTATAAAAACACTGATCTGAAGTTGCCTGCAGAGTCTCGGCACAATGCCCCCTAGGGGTCAGGAGATACAAAACAAAAATTGCTTTTAGCCTTATAATTTTATATTTGTTCCTCATAAAATTTGTCTCAATATTGTCAAGTCGACATGTTTTGTTTCTTGAAGTAAGGCCCCGTATGACTGCTTGCAGAAATATTTACATTTAAGTCTAAGTTATAACGTTTATCCACTTATGTACTGTTTCTGTGCAACATGCTCATGGCGCACTTCCGCCCAATTTGAGCCTGCCACCACATCACCAGAAACCCATAGATTACGTCAAAGATATACATTCCTTTTCTTTCACAGTCTATGGCCAAAATCTCTGAGTAATTACATCACAACTCTCAAGACCACAAAGAAGACGAGGAAGCAGGATTATGTAAGATGAATGTTGGTCATTTACCTTTACAAACCAAGAACACAACTGCTTAATATCCATCAAATAATTCACAGGATTTCTAAAATTGGCACTAACAGAATAAGAAAGAGAAGGAAAAACTTGAAGAAAGGGTGTATAAATGATACATTGTAAGTAACTGAGATTAAATAACTAGTTTTATCTCCCAAACAAATGTTGTGTCCAGTGCGCAGAGGGCTTAACTAGCAGGCTGTTTTTACTCCGCCACATTTAATGAGCAAAAACGTCAAGCGCCTTCACAGCCGAGATCTCATCTGGGAGGTTCAAGAGAGTGGCAGAAAAAGTAATACACTAAAAATAAGCGTTGCTGCCCTAGCCAGCTCTGAGGAAACTTTCCCAGTAGTAATCAAGCCAAGTTCTGAGCACGCGTTTATCGAGGGAGAATAATTAAGGTGACACCGGAGCTGCTCTGAAGCTTCCTCTTGCCAGCTCTCACCTGATGATGGTGTTGGGTCCTTTGCTTTCCGACGGCACTAGTGCCGACTTTGCAACGACACTCCAGTCCCCTAGCTGGCACGCGTTGAAGCCGAGGGGAACGAGATGTGTAACATGGCCTCATTTCACTCGTTCGCTTCACCATGAGGGGCACAGAGCAGGCGCCCTTGATTATTTCCTCAAATAGAAACACGTTGACTAGCCGCTAATCTCCTCAATGTGCCAGGTGTTCGGCATGGAAACTATAGAAGTAGGCAAAATCTGATTTTCACACCATATTCCCTTCTTTCTTTTCCAATCATGTTCCTCTTCAAGGGGTATTAGGGGGTAAGTGCAAGTTAAGCTCAACCGACAATGCTTGTGGTTCAGGGATTTCCACAGGAATTATGTTCCAAGCTAAACAGAGTTGCTTTAATTCTGACATTTTAAAATGGATCGTCATGCTTCTGAAATATGCATGTGATGAATTTGCCAAAGACATGTTATTCTTGAAAAAACACCACTAATCCGACTTTTCCTTTGTCGTTATCATCATAATAGCAGTCTATTGAGTTTCCAAAATCTTCCCTTCATCCCTCCACCTGCCGTCCGGTCGGCTGAGCACCGAACTGCTGAAGTAGCAGTCCATGGCAATTAGGCCTTAGAGTGCACTTTATTTTAGTCCTCTCTGCCAAATTAGGTTATATAATAAATGAGAAGAGGCTAGAGAGAGGGTTTAGGGAGAGAGAAAAACAGAAATATGCCCGATAGAGAACAGATGAAGTCTAAATTTAAACCGCACTCAACATGAGTCACTGGCCCCAATGCTTGAGGGCAGCCGGGGTCCCGCTCTACTCTTAAAGCTGTTTTCAGTGAATGCGCTCTCTGTAAATCACGGGATGCTCCATTTCATCTCAGACCACCTCGAGGGAACCGTTTACACCAGTGCTTTTGCCTTTGAAAATCCACAAACACGAATGTAAGTAATTAAGCAAAGATTTATTGTTTAAATGAACGGATAAAGTCAATATATGCTTTTTATCACTTTGTAACACATGTTGATTCCATTTGCTTAGCAATTTTTTTTCATTCCAAACCAGAACAGCATGAAAAAAAGTCACAACAACAAAATCTCCACAGACCTGGTTCAGCCCGCCACCATTTTGAATTGAAGACGAGGCTGTGAGGGAAAGCAGATCTTTAGGGGTCACTGCAGCGTATTGCTGTGTACCCAAATGTCGTCATTTATCCGACGGAAGGATGAGAACATACGTTTCCACAAGTCAGGATGTTGGACCTAAATTTCAGGTAAGACTATTTAATATACTGTTAGTGTGGGTTAGCCCGTTAGAAAACCGCTGACGCTAGCAGGTCCTGTGACCAAAATTAATTGCAATATCTTAATTTGACTACAAAGAACACAGGAGTGTGTTTGTGGATTTTCATTCTTGGGTTATTTCTTTAAATCACTGGAATCCGGAAGCTACAGGAAGCTTCAGTCATGTCACTGTTTACCTGGACTTCATGAACCAAAGAAAAGGAATAAAATTGTCAAGCATTTGTTGTATAGAGTAAAATCCAAGTTTGCAATATCTAGCTAGTTAAATTCTAAATGCCTTTCAGACATTCATAATTAGATTGTTTCAAATATGTTCACGCATTTGTTGTTATTCTTTAAAAGACATTTCATTTAATTTTCTGATGTAGAAAAGGAATCTGTCACGAAGATCCGGAAATGATATAACTGAACAAAGATGAAATTGCTAGCATTAGCAGTTTGCTAACAGGTTAACCGACATTAATAACAGACATTCAGGGACACAAAAACATTCCGTAGTGAACGCTGTTGTCTTCGATTCAAAATGGCGTTGTGTTTACAGCAAGTGTTTCAGTTACTTCCTACATAGAACAACATGAATTCATGAAATTATCCATAACCATTCCCCAAACTCAGTATTATATATACTTATAACTTACACTTATTATTCTTCCGAACTCTGTTCACACCGCCATCTTCTGTACAATTGTGTGTGGCTGATATTAAAAACTGAATTGTTATTAATACATTATGTGTAATACATCAAAATCTGAATGTGAGAGCACTATTGTGAAAATAAATAGTTAATAGTCATTTAATGTAAATTGTGTACTGAAAATAACTTTTCAGTGTTTTTTTTTTTTTGGAGATTTTGGTGGAACTTTAATGTACATTTAAAATGTTGCAGAGATCAGCTAAGAGATTTGTGTTAAAAAAAAATGGGTGTTTTATTGCCGTCTTGCACTTTTTTAGTTAATATTGACCCAATTCCATATATGTTCTTAAATGATGGTATATAGCTGTTGTATTGGTTGATGAAAATGAAAATACTCATAAAAATGGCAGCAGATCAAGGAAAAATGCAAAACTATGCCCCTGGTGGATGTGTTTCTTTGGCACACACGGTTGGAGGTTAGTAATCAGTCATAACTGTCTATACCTGTGCAAGCTCTGGGTTGGATTAAACTTCATGGCAAGTATTTCCATTGCTGATGAGGATCTTTTAAATCCGAAATGTCTTTCTTATAAATTTGGATGATTTTACCTAATTCTGAGATTTAAGTGCAAAGGAGGATCACAGCCCTGCATCGTTTAGATACAACCTTCAAGAAACACACCTGATCCAACTAATTAAAGTGAAGTGGGGTTGGAACTAAAACCATCGGGGTCTCCAGCTTTCCCGGAATGAATTTGCCCAAAAAAATAAACATGGGGAGGATGAGTTTTAATTCAACTGTGTTCATCTGAAGCCGTCAAAACAGTATGACACAAATTAGTTCATGAATTGAAATATGTTTGGGATCAGTAAATAAAGAAAGTGAATCCAACCGTGACCAATCACAGCAACAAAAATATAAAGTACTCCCAAAAATGAATCTGTGCTATTTGCGGCACGTTCATGATCACGATTATCACTGTGTGATGTTGAAATGATGAAAGTGTTTCCCTTTGTAAATCTGGACTCTCTAGGCTTCTGTACTGATATCTAAATTCCACAGGCAAAAAAGTCTTTTCCTAATATTCCCAATTCCTCAAACCTGTAAAATCCAATTGCACACAACAGTCACTTCTTTAGAAAACATGGACATTCTGAACAAAAAATGAAAATTCAAAGATGTTAGTAAACAAATCTTGTGTTTTGTCAAAGAAAATCACAGCACCTCAGGAATTCAACGGAACCAATCTGCGAATGGATTTTAATCGATTTCATGTCTGTTTCCCGACACTGGAGCGTTCTTTCCTCTACTTTATCTCTGGTTACCCGTCTCTACAACCACAACACACCTCATCCTAGAAAGCATGTGTTTTAATAATAGAGTACACACTCTCATGCTCTGTACTCCAATCACAGCCCTAGTGCGACATCGAAACAATAATGAGCAGGTTCATTGGGTTATTTTTGGAAGTCAAGGAAGAGGGGGGTGAGATATTATGAGTCAGACACACACGCAGGCTCACTTCACAGCGCTGATTTCAGGAATGGCATGGCCTAAATCCCGGCGAAATCTTATCACAAGTTTGCATTTGAATCTTAATGGAATGGAAAGCAGATCTAATGGGGCGTTCTGATCTCAAAGAGCGAATAAGACAGAGCAGCGCTAGTCAAATGTTGCTCTTGAAACCCAAGTAATCCTTAGCATCAGAGCAGCTAATCCGAGCACTTTTTGTCAGCTAATTAGACAAGCAGACTTGAGGAGGAATCAATCTCTTGCACGTGTTGAAGAATAAAGGAGACAGATATGTTTGGAATCGTTGAGTCGAAATTCTGGTCAACTGCCTGAAGCTTTAGCAGAAACATGCTGAAAACTTCAAGCAAATGTTAAATGCTAATGATAACGCACATAATCAGCTCCACACAGCATAAATATCACCCTGTGACATAGTTATTTGTAGTAACACTGTACATTTCTACATCAAATAATCAAACATAACTAGAGCTTAGTAGGTAATGGCAACAACACGTTTGTAGTTCAGTGATAACAAGATGAATAAAAATATTACAACTACGTTAATGACAAAAATGGATGGGCGAGTTACATCATACACAGTTCCCCATGTCAATATGAGTGATATAAACCAAACCCCACGTCTCTATGAATTTCCTTAGCGGAGATAGTGATCTGTTAAGTTGGTTGCTATGGTAAACAGTCTGGTTTCTATGGAGGGGTCAGTGACATATATGACATTCCCTTTTCTCAATATCAGTTCTAAACAATCCCTTGTGTCTATCATTTATCAAAAGTAAAATATAATATTTATCAAAGCAAGTTAATTTGGTTGATATGGAAAACGTTTGGTTGCTAGGTAGATGTCGGTGATGGCATATTTTAATTGATAAACATAAATAAACCCCTGTTTCTCTATGTTGTTTCATCGTGAAGATCATGTTGTTGTTTCCTAATTATTTTCAATGGCCATTATTTCTTAATGGTTAAATATTTGACCCCTTCTAGAGCTTTCAAATACTTTTGCACAATGGTTGGTTTTTCTTGCACAGACTGATAAGTGTGGTCTGTTAGATGTTTTTATGTAGTTCTCAGATTAAGACACAGTTCAACAAAGTTTGACTCTATGTTAAGTCTATGCAAAATGTCATTATCGTTGATTTGCCAAAATTCCTTTATGGATACCAGTCTAAAAAAAAGCTAAAAGTATTTAATATTACACAAAAACCTGTACTAAGCTCAGAAGAGTTTACCTTCCCATTCAGATAATACAATTCAGCTATACAATAAAATATCTGTCCATTCATGAAATGCCCCCAGAACTAAACAGTAAGTGAAATTATATCAGAGGAGGTGGATGAGAATGTGGTAAGACGGGCAAAAGAGAGAGGTAAATGCATGCTGGGATGCAAAATCTGCCGAGGTCGGCAACCAATTGAACATAATAAAATGTCATAAAACATATGGCAATAAAAAAGCAAGGAAACAGTGACTAGATGGAGCTGAGACTCACAATACAGTATTTAACTTTTGTAAAAAAAAAATAAACATTTCAAATGTGCTGCCATTTAATTACATTAAAACAGAAATAAATCTTTTTTTTTTTGCATTTAATAATGCAACAAGATACTACAGAGTTGCATTATTTTGAATCAAAAGTGGATAAAAAAATCCCCTCAATGTTTTAAAATGTGTGTAATGCCAAAACACTAATGATTCTCAAACGTTGGCATACAGCTTTCATGTTTTTTTTACCATCTTATCAGTTTGGAATGGCTAGTTTCTCCATCTACTGAAGCTGTGGTCCTCTGAGACCAACACCACCTTTTCCACAACACAACGAGCGAGTGAGCGAGACATCCATCAACGCCAGGCCAATTCCCTATATGCATGCGTATAAATTACAGTGTAGATGCTGCATCCCTGCTCAACCAGCAGCTCTGCGGGAGGCATGAGGATGAGAGAGAGGGGGGGGGGGAGATAGAAAGAGAGGAGGAAGAGATTTCCAAATAAAAACACCAGAAAACTGGTCTGATTACAGAGTTATAAGAACCGATGATGAATTATTGATTACAGGGTGATCTGTCAGGCATTTTAGTCACGAACACATCAACACAATGGGGGTCGAGGCAAACTGGCTCCATTGACCCTCAGATTTTTTAGTTTTGTTTTTGGATTTTAAGTATAAATGGAGGACGCTTGAAGACTTTTTTCATCATAAAGCAGCAGAGGTTTATCAGGTGAGCCACTAGAGTGTTCAGGGTTATGAAAACACATTCATAAATATTAATTATCGCATATTTGTTGAAATGGTATAAAGGGGGCGCTTATCAGAGTAAAAATTACAGATGGCATATTATTTAGGAAATCAAATTTGTGGTTTTAAACAAAGTTTGACAAAGTTATGACACTTTGTGAGGTAATTCCATTGTGAGAAAATGAGCAACCGTCTTTCATTTTATAGACCCCAAATCGATGCCATCTAGTGGCGAAAAGAAGGGATAACCCTTGGATGTATAAGATCTGTGATATGGCTCGGGAGATGTTTGCCTGTTTTTTTTGTCCACCTTTTTGAGAGATTTATAAGTTTTTATTTTGTCTCAACACTTTTGATTTCTTTTATAAAACATACAAAATTTGTGTTCTGGATTTTCTATGTATTTTTATAGTTTACATTAAAAAAAAAGGTAAAAAAAAAGTTTTAAAGGTCATTTATTAGAGCAAAAAACAGCACTCCTAAGGGTTAACGGTCACATTATATCACCCTATTTAATACATAGTCTTCCTTACCCTCTAAGAGCCATAGAAGAAAATATTTGTTTTATTTTCATCTTACAAGAATTACTGCCAGATTTGTTTTAGCAACTCTTTTGTTATAACGTACAGATATTTAGATTTTAAGTTGTGATTTACTAACTATTTTCAAATTAATTAAACCCCACTGCAGCCTTAAAAGATGTTTATTTAAATAATGTTATTTGTGTTGTCTGAAATTTTCAGATTATTTGGTTTGAAAAGGTCATTATTTCTATTTTGAATTGGTAACAAACGGTGAGAAATTACTTTTGTGCAAATGCTGCAATCCCTCAAAAATACAGGGTTTAAACCACAGTGAAGCTGAGGACTTCCAGCTGCAAAGAGATTCTTTGCTGTTGGGCTGGATTCCTGAAGGACTGATTAGCCCAAAAGATCTTTATATAGACAGCGAAGGAGGGCGGAACATGGAGAGCGGGAGATGGAGGGGTCTTCGGTTCAGTCCGCAGAGACACTTTACCTCAGCGCATCCGAGGAGCGAGCCAGCGTTTAGCAAGCTGTCTCCTAATTAATCATGCACCCTAATCAGTCATGACTGCTCGGTCTACACCTGATAGACCACTGCTCCCTCATCTTCGAATCTGGAAATTTTACCCAAAAAAACAATCAAGATGTCTTGTTTTCAGTGATGAGGAACGTGGATGTGGATGGCATCTTCAGGGATTTCAGCCTAATCTGCTTAAAATTCTGCAGATTAAAAGATGTGATATGTGAAC
Source organism: Danionella cerebrum (assembly GCA_007224835.1). Taxonomy (NCBI): domain Eukaryota; kingdom Metazoa; phylum Chordata; class Actinopteri; order Cypriniformes; family Danionidae; genus Danionella; species Danionella cerebrum. Next base: position 147,747 of record SRMA01027302.1, on the reverse strand, counting down.
CCCTGCTTTAAAGTCGTTCGTGATGTTCGGGTGGAAAAATGTATTAGATGTGGAGTATAAGATGCATTCCCGGGAGTCACTACTGGGAATCTGACATGATTTAGTCCTTTAGAGATTATACAGGTGCTTAACGGCCCCTACAAATGGAATAATAAACGCACTATGGTGTAAATCTAATTAGGCTGGCTATCTTGAATTGGGATGAACATGATTTGAATGTACTTGAAAGCAGGAGTGTGACTTACAGTATTACAGCATCGCATTAAAGCATGTTTGAGTCCTGAATAAAATTAATAAAAAAGAGAAGAGATAGAATCTTTAAGAATGTTACAACTGTCTAAAAAAAGTTCCATCCAAAGAAATAAAAGTAAGGAGGATGAAACTAGCTCCGTTGATTGGTTTGTCTAAGCGTAGCATTTCTCTTAAAGCAATGCAGTAAAAGGAATCCGTTAAAAGGATTTTACACTCAGCGGCCACTTTATTAGGTACACCTAATAACACAAATTTCCAATCAGCCAATCACAACAACTCAATGAATTTAGGCATGAAGACATCCCGTTTAGTCAAACCGAACATCAGATTTAAGTGACTTTTAACGTGGCGTGTTTGTTGGTGCCAAAACGCCAGGTCGTGATGTAGAAGCCACGCCTATGTCAGATCAAGTCACATGACCAAACCCTGCCCACCCAGATGTGTCATAAGAAGCCAGCCTAATATATTTGTGTTTTCCCAGGACAGCATTTGTCCAGTAGGTGGCAGTAGCTACTGATACTGAGCGTATACTGTATGTTGTCAAGGAAACGGAGCTGTGCCTGTGATGAGAGTGAATATAAAATAAAAAACTCCAAAACTCAAGTGTGCTACACTGACCCTAACCCTGACCCTAACTCGAATCACTAAAACAACTACAGCCAGAACAGATGTGGTGTGTGTGAACGTGTGTGCGCGTGCGTGACCTAGAAAAGTGGGAGTGACTAGACCTCAGATCTGGTCGTAACGATCTCGACTTGGCCAAACTGGCTGGTATGATGTGTTTCAGAAACTGCTGATCTACCAGGATTTTCATACACGACCATCAGAGAATGGTCCGAACAAGAGAAAATATCACGTGAGCAGCAGTTCTGAGGGCAAAAAATGCCTTGTTGATGCCAGAGGAGTTGATGGAGGTAATAGTAATGCAAATAACCACCGTTACAATGGAGGGATGCAGAAACGCATCCCTGAATGCACACCATATCAAACCCTGAGGAGGATGGGCTACAGCAGCAGAAGACCACCACTAAATCAGGCTACAATTTGCTTAGGCTCATTAAAATTGGACGATAAAAGCGTGGGAAGACAATCTTGCACTTTTGGGATGTGGTAAATTAGCCTCACGGACGTGCAGCCGACAAATTTGCAGCAACTACGTGATGTCATCATGTTGAACCTCACAAAGGATTAAGGCAGTTCTGAAGGCAAAAGGGGGAATTACCTAGGTGTACCTAATAAAGTGGCCAGTGAGTGCCTATTCTTCAATCAATACGAACAACCTTTTTTTAGATAATTATCATTTAAATTAAGTGCTTTCGTGCATAATATGATTAGGTGAATAATCTGTGTTCCTTGCTGAAATTTGGTAAAAGTTTCAAGAGATAATCTTTACTAAAGCTGCCGTTGGATTTATTTACCTTTATTACACAGATACAATGCCAGTTTTGTTTATTAAAGAGCTAGAAAAGCCATCAAGCGCAAAAAATAGGTGCAGTAAGTTCATGAATTTTAATGGCTTCCTCCCTCAGAACACACATGTGAGGGGGTATTAGCGTTCGTCAGTCAATCTGCTGCTTCCTGAGGGAAAGTGTGAAGTAACTGAGCGTAACATGTTCTGAACTGAAAGAAACAGAGCTCTGGACGTTCTGTTACATGACACAACACACACAGGCTCCACAAGAGAACGCAGCACCGAAAGGCTATGAATCAAAACACATAGAGAAAAGACTAAAGGGAAGACGTCCGGTTTATAATCTGTCACAAACAAGAGGCTAAAATTCTATCAATAAGAAGACTATACGACTCATATTGAGACGAGCAGATTATACGAATCGCAGGGTCACTCGTAACTCACTCACAGTATGAATATTTGGCAACGTGGAAGACCTCAACTCAAGTGCCAGCTCCAATACCCAATACCCTATCTGTTAGCCCTTGAAACAAAATGCCTACAAGCCAAATGGTTCTGAAAGATAAGCAACTTTAGAGAATTGGGACACCCCTTCACCTCACAGGAATTTGCAAAAAGAAAGGCAAAGGTTAAGTGGAAGACATAAAAAAATAGCCTAAATCTACTCAGACCCTTCCCCAGGATCAAACAGAGGGAGTTCTGGATGACCTGACAATTTTTTATTTTGGATTAAACCTAAAACAAGGTTAATATCTGTGTACATGGGACACAAGGTTAATATAGAAACACAGAACCACAAAAAGAGAAACCACACGTATATTGGTTTGCACACTCTTGACTGGCTGCACTCCTTTTAATAATAAAATAAATATATATATATATATATATATATATTTGTTTAGTTACTTTTACCAATCAGCATTTTACATCAATTATTTATTCATTTAATATAATTTCTATATTTATATTTATAACCATATATTAATTGGTTTTACATACTGGATCCCTTTCTTTGTCCAGACAGAAATAGATTACTGAGGCAAAATGAAAAGGAGTGAATGGGAGTGAAAAAAGAGGGGAGTAAAAACTGAAAAAAAGAAGAAAAAATTGTGACAGTGTAAAAGCAATTAAGAAAATAGACATTTGCATGGACCCATAATTTTACAAATACGTATAAATATATTTTTTTCTGCAAAATGTTGGTGGTTTTATGCACAAATGAAGGAAAAAACAATCACTGTAAGTTTAACTGAATAGAAGATTGGAATTGAGTCACAGAGTAATTGTTAAAATGGTTTTCTTGGCCTTGCGTCTGTGTTGGCGCAGCATGGTAGTGTGCCCTTGTCTCCACAGGACCCCACTGCTCCTTTCACCACAAGGGGGTCTTTGATAATGCCACTACGGAAGCTTGTAAGGACAGCCTGAATCACAGACCAATTATACCCCTTGTGACTGCCAATGAGAGCGCTCAGACTGGACTGTGTGTTCATCCCTTCAATTAAAACAACACTTCTGAAGATGGAAAGCATGGCATGAAACAACACACATTGTAGAGAGAGAGGCGCAGGATCAAATAAACTTGTGTGTTTTTTATTTATTTATTTTTTGTCGACTCAGCATTGCTAAGGGCAAATAGTCATTTGGTTCAGCTTTAACCTCAACCTGCAGGAAAACAAGAAGCTGAGTTGCTGAAGCAGCAGGTCATGGCCACTGTAAATCGATATTCGATATAGTCGTATGACTGCTCTATGAATCTCAATGCAAATGATGAATATTTACGAGGTTTTAATGAATAAGGGTCATCCAGGTTCAATCTTTTACTCAAAACCTGTTGTCTTTGCCTTTGTTTGCTACATGCATTATAGCCACTGGTTTTGAGCGGTTTATCAGATGTAATGTTTATTAAATTAATTTCAAAGTATGTTTATACTAGAAAGTAGAATTTATATATTTTTTTACATTAATTCAATTACATTATTTTGTTTGCATTCTAACACATGTATTTAATAAACCCTGTATTATTCTCAAATACATGTGATCGCGTCAAAGAAACTAGGTGGATTACATGTGATAAACTAACAACACAAAAGTAAGAAAACATTATTTACAAAAAATGTGTCATACTAAAATGAAGGATTAAAATTTACTTCCACTTTCCCTTCACTTCACTTTAAATCCACTTCCACTTCACTTCCACTTTCCACTTCACTTCACTTTAAATCCACTTCCACTTCACTTCCACTTCGCTTTCAATCCACTTTCACTTCGCTTTCAATCCACTTTCACTACACTTTCACTTCGCTTTCAATCCACTTCTGCTTCCACTTCACTTACATTTCACTTTCAATACAGTTCCACTACACTTTCACTTCGCTTTCAATCCACTTCCACTTCACTTCGCTTTCAATCCACTTTCACTACACTTTCAATCCACTTCCACTTCGTTTCAATTCGCTTTCAATCCACTTTCAATTCGCTTTCAATCCACTTCCACATCACTTTCAATTTGCTTTCAATCCACTTCCACAACACTTTCACTTTGCTTTCAATCCACTTCCACTTCACTTTCAATCCACTTCCACTTCACTTTCAATCCACTTTCACTTCGCTTTCAATCCACTTTCACTTCGCTTTCAATCCACTTTCACTTCGCTTTCAATCCACTTCCAATACACTTTCAATCCACTTACACATCACTTTCAATTCACTTCCACTTCCCTTCACTATTTTCAAAGCTGCTATTATCCAAGTAATGAATATATTTTAATTGTCTAAAAACAACAGACAAAGGAAAGACAAATGAGATTTGAAATGCTTATGGTAAAAGAAGTGTCAAAATGAAGAAAACATAGTTTCTTTATTTATGTCTGCCTTTAAACCAATGCTAAGGCCAGCTGAGGCTATAAGAAATTTTGTCAGGAAGTGCATGAGCGTCAGCAAAAAGATATTGTGGTACAGGACACACTCGTCCCTGCGGCGATCAATTATGCTCAATTTGCATTTGACACTTACAGGTAGCACTTCACACTATTACAGTAATTTCTACATCTTCTACGGCTCATTTAGAGATTGATAGCTGCTATTTCTTAACTGTGCATAATGAACACCTCATCAAAGGGCGGAAAGCCGCTGCGGTAGATCAGACGCAGGCCCGTTTCCAGTCCTTCTTCATCAAGTCTTTACAGAGTCAGACCCCAGATACTTCAATACCTTCTCCTGGCCGTTTAAATGCATCATTTGCTTTTCTCCGAGATAAAACAGTTTGGTTTGGTCTCCAAATTGGGAAACGAAATCAAACGTGGGATTCGAGAACAGCAGGGGCGAAGAGAGTTAATAACAACTTTGGGACCAGTGAGCCAGATGTTCGTGCTCTATTTGAGTGTGTTTGTGTAATGGTTTGTGTAGAAGTTTGCATTTATTTTACACTAAACCCAACTCCAGAGAGGTGTCTAAAATGTGATTAATATCACTCATCCATAGCCTTTAATCTCGCTGGCTATTTTTGGTCTTGCGCCTGGTTCTTCAGATACTATACATTGTTGTGTATTTTAAGCTTCATAGTGGTAATTTCCTTGAAAAAAAAACATTTCCCAGTTAAAGATATAATTCTAAGAACACCTTGTCTCTCAAGATCCCCCAAAATCCAACAGAAAGCGACATCTCAATCCTTAATACCCTTACATCTGAGAATAGCCATCACTCATAGCTCATTATAGTCTATGGCCTCCATTCAGAACGACTAGGAAATATTCCACAGCTCATAGACTGTGCTCATGTCAGATTTAAATTGGGTCATTTGCCTATAAAACGCATGAATCTAGGAATCACTCTTTATGCACAAGTTAGCCTCTGTCTCTCCACCTGCACTCTCATTTTATCACACTGTACAACCAAGAAGCAGCAATGAAGCATCCAGCCAATGCCAGATAGCAGTCATATTTAAAATGGAATTGGAGTAGCACTTATGATGTAACTTTGGTTGATTAGAAAAATAGAACATGTAAAAATCTTGTTTGTCGCAAATGGAAGCTTGACAACTTGAAGCTGATCTTGGTTCAGGCACTGGGTCATGTAGTGTCAAAAAAGGAATGTTAACTAGAGTTGAAGTTAGAACTCACTAGTTTGTGATTGGTTGATATTAGGAACTATGTGCATGTCTCCACAGCAACAGCACTAGCATCATTTTCATTCAATTTTCTAACATACAGATTAGAAGAAGAAGGGAAAGAACATCGGAAAGGCTGATTATAGATGCTCTAGGCCAGGATTTCAGGCCTCCATGCTTAAGAATTTTGCTTGAAATGTTGGCACCAAATGTTATTTTTACAAGCTTCGTTCAATGAAAATGTATAAAGGTTGAAATTGTGATCAAGTGATGAGTCAATGTCCCCAAAACAACTTTCCTGCCCTATTTCTTTAGGACTCTCCAGAAATTTACGACCCTTTGATGGTCATATGATTAGTTCGCTATTGCGTTCAAGTATTTAGACTATGAACTTAGCATACTGGCTTCATTAAAATTAGGTAAGATGGCTACCAACATACCCAAAGAGAGACAGAAATGTAAATAATGTTGCTATATTTGTTGGGTTTTTTTTTACTGCAAAAATATAAGAAATTGAAGCCGAACATTAGGTTTTATCTGTTATGGTACAAATAAAGAGTGTTGAGACAAAATAAAAATACATGAATTCCCCACAACAAATCAACATGGTCAAAACTGTGGAAATTTCCTAAATTTTATACACTGATCCAGGAATGTTTGTATCGTTTTTTTTGTGCCAGAACTTTAAAAAACACAGGCCAAATCACAGGTCTTGTACTTCTAAGGGGTATCCCTTATTTTCCGCTCTAGATGTCAATGATGGCACAGATTTAAATTACCGAAAAAAAAATCTTCTAAAAAAAATCTTTAAATTAAAGTAATAAGTCACAAATACAAAAATGACACTTTTAAAAATACCAGAAGTTATGCATTTGTATATTCTACAAAACCATTTGGTTGACATATGGATTCGTTGGGGTGTCCTGATTCACCAGGGTATATTTTAAGCCTGTCCTCTAGGGGTATGCATAGGATAATGGGTACATTTACAGGGAAGTGAGAGAAATGGAACAGTGAACCTTTTGATTCGGGAAACTCAATGGTACACAGAGATATCTTTTAACAGTAAACAAACCATAATAAAAGATTTGATGCTTTCTACTGGCAGCAAAATAAACCACCAAAGCAACAAAGAACTGAAACCAACAAGAGACCATCAAGATATAACTGGTGTAGCGTATAATTCTGGTTGGTTGTGGACAGTTTCAGATTATGACATTCAATTTCATAAGCAAGATTTACGATAACCACCACCCCGTGCCAGAATCTCGCAGAGAAAGGTCTGGCGCCCATCGTTGGGGCATGATGCAACATATGCTAACGCACTGGTATCATCCGCCCAGGCTTGGCCCCCTTTCTAACACCTCTATACTGTACATTCTGTCCGCAAAGGTAATAAAGAGTTCTAGAAAATGGAAAGAGCTGTTGTGGGACAAAGGGAAACACAACAACAATGAACATTCAAAAACAAAAGGGCGAAGAAATTGTGATCAGTGCTGACAAGCAAAACCAGGCGAGAGGGAAGAGAGTGGAAGTGTGAAAGGCAGAGAGAGTGTCAAGGTGAGAAGAAACGAGAATTGGACACAGCGGAGTGTGTCCACAGTTGCAACACATCATATCTCACTCTAAATCTCAACAGCACCCTATAAGCCAAGGGTACTGAGGCAAAGAGGTGAAGGGGGCTTTGGCGGGGGGAAAATAGCCAGGGAAACTAGGTGGATCACATAAAATGATCATGTGACTTCGGTTGGTTGAATCTTTTGTGATGTTTTCAGCCTTTTTTGAGCTTGAGATGTTGAAAGAGCACCCAAATCGATTATATGAGTGCATACATAACTGAGATGCAACCCCTTGTAGAGTATGGCAACTACGTTACCAGCCACTTCAAGCTTCATCTTCTTATAACCTTCAAGTAATATCAGCCATTATTCGTGAATGTACTTTGCAAGGAAAGTGTACAAGTAGAGGTTTGTGGCATCCTGTAAGTCACAATCGATAGAGGATGTGCGTATGATGTCACAGTACTCAGAAGTTGTGGTGTGAGTGGCAAAAAAATTCTTCATAGCAGTGAATTTGAGTTTGACATGCAGAAACGCTAAAAACGGGGAAATAATGTTGTGCAAGTGACTGCTCGAACCAATTTTCAAAGACTTAAGGAACACCATTCTACATACTACTGAAAAAAAGCAAGGAGAAGCAAAATGATTGTTGCAATTCGAAGAAATAACAGGAATCCAGGAGCTGAAACCTACAATTTCGCATCTGGTAAGCTTTGATTAAATTAACATATTCACTAATCATAAAACAAAAATTTGTCATTTTAAACTTATGTCAATTAGTATTCTTTTTTTTTGTTTGCTCGAAAAAGCACATGAACCCATTTGCCCTCTCAGTTGGGGTTGATATATAATTGTAAAAGAGCTAATGCTGAGAGTTTACATCCTTTCTGTTTCTGGGCACTGATCATAAAAAATAGTAATGCTGTTTTAATTATTTTAGAAATTAAGCAGAGAAATTTTTTTAATAGAATTTTTTTTATTATTTGCACACATACGTCTACATACAACTAAAATGCTCAGGAATGTTTTTGTCATCGTTCCTTACAAATCCTGTTTAATATATGACCAGACGACAAGGATTTTGTATACCTTTAAGCATTATTTTATGTATAACATATAAATGTCAGGAAATGCCAAGTCTCTATGGTCAGGGAAATCTGGTAAGTTGTGGAGATCACAATCGAGTCAGATTTTTCATTTTTTTTGAGTGTGTAATCATCAGAAAAGTGTACAATTTTGCAATTGTTCACATTAAACCCAGTCATTTCGCCACTTGTTTTGCAATAAAGGGGCGTGGCCTTCTGAAAGTGTATGTGGCTTCAATTCACTTCCATTTCTATAACATCTTCATTGAACAGACACAAGCTGTTTGGATACCATTCAATGATCAACACCATTCATATGGTAGATAATGTGCAAACGCTCATGTTCCATATGCTCTAATCTTCCTAAAACCCTGTTTTTTTTTTTTTTTTCAAAATATTTAGTTTCACATATAAAAAAAATCCTAATAAAAAGTATTCTTATAAAGATCCGATGATTTGTTCGATTATTTGGTTACAAATGCATCTGATGCTTAATAATTAGATTTTGGCAACATTTTTACTTTGTGTTATTTTACAAATTTGTGTATAACATCAAAGTGTGTTTCAGTATACTTAGCAGTGATGAAGGATCTACCTAAGGGCCTTGCTGTTGTGTATCTGTAAAATGTGCATGGAATCGTCCTTTCCTCATCTAAATGACACCAGCTGTGCTTTAATGGACCTGAATGGACACATCTCAGGTGCAGTGGGATACTGTTATTGCCTGGAGCTCAGTTTCTGGCTGGATGGATGCCTCTATCTTTAGGCTCAAAAAAAATCGTAGGGGTGGGATGGGGGTAGTAATCATATTGTAACATCAGGAGGAGAGCTTGAAAGTTTAAGTCAATATAATTCAATCAAAATGTCATGAACCTTCTGTGTGCTGTATACCTTTAAGTGCTGAGGAAATGCAATAAAACCTTCACGAAAGACATGGCCGTGGTTTCTCTTTTTAATGGGAATATCAGTTTATAAAAGAACATAATCATTGTTGAATAGCATTTTAGCCATGCGTAAGAAAGTTGTGCCTACGTCCCCTAATTAAGTAAATGTAGTATAAAAAAATAATTGAATTAAAAATATTTAAAATGTTACTTCCATCATACGAATAAATATATAATTAGAATAACAATGGATAAGAAGGAGCTATAAGGCATTAAAACAATGTTCTAATTAATAACAAGCAACACAAGGACAATACTGACACCGCTGGCTATTAAGTGAACTGCAGCACGGATGTTTCCGCAGAAATATACTGATACGGTTGTTACAATTGTGAAAAAAATCACTATTAACATTTGCCCCCTTTTAGGCTTACAAACAACAAGCATCCACAAACTTTGTCCCTTATCTCCGGGCAAAAAAAATAAATAAAAAAAGCACGCTTGACTCAGCAGTCAATTGTGAGAGAATAACTCTAGTCATCAGAGCATGAGTTTTGTGCTAAATTCACACTACTTTCAGTTGTGTTTATCACCGAGCTCAACCAAGCAGACGCTGTGTGGGAACATACTGGAGCCTTTCTTGAAACGCCGTCAGAATTCCACAAACACGGTATGCCCTGTACTGCTTCAAAGTGATATAATTCGTCCCCAAAACCTGCCAATTCGTCTGTAATCTTATGAGTATGGATTTGTGGCCCTTTGTCGATTCTTGTTTACTCTCTATATCCTTGTTTTGTTTTTTCCAGTGGCCTTAAAAAGCTAAGAAAGAAGAAAAATGGAGTAAATAGAAGGAAAATGTCCATTCCATTTCCAACGCAGCCAACACCAGCTTAAATAAAAACAATATTCCGTTAAAAATCCTTCGATCAGGAGCTCGCATAAACAACGATATCCTCACTTGCGATATGAAAACCGGGACGTTTGTTTGCGAATGCCTGCAAACACTGTCAATTACTGAAGCTGGGGCTGTGCGAGAGCCATAAACCTAAAAACTTGTTTTATGTAGAGAGCCACGAGGCATCACAGGCTGATCTTGTCATTATTACAGCCAAAGAGCTTTTTCGCACAAGCTCTTTGTGAGAGGAAATTGCCTTAATGAACTCAGATAAGAACAATCAACTTCAACAGCTCTTATTTTATTCTGCTCTCTCAAATAACCTATTAAATCTAGATTCTCCCCGGCTTTATCATTAACAGCTCCCTCCCTCTCCCCCTTCTCTCTTTTGACAGGAGGACAACTGAAGCTCACCTCAGTTAAGCAGGTGCGTTAGTACCAGGGGAACCAGGTAAGAGGCAATCAGTCACCTCCTTTACTTTCAGCTTTAACCTTTCAGTTTAGCAGCAGAATTAATACGGTTCTGCATTGACTTGAACAGATGCCTCACAGGTGCAGCCGAAAAAAAGACGTGGACACAATTTCCTACACTTACAGACACACACAAGGACACACCTGTATTTACTGGTCCACGGGTTCTTTATCTTTGTACCGCCTACCAGCTGGAGGTCCACTGACATCACGGTGGAGGTGACTGAGCTCCAGGCTGATTTAGGTCATTTAGTTTAATGTAGATGTGCACCATCTGAGGATGGAAGACCAAGACTAATGTATTTACCAAGAGTTCTTTGTTTTGTTTTTGCCCAAACACCCTTTATTTTAAAATAAACCATTTGAATCTAATTTCAAGTTGTATGTCGGATAAGTGTCTAAACAATACTTAAGGATGGGCATTTTATGATGTCGCTCAGATTATTCCGCAAGACTTATAGGGTGAGGTGAAGGGCTGATTGATTAGATCATTGACTGCAAAAATGCGCTGCACTTCTCCCAGAGAAGTGGAGAAAAACACACACGCTCACACTTCCAGACACTCGGGTCAAAGACGGGGAGATTAATGAAAGGTCACCGAAAGCTATACGGGGAAGACATTCAATAGCAGGACGAATATGTGTCTCATCCAAAAACTAAAGCTGGCTGATTTCCAATGACCGATTTTTTCCAAGGAACACAAAAGCAGCTTGATTTTCCACGCAATTACGTTCAAACTTCAATAAGAACCCAGGAGCATTGTTAAACTAGTCTATGTGACTCACGCTTCGGCGCCTTTTCAATCGCATGGGCTGATACAGTGAGGAAATGGACTGAAAATAAGGCTTGCTTATGATGTAAGATTCCGACTAGAGTAGAACCCATGAAACTGGTGCCAATACTGCAGAAAATTAGGATCTGATCAATAGAAAACTATGTTATGTCTGATGCCACCTGCCTATTTAAGGTCCTAGAAGGTGCAGCAACTACCAGCTTGCTTTTGAACACAATTACCTTCATGTAATTCAAACAGAGTAGAGACTCTAGGCGTATGTCCAAGTGACAAAGAGAATAAAAATGAGTAAAAAAAATTAAATAAATATAGCTTTTCCAGCATGCCATCACTTCCTGTGCTTGTTGACATAAGTTATTATTATTACTATCATTATTTATATAAATAATTAATATCAAAATAAGTATTTTTGATGGATTTTTATTAACTTGTATTGGATTCAATTGGGAATTTATTTGGGACATTTGATCATTAAAAAAAGAAAATTAGACAAAATTAGACAATTGTTTGTAAAAGTAGGGATAAATCTGTAGAATAATGCTATTTGTGAAATACATTAATTTAATCGAGATTATTTCATTCATCCGCTTTGTTCCCTTTCGGGGTCACTGCTGGTGCGCACATCAGGTGGGAGGCGGGGGTACACCCTGGACAGGTTGCCAGTCCATCACAGGGCTAATCGAGACATTATAAAGAAAAATATGTGAAAAAATAATTAAACATTTGAATAATTTAAATATTTCATTAATAGTAGTTAGATATTTTAATTTAAAACAATTTTATTTAAGATATGCAACTTTAAAAACAGAAAGAAAATCTGACATTACTTTACAAATAGAATTGTTTATTTTAATACATCTGGCAAAATTTTTGTGAAATGTTTGTAAAAGTAAAGTAAACATTTCACAAAAACATATCTGTATATTTAAAATGTTTTTTGATTTTTTGACCGTGCCCCAAAATACATTTAGATGAAGCAACGCCTCTTTCCTAAGCCCTCTATTTTGCACGTTCATGTGATGTGAGGTGAAGGGGTGTCCCAATTCTCTTTGAATGCAGGTAAAATGTTGTGTAGTCATCAAAAACTAGTGAGGTCTGGATATACATTTAAAAGAAACGCTAGAAGATGGCCACAAGATGACCAAACAAATGCCTACAAATGTAGATAATTTAGCAATTTCTAAGTTTTAAAATGACAAAAACGAGCATTTCATGTTTGATTTTATGTCTTATGTCCTTGCTGTATTTGAAATTACAAGCATGGCTGATTATAATTAATAAAACACTCCTGGACAAATAACATTAACATTGAAAAACAGACTTGTGCATGGCATGTGTAACTATTTTTAACTATTGACGCATTTGTGATCTTTCGTGACCTTTTAGCGGACAAAAAGGGCTTTGAAGGGGTGTCCCATTTCATAGGGGTATTGCTATTATCATTGCGAGAAATGGAACTCGGATGAGTTCTATGCATGAATACATTTTCAATAAATCACAAAAAAAAGAATTGATTCATTTGAACGATTCTCAAATATCAACCAACAGGTTTAAAATCGTCCTAAATGTAAGAAGCTTTATTTAAAACCAATTGTTGCTTCCATGTTATCAAGTGATACATTTTGGCATGCGTTTTGTGTCTCTGAACCAAGGTCGAATGGTCCATTTGCTCACACTGCTGCAGTGAATACAAAACACTCGGCGATTGCCAACGGCTGGATTCTACCAGTGAAAAAAGCTCCCGTAAAGACAAAGACAAAAAAGCAGAAAACATCAATTCAACGTCAGCCTCACCACAACTCCAGTCCATCAATCAATACACACTACCTACATAACCTCCTGCACGGCCTTGTAGCTTGACTCCCGGGAAAGAAATCTCTATACTGTGACATGGGAGATTTAGACAATGGAGAGCGAGGTTGATGTTTAATCTGCCTTTCACACTAAACCAAATCCCCCTGGGGGAAACTGTACCTTGGGATGCAAACACAATTGACAGACAGGTTGTGTTATTGATGGCTGATTTAAGAAATAAATGCTCTTATTCATCCAAGCTGGAATTTAAACCAGCTAATCTGCCTCATTTACAAGTTTTCACTGTGAAATCCAAACAGTGCTGAGCACAAACGTAACGATAAGGTCGTTCAGCAACTGTGTTGAGTTTAATAAACATACATATAATCTAAAGATACACTCGTTTTGAAAAATGTGTTCATTAAAGTCAGAAAGGATCAATAAAAAACACTTATGGAGGATTGCTAAACTGTGACACATTAAAAACATAGACAAAATAAAACTATGGGGATAACATCAACAGGCTAAAAGTATCAATCTTTGTTACTATAGTAACCAATAACCAGGAAACGGGCGGAGCTAAGACTTCCGGTTTAAAGCAAGTCTATGGATTTCACTCAAGTGGCCACTTGCTTAAATTTTGTATAATATTGTGTATGATATTTACAAATTAGCAAAATACTTAACAATAATGCAAAACCGTGAAATGGAGCCGAACATCTAGAAGGCAAAACGTAAGCAATTGAAGATATTTCGATGCGATTTTAACTAAAACTATTTAGCACTGGAGCACTAAAAAAAGGTTTAACAGTTTAAAACGCTGTTGCCAGCTATTGTGAGGGTTCATCATTACCTACTGATGATGCAGTTTGGTGCCAGTGTGTCATTAGATTCAACTTGGCACAATGTCCCAGAATTTAACATGGCGTCAAACAAGAAATCATAAATATATTGACATAAAATCAATATCTTTTTGTCAACGAAGCAACAGACAGATTCAGAGGAGGTTTTCCGACTTTCAGACAGGAAGTCCAGTCAACTACTGTCTTGACTATAATACAGGGCCTGATTTATGTATTTATTTATTTACTTTTTATACAACTTGCTAAAGCTAGCAAAAAATTATTATTATTGTTATCATTTTTATTATATTGATTGAGCACAAGGTGACACTGCCACAAATTGCCAACTTTTGTCATTTTATGTTAATGCTTTTCAAAAAACAGTGTTCAAATCAAAATGGCAGAAACCCAAAATGGCCGACATGGCCATGACTCAGCTTGATTTTAACATGAATGGCCTATAAAACAATGTAATGTGAGCATATTTAGTGTACAAAACGTGTTTGTGAACTATGATTGGAAAAATAATAACAAATAAAAAAAAATGTGTTAAATTAATCATAGCCGAGTTAAAATGTTCCATTAATCGGGATTTCGATCAGAGGCCAAATCGCCCAGCCCTATTAGGAGTAAACTGTTCATCAGCCTATCAAAAATGGATAGAATTATCAACTTGATTTCCACAGTTAAGGAGATGACCTGCAAAAAAATTTGCACAAGTACATTTTCGAATAATTAAAAATGGAGGAAATGTAATAATGGAAAATTACTTTCAATCAACTAGGCTTCATTCAAGGGATCAGAGGTAAAAAAAAAATTTGAAAGGTCATTGGCATAAACCAGAGTGTAACTCTGGACTTCTGGAGGCGCTGGAGAGTTTGAGATTGAGACTCCAAATTACAGTAGAGGAAAAAACACAGAAAAAGCTATAGAAACATTAGACACCATCACAGATTAGGCCTTAGTTCACCCTCTGAAATGACACTGTGTAATAAAAACCATGAGTGACTATGGGACCTACTCTGTTTTGGGACAAGCCTGAAGCAGTCAGGCACTTCTGCGTTGGCTTCCTGAGGTTTGCCTCTATATAAAAAACCCAATTCTTTAAAAAAAAAAAAGACCTTTTCAGTTGATAGATGTTTAAATAACTTTCATTTTTAGTTCAGTTCTCAATGGCGTCCAATTCTAAATGTATGTTAGATCTCTAGGGCTTTCTTTGTTTATTAATTTATCTATACATTTGCTACTTAAATCTATCCACAGAGGCCCTCACAAGAACAGGTCAAAGAGAGACCAGATATACATCTTAAGAAAGTGGCTTTATCTTAACATGATTAATTCCTGTTTGAGCACAAATAAGCTCAATTTATAGAAGCCGCCAAAGAGACGCATGGGACATTAGCACAGACACACTCCAGCAGTAAAATAAACAAGCCTTGAGTCTCAGGGCTTTCCAGAAATCCATCAGCTGGAGACCACAGATATGAAACCCAGATTTCTTTTTTGTGCCGTTCAATCATATTAGTAATTGAAACTCGATAAATAAATGTGGTGACATCTGCATTTCCTGGCAACACCCGGGTTCAGAAATAGCTGATCTGCATTTCTCAGTGAGCAGAAAAGTTTGAAAGCTGTAACGAGTGAGAAATGGAGTGTCTCCGCAGAACATGAATCACAGCGCATCATTCACCAACAAACAAATGTCATCTCTCCACCCAACCCGGCAGCTTCATCATGCTAAAGCTCCTGACAGCCTAGGAACATAAAATGAGCGGCCCAATTCGTCTCCCCAAGGCAACATCACTCCATCACTGCTCTACTTCTTCCACCCCCCTCCATCAAGTGCCTGAAAGAGAGTGAAAATCAAAAAAAAAAATCAGAGGTGCTTGAAAGTACAAGCGCAACGAGGTCTTTGTTTGTGCTCGGTCCGTTTAGTTCATTCCGACTATTCTTGTTTCATATTTTAGACTAGTCTTTAAATAGTGTTTTTTTTAATTCATCATTGTTTTTTTTTATTTAGTTTGTTCACTCTGAAACTCATCAAGTGTGAAATATGAATGCGTTAAAACCAGGGTTGCAATAATGTTAATTCTGCAAAAGTAGTAAATGTAAATATTGGCGCAGTGGGGAGCAGCTAGAAGGTTGTCGGTTCGAGGCTTGCCAGTGACCTTCCTGGAAGGAGTTTGCCTGTTCTCCCTGTGCTTGCATGGGTTTACTCCGGGTACTCCAGTTTCCCCAACGATCCCAAAAAACATGCGTTTAGGTTCATTGAATAATCTAAATTCCCCTTACGTGTGAATGTGTAAGTGAATTTTGCCCAGCGATGGACCCCCAGGGTGTACTCCCCCATCTCGCCCAATGTGCAACCCCGTGACCCCGAAAATGGATAATAAGCGGGTTAAAAAATGAATGAATAATAATAGTCATAAAAAAATAATAATAATATGCCACCTTACGATGTGCAATACACAAAAAATTCATTAAAAATAGATCGCTGACAAACTTTTAATGCTGGCTTGTAAAAGTGACATTGAAAATATTTTGTTTTTATTTGTAACAATTTTCCCAATGTCACCACGAGTGACATAAACCAACCCCCATTTCTTTATGATTTCCATATGTTGAGTTATGTATTATGTAAAACTGGTACTACGGCACTAAGCAAACTTACTAAAGCTAAGGTAGAGTTCAGAAATCTGGCTGCTAGGGTACACAGTTTGGTTGCTAGGAAGCAATCGTGTATAAGTTTTTAATCAACTTAAATAATTAATCAAATTTTCAATTTCAACGATGACAAAAATGGTGTAATTGGGGAAAATTAATATTATTTTTTTGGTGCTTATTTACGGGTGCACCGATGACATTTTTTGTGGGACAATATTTTTTTTTTCTGGTCCTCGCAGATACCGATACCTGTTTTTATCGTATCTGTGCATCTCAAGTTGATGCGCACACGCTGCACTTTCACCTCCCAAAGCTCTCAGAAAATAGTTCAAAAGGCAATTTTTGTTTTTTTTAGGAACAGAATTGAGCAAACTTAGTTATTTGGAGTGATCTTTATGTTTTTCTTTCTTATTATTACTGGTACTTCAAAAGATTATGGAAGTGGACTATATTAAGGATCTTATTGGTTGTATCTGTCTCAATCTGTTTTGAGGAGAATTCACAGTTCTGTTTAATAAATGGATTTCTAAAATAATTGTGATTTCAGTAACGAATTCATCTGAAAGATATCTTTGCTGCCTTTTCTGACTTATTTTCAATGGTCTTTATACATCAATGGTAAATATTTAACCCCTTCTAGAGCTTCGGTTTCAAACACTTTTGAATAGTGGTTGGAATGTTCTGGCAGACTGGTGACCTCCACAAGTGTTTTACATTTCTAAGAGGTTCTTTGAGTTACAACGTTACAAAGTTTCACCCTGTGTTGAGTTAACGGAAAATTTTTCAGCATTTTCTGTGAGTTCCTAGAATTCCTTCAGTGGAAAATATAAAGCAACCCTACTCAGACCAGTTTGGATGTCTTGGCAAAGTTTCGTGTCTTTGAGGAGATGCATTTAGACTTTTTTGTATGAAGCAAATTACAAATAACTATATGTTATCTTTTAAAATAACATCGTAAACATGGAATCACTCTCTAAACTCGACTCTCCTGTCAAACCTTAACTGCCTCTACAAAAAATGTCAAAAATACTACTTAAAAAGCAACAACTAACTTAAAAAGGAACAAGTTTAATCTCAGACATAGTTGATTTCTTAATGGGACTATCATTCTGTTAAAAAGACGACAAAAACTTACTCCAGAGCCAAGACCAAAGGATCCGAGGATAAAAACAATGATTATTCACCAACGCACTGAAGGGATTAAAAACAAGAGCATTGCGAAGCAGACTGTTGAAGTCAACAGCAGTTGGTAAAACTACAACATAACCGTGTAATAACACCTTCAACGTTTCTTACCTCAAAGATCTATGTTTGATCTTTGTCTGGTCAGGAGAACATTTAGAAACCAGAGCAGAACTATAAACTGTGATCTCAGGTGATCTTCTCACTAACCTCACCTTCAAACATTGGGGAGGATGGAGTGCATCTGCAATGCATCAAGTGGATGACGGATGGGGCAATGTATAATAGGAACAATGGCCTGGGCATTGAGAATGAAAAAGGTTATTCCAGCAGGACAATGACCCAAAACCCACAACATAGGAAACGAAAGAATATCTCAAGAAACAGTACATTAGGGTCCTGGAAGGAGCTAGTCCAACCCGAAATCCAAAGAAGATCCATGAAAGGAGCAGAAGGAGGATTGGACAAAATCCATCCTGAGTTGTGTGCAATAATTACTGCCCTCACTGTAAAATTGAGGAAGAAAGTTTCCTTGGGAACCAAATATTCTCTTTACTTGTAAATAAGAAAAAATATATTGCAATATTGAAACGTTTGCATAACAACATACCTGAAGAAAACTTGCCTATAACTATAAAACAGCTCTGAGTTGTTTTAAAGAGGCTTTAGAGCTTCCATCCATCTGACAGGAAGCTCACACAAAGACTGGCATGAGTGGGAGAACAGGCGCCCACTGCTTCGAAGGGACACATTGTAGTTCATCAGACAGATGGACGTAATTGATTTTTAGAAGACAATGATCCCAATTCATTCCACTCTGCAATCACACTCCAAGAATCAAAGCTGCATGTTCTTCATTCAAAAAGATGATTCCGTTTTGGAAAAATCAAGGTTTTATTAGAGCACTCTAAGCTTAAAACTGTTGCAGAATAGAGTAAAGATTAAAGATTGCCTTTCTTTTACATCAAAACATCCCGAATTAAACATTTATCTGTATTGCTTTGGTTTTTATTCGACATATAAAAACGTCAACCACACAAAGGAGGCTGCAGGTGAGTTATTTCTTAACAAACCATCAGAGAACAATCTTATTTCACTGACAAATGATGCGCCATAAAGAAAGATTTCTCTCTCTATCAATTATTCAGTTGTTAACTGACACATTTTACCACTACCTTTAAAAATCAGCATGTTTCAAATATTAAAGCATGCGTATCTATATCTTACTTAAGTTATATTTTAGGATCCTTTTTATTATTTATTAAAACTTTCAAATAAAAACATTGGATCTAACAGAAACACACTTAATGAAAACTTCACAATATACTCAATGGTGTGGAAAATCTCCTATTATTTTAGCTTTTACTAATGTTTGTTTTTACTGATTTGCATGTATTTTTTATTTTTGTTTAGAAATAAAACCTTGGCAGCTTACCTTTAAAAACACAGCTTTGTAACATTTTACACACATTCCTTTATGTACTGGGGATTTGACCTTTTTTTCTAAACTCTTTCCTAAACAATGACCTGTGAAATGTTAATCTTTTGTTTTATAAAGTCTACGACATCCGATTTAGTCAAAAAAAGTGACAATGAAGAAAAAAAACCTTGAATCTATTATAATAAACTCAATAAAATGAAACCAGGCATTGCTATTAATAGGTAAGTAGTTAGGTAGGTGGGTAACTAGGCAAATCTGAGAAGTAACAGCTTTAATAAACCTTAAAACGATGAGATGAAAAGCAAAAACGCAACTAATAAATACTAAAGGGAATATTATAGCACTACGGAAATAACCGAAATGGAAGTATAGCATCATCTTTCAGAGTCAGACTGACCCGAAGAATGAATGAATAGAGGAAAGAGAGACGCGAGCGCAAAGGTGGAACATTGTGCAGCAGTCAGTAGCGCGCGCATTCATTACGCGCAAGCACGAGCGCGCGCACAAAGGAGAGATAATGACACTAGATACGCGCAAAGAGCCCCCCAAAAAGAAATAAATAAAAATCTGGATCGCCCTGAAGTTTTTTTTTTTTTTTTTTTTTATGTGGGGAGTGACACAAGTCACATCACAACACAATGTTATATTCACATGTGGAGACGCGCGCGTTTCCTTGGTCTTTGCTTAAACCACCAGGTGCCAAAAGTGTCCATTGAAAACCAAGAGATACTTACTTTTTGATTTCACAAGGGTCAAATCGTCATGAAAGCTGCGTTCCTTTCGAATATCCACCAGGAAATGTGTCCACCCCGAAGATAGCGAAATGGTCTTCGGCGTTGACTCTAAACTATCCAAGCTATCCAGCATCAGTTCCGTGCTCCTCAGTTCCTACGCTCCACAAATCCACGCACGGACGAGCTCTACTTCGAGCATCCCTTTACCCCGCAGTCGCTGTATCAACTAATTCGCCGTCTCCCTGGTTTGGCTCGTCATTCCAGCCAGCTTCTCACATGAACAGACCCGTTTTATCCGCATATTCTTCATCCCACATCTTCAGGCATGTTCTTACTCCACAGTAAAACGGCACTTTTCTTCCCCACGCTCGCTCCGGATCTGATTAGATTTCTACTCACAGCCCAGTGCGGATTTCAAGATGCTTATTTCCTTGAAATGTGATTATGTCCTGCGGAATGCCTTGCGAGAGAAAAATACTGCTACATCACACCACATCCAACACCCCCAGCGTCGTCTGCATAAAAAAATGATCCTAAATTGGTTTTTTTGGGGGGGAGAGTGCGGTCAAAAACGCGCGAGGGTTGAGTTCGAGGATGGATGCATTTGCCAAACCCGGTTTTAGCAGCTATTCAGAAGAAAACGAACTTGTCAGAAATGAAAAATCTACATCCCGTTGGCTCAGCTCAACTCCAAAGGCGATCCACCGACGCGACGAAAATCCAGCTTCTTTACGCACGGCGTGCAAAAATCTCGGGAACAGCTACAAGTGAGACACCTCGACGAGAAAAGCTCAAAAAAGGCGAGACGCGTGGAAAACCAAGTTCTTTGGTGAAGTGAATCCTAACGCGTATTGATGCGGACCTCAACCCAAAGTGTCACTCTTCTGACTCTCCTCGCTGCGTCTACTTAGATGGGCGAAAGTTAATGCCCAGATCATCTTTTTCCATCCTAGCAATGATTGGTCGAATGAAATAACCCCGAACGCCGTGGATTATAATATGAAGGAGTGCGCGCGCGTCTGGACAGGTCTGGTTGACGCACACATGAGCGTGAGTCTGAGAGAGTGTTTGATGCGCTGCTGCTTCTTCTTTTCTAAAGCAAAAGGGACACGACTGCCACCTACCGGCGGCTTGTTCCCTGTCTGGACACAGATTCCAACCCACGACCACCTGGCGATTTTGAAAAAGCTTGTATTTTTCCGACCAAAATCGTCCAGCCGTATACGTGTGATTTAGCTGCCGTGGTGTTGTGCGCATGTGCAAATCAATACCTTTCGTCATTTTGTCACAAATATGACAAAAAAATGTTAGTTATCTGCCTAGTGCTCTTTATAATCTAAAGGGAATTTAGAAATGCTTTGAATAAACTCTTAAAAAACAGTCAAATTACTAAATTTTGTTGCGTTTAAAGGATTGTACTAAGATTTAAACATACAAGGAATGCATATGTTTGCTTTGTATCTCTACAACAATATGTCATTAGAGTTTTTGCAGCGATCGTTTATGGCAAAGGCAGCTAACATTCAGAAACATTCGTTAGTACACAAGAAGTATGCTTTATTGTTCAGAAAGCATTGGCGATTTCCATGAGTTTGCAAAATATGCTCAAGGATATCAAAAGGCAGTGGTTTCAAAACATTTTCCATCCACAACCCAGGGCCTTTTTTCAGGATGCTTGAATTCCTTTTTTTAGTACAACCCCAGCTTCTTTCTATTTACAAATATTTGAACAGTTTTCATGTTTTAGAACAAAAATCAAGTGTTGACAAAACAAAAAAAATCATAAATCTTACAAAAAAGCAAAGCAAGGTCAAAAGCATTCGAAAATTTTATAACGAAATAAAAAAAAAACAGGCAAACCTTTCTTTAACCTTAACACTGTTCCAAGCACTTTTTGTGCCAGAACTTTAAAAAACACAAGCCATATCACAGGTATTGTACCTTTTTTTCACCACTAGATGATGAAATTGAAAGACGGACATGCATTTTCTCGCATCTTAAATACTTGTAAATATTTGTGTTTTTCCCCCAAAACAGTTTTACAAATAACAATTTGTCGGGCATATTGGCACACTTTCAGATTGGCATCACTGCGGTTAATCAGTTTTAGAATGTAGCAGAGTTCAGAATAATCTCATCGTTGACCATTCATTAGCGAAATCTCTCCTGTGTGTGCATACACACCGCTAACATGGGCATGTAATGCCGAAGTGTAGCTCATTAAAACAGTCATACGGAGGTAGAGTCTGACGACAACGAGCGCAGAAAGATACTCCTCTTGATAAAATATTGTTTTTCTTTTTTGGTTTGCTCTCCCCTTGGGTACCCCTTGCGGCAAGCCAAAATCATCAATATTAAAACAATAAAAGGCTTGATCTACTTCAGCTGTGTGTAAATGAATCTGAAATACACGACAGCCTAATGCTTGTAGTACATTACAGAAAATAATGCTCATCATTATTTAATAATGACTTTAATAATAACTTATTATAAAATATTAATAGCACAATTAATATTAATAATAACTATATGCAATTTTTTAGAAGGACCTGTTTTACGTCCACAAGGATATTGAACTCAAAAATTGGTAAAAAAAAAAACATTAAAATGGAGAATTCGCCAAATAAGTTGGCTAACTTTAGCAAGAATACTTGAATATGACAAATATGGAGTAAATCTTAAATTATGTTCCTGCGTTGACTAAATTTTCACACAATGCAAGTTTATAATTTAACATAGAAAAAACAACGTTGTAATTTTGGTTTTAAAAACGAAATATTCCCAAACAAATGCATGTTCTTTATTTTGAAATCATATGATTAATGTAAAACTTGTAACTTGAGTTACAGAGAGCAGAGTGGTAAACTATGAAGTAATCATCCACCAATCCATCTTTTTATCTACTTCTGAATCCTAATGAATGTTTAGGTCTGTCTGAAGCTCAGAAGAAGATATAAAATCAGAAAAGATCCCTAATATGAACCACCGGAAATCTCTTCGAGAGGAACATGCTTCACTGTATTTCAAATGAATAACAGTTACAAAAGAATACGTTCTGAAGGTCATGCTAAACTACTCAGTGAAAAACGGCTAATGTACGGCTAAGCACTTCCTGCTCAAGCCCCAATACAGTGATTCATCTCAAATATCCTTCTTTCAACTGTTTTCTGTCTTTGTTAATAAAGAAAATGTATTGTAGATCTTAGAAAGTCTTCAGTGTTTTTGTGCTCGGCCTGGAATCCTTAATTCCACATACAAACAGGTTTTGGGACAAGAAACAAAACCAGCATGACCACATACTATTATTTATCTTGGCTCTGTGAACCTACTTCAAAAAATTCGCTTAAATATGGCCATGGGTGCTCAAATTCAACGTCTGACGCTTCTTCCATGATTGCGTTATTGTTCTATAAACGTGACGGCGAAAAGGAGGCAGCAGCGATATCAGACAGTAAAGTGTGCAAACTGCACGAAACTCGACGTGTTCTGATTGGCGCACTTGCGGAGCACGTGAACTTATTTTGACCCGTCACTGGTTAAGCATGTACAGTACGTTGTGGAACGTAAAAAGAAACGACAGGTTTTACGAAAGTAGTAGAGTAAAGAGTAAGGTTTTCAAAGTCTCACAAAACAATGATACTCAAGTATAGTAAAGATACGCTAAAAAGTTACTTAAGTACAGTAACAAACTACTGATATAATTTAATAATATAAAAAAAATAATGTATGTATAGCGTACTCTACCTCAAATAATATCAAAGGGCGGGAGAGAAAAACAATGAAACAAAATAACAAAATAATATATTCCACAGACATTATCTACACCTTTATTTCACAGTATTTTAGTAAAAATAGATGGTTAATGAGATTCAGGAAGCAAAGATTATAACAAAGATTTAAAAGTGTGTCTTCTGAGGATAATATCTACAAATTAAAACTGATTTGTCTTTGGGGAGAAATAAAAAAAAAAAAAAACCTGTGAGTCAAACTTTCAAGAGCTGTTTTCTCATTCCTTGGGCGGAATGGGCTTGTCAGCATCCCGTCACTTCCTTGTGCTTCATGGGCATCTCGTCATTTATCTGACCACACATCCATCCACCTGCCCATCAAACACAGCCAAATCTGATAAATATGAGCAAAGAGCAGCTCCTCCTCTCCGGCTGTCCGATTGACTCATTCTAATTGTTTGACACCAAAGGCCAGGAGGGAATCTTTGACTGACAGCCTGCACACTATTGTGCTCCAATGTATTCTTTTTATGTATATTTAGAAAAAGTTTAAAAAATGCAAGCAGAGGGGGGTAAAAAAAAAAAAAAGAGAAAAAAAAAAATCTCATTCAAATTTATTTTTGGTGTAACTGAACCAGTCATGAACTGAAACAGCTGTGTAGGAAGTAGGCAGGTGGCAAACTCTACTACCAAGTTAATGTTGAGAAAGAATGTCTTGTCATGGCAAGATTGAGCACAGCAACAAGACACAAGGTAGTTGTGCGGCATCAACAAGGTCTCTCTCAGATTTCATGCAGACGAGATGTGCTCTTTGAAGACGCACTAAGGAACAGACAACGTTGAGGATCGTTGAGGTAATAGTCGGCCAAAGAAGCGTACGCAGCAGATGATAGACACATCAAGCTAATTTGCTTTCGAAAATGGAAGATGTCAATACCGCAATATGTTATTAAAGAAAGATAATACAAAACTCACAAGTATTCTAAAGAACATTGTAGAAGGAAATACAAAACTTACAAGTGTCGAATGTGACCACCACCTGCTGCCTGGGAAACATCAATGAGATAAGAGAACTCCTCCTAGGCACATATCAGCATCTCTTATCGTGTTGATGCTGTCTGTGAGCCAGGTGGTGGTCACATTGAAACTTTGAAGGAGTTTTGTTTCATTTTCCATTATTTTCCACACAAATAAGTGAACTTTGACTACAATTTCAGGTGGAATTTCTAGAACTTCAATATGTAACTAGAAGGCTAAAGTTTGCACAAACATCTTGACATTGAAAAAAGCGCAAAAAAACTGCAATAAAATCTTGTTTCTGAGCTGTGTTATAGATATTTTAAATCAGTTGCTAGGGTAAACAGTCTGGTAGCTAGGAAGGAATCATTAGTGTCATTAAAAGTTAACGTTCTCACAATGAGTGATGTATACCAAGTCCCAAGTCTCTGGCATTTTCTGAAGCAGAAATATAGATCAGCTGATTTGGTTGCTAGGGGGAAAGGTTTAGTTGCTATGGAAAAGTCAGTGACGTAATATCATGTCCCCCATGTCAATATGAGCACAATGACCTACCTCCATGTCTCTAACAATTCCCTAAGCTCAGATGAAGTTCTGCTAAATTGGTTGCTATGTTAAACAGGCTGGTTGCTATGGAGGAGTCAGGAACAAAATGTTCCTGTGTGACATTGAGTAAAAAAAAAAAAAAAAAAAAAACACTCATATTGTTATCAATTACCAAAGCTGCGATAGAGTTTATAAAATTGCGTTTCTAGGGTAAAGTTTGGTTGCTAGGAAGCTCTAACTGACTGGCCTTAACTGGCCTTCTTTTGGTATAGTCCTAAGCAAACTTGAATTTTAAGCAGTAGCCCAACAAACGTGTAATCAGCACAATCTGCAAGGAGGACCTCAAGGAGCCAATTATAACAATGCCAAACTTCACGTTCTATCCCCTTCACCAACATTTCTCAAAGCATCTCAGGAAGCTAAATGTATTATCTGACAGCTCCTTGCTTGATTTATATGCTCGCAGGACGGTGATGGCGAGGTAGCCTTGTTATGACAGCTTTATCTAATGGTTCAGATTTAAAGCTTTCATTTTACAGCCCTCCAATGATTCTCCAGCGACCACTACGTTTCACTTAGGATGTTATTTGCTCTGTGGGAACCATCTGAATGACCATAACATCTATCTTAATGCAACCATTCATTTCTCTACAGGGACACCAGAGGAAGAGGTGATTGACGCAACATTTCTAAAGCAAAGTGCTTTCAGTGTGCTCCCAAGCAGGATTGGCTCTAAAGAGAAGCTGGATTCAATTAAAGAATACCATTCCCTCTCAGTGGATGTAATATGTTGAAGTGGACAGACTGTCAATGTTTGTCTTTTCTATAGATGTATGTCTAGATAAAAAGTGCTAAATAAGGTCCTTGGATGTTCACACGTGGGTTTTAAATACCTTTACTACATAACCTTTAAATACTTTACTACATATATATATACTTTTAATGGGGAAGGATAATTTAACCCTTTCTTTAACCCTCTTTTTGTAAAAAAGTAATAGAAAACACAACAACTTGATGCTACCTACTGTACAAAAACCTTTTTGTGCAGGCAATGTCCTTCAGGAAAGGACCAAACCCTAGTGTCAACTCTCTACATGAGAAAATAAATCTTTTTTGCCCCTCAGTCCTCACGTTCTCTTGATCTACCGGGACTTTCCGCCTCCGAGGGGGTCAGACATCACTAAAAAACAATAACAATACTGCAAACACACAAGAGGGTGGGAGGTCAATATCACAGAACCTGCAGGACGTTGTTTGCTCTTTTCCCAGTGACCAGTGCAACAGGTTTTACATCAGTAGGCTAATGCTTGGATCTACCACAAACAGAAAGGAACAGCACAGAAGATGTAGTTTTCCTTTCCTGGGGTAAAAATGATGCTAGTGTTGAATAAAAGATGTGAGGGATAATGCAATATCCATGTTACATCAGCGAAAACCACAGTTCTCTCACAATTCTTTTTTTTTAAGAACAGGAGAATGTTTTCTTGACAAAGCAGATACTGTAGATACATTACTTTATATACTTCTACACAGAGATGTGGACTCGAGCCATACAACGTGGACTTGTGTCATTAATTTGAAGACATGTGAC
This sequence comes from Danionella cerebrum, assembly GCA_007224835.1. Taxonomy (NCBI): domain Eukaryota; kingdom Metazoa; phylum Chordata; class Actinopteri; order Cypriniformes; family Danionidae; genus Danionella; species Danionella cerebrum. The sequence goes on along the minus strand of SRMA01027302.1, from coordinate 120,753 downwards.
TCAACATGGACCCCAGTGACTTGTGACTTGACTACTTTGACTCGGGAAAACTTGATAAAAATAAAAATTACAGCAATAATTAAACTGTGCGATAATCAAATCACATTTGCCCTGTGGGTATGCATTTGGGCATTTTGATTCTGTGGTGAGAGAGAGAGAGAGAGAGAGAGAGGGGAGAGAGAGCTGACAGGACGGCTTCTCCTGTCAGAAAAAGAAAAGAAATCAATGGGAGGGGAATGGACAAAAACATTTATTTACTGTTTTAAAAGCAATAATTGTCATGCAACAAAAATAAAAGGAATGTTAATGTAATCTATTATTGCTTGTTAGCTTTTTTTTTTAAATGACTTGAAATGAAAATGAAGACTTTTGACTTGACTTGACTTGCCCTGTCTTGACTTGGGGCCTGCCTTGAACTTGCCCTGTATTGACTTAGACTTGCTCTTTTTGACTTAAGACTTGACTTGGACTTGTCCTGTCTTGACATAAGACTTGACTTGAACTTGTCCTGTTTAGACTTGGGGCCTGAATTGAACTTGCCCTGTATTAACTTGGACTTGCCCTGTTTTGACTTAAGACTTGACTTGGACTTGTCCTGTTTTGACTTGGGGCCTGAATTGAACTTGCCCTGTATTAACTTGGACTTGCCCTGTTTTGACTTAAGACTTGACTTGGACTTGCCCTGTCTTGACTTCAGGCCTGACTCGAACTTGCCCTGTATTGACTTGGACTTGCCCTGTATAGACTTGTGCGCACCAGTTTTAAGCACCAGTGTAGGAGGCATTTGTGGCTATTTCTCTCCCAGTTACTGCAGAAAAGCGCAGTTTCTTGTTTCTACTACTAAAACGTTTTACAATAACAAGCTTCAATGTCATCGGCCATCAAAGCTGTGAAATGACACATTATCGATCAGTTACAAATCTCTCCATTTCCACAAACAAAGGCCATCTTTCATTCGCCTTTTGCCTGTTTGGTTTCGGGCTTGGCACAGTCAACACACTTCCTGGAAACCAAAAGAAAATGGAACGAGACAAGCTCCTCAATTACACTCTTGATATTTGCTCCAATTCGGCAAATTTCACAGCTAATGAGAATCATCGATGTGTTTGCAATCCTGCACTTTGATCCGGTTTAATCTGTGACCGGGCTCCTTATCAAAAGCTTCTTGTGGCTTTTTAGTGTTTAACATGCAAGATTTGGGCCTCAAGAAACTAAATTAAAATTAAGAATAATAGCAATATGCATAAATATAAATCCCACATCCAAGCAAAAATGTCAAAGTGGAACAGCTTTTCATCTAAAACGGAAAAAATCCTTAAATCTTTCCAGAACTGTGGATAATTCTACGCAAACATTTGGTGGTGATCATTATCCGGAAAGTCACTTGAGCTTAATTTGAAAGTGAAATCCCCTTCCAGAACACAGAGTAAAAGTGCATTTAAGAATGATGCGATGCATTAGAACCAGCACATCTTCTGTCTTTAAAGATGTGTGAAGACAAGGAAGCCTCTGCATTAGCTCCAAAGCCTCTCCCCTGCTGTGCCGATGACATTCTAAGTTGCATCTTAATTAGTGTTATGAACCTGCACAGTGGTTTGCACAGCGGATAAATGAAAAGCAACACAACACGCCTCTTTGAATCTTGTCACTGCAAAGGATCTCGAGGATGAAGGAGGCATTTTCCCAGCCTAAGTTTGGATTAGGGAAGGCAGTAGCTCTCTGACTGGATACAAGACATAATGGACCTAAAGAGCTTCCAGGCGCATATTAAACTACCTAATGGTTGCATATCACTGTTTACTACTGCCTGATTATGGGGATAAACAACCATCGACAGGCACACTGTGCATTTCAAAGCCTAGGAAATGGAAACATGGAAATGAGAAGATAAATCAGTGGTTTGCTCTTTGAAAATTCTAAAGAATCTCCTTCAACAGATGAAGAGAATCCAAGATGAAAAACTGCTAAAGACTCCAGAAAGAACCAAGATGATAACTAGCTAAGATTTGTGATTATTGACTCAAAGAAAAGGGCTAATTAGATCTGGAAATTGCGTAGGATGAAGTAAACGGAATGTACTTTTTTTTTTTTTATCTATAAAGGCTAAGCATTTTTTTTTCCAGAAGTAGTAAGGGTTTAAACGGTGTTTAGTTTTGAGAGCAGGTGACCTCATCTCTGTTTTTTTGCAGATGATGGACATCAGGGCAGTTTGCAGCCCAATGCAAAATGGTTGGGTAAGAATTAGCACCTCCAAATCTAAGACCATGGTTCGTAAAAAGATGGCATGATCCCTCTGAGTTGATGAAGTGATCTTGCGCCAAGTATATTGTTTAGGGTTAGTATTTAGTATAGGGTTTTGTTCACGAGTAACGGGACTATGGAACGAGGGATTGAAAGATGGATAGGTGTAGCCGAGCGGCCATTGGGCCATGACCAAAAGAATGAGTTTCCAGATACAGGCGCTTGAAACTAGTTTCCTTCCTTAGAGATAGGGAAAGGAGCTCAGTCACCTGGGAGGACCTCAGTGTAGAGCTGCTGCTCCTCCCCATTGAGAAAAGCCAGCTGAGGTGGCTCGGGCTTCTGTTTACCGGGCATTGTCCCTCTGGGAAGAGCCTCCGAAGAAGATCTAGGACATGCTCCAGAGACCATATATTAATGTTTGGAATGTTTGGAAAGAAAAAGAAAGCTTTTAACAGTCGTACTGTAAATATGGATTTATTGCGGCAGAATTTACTGCTCACCATAATATGCAGCGACTGGCTTTCTACTGAAGCATATCATGAGGACCGTTCAGTGAAAAGAAATGTTTACATTAAACTGAAAGTGATACCAGAATTCCAGATGAACACCATTGAAAAGACAAAAACAAGTGTAAATCAAATTATTTGGAGAAAAGTCGGAGTGAGTGAAATGACCCATAAAATCAAATTTGCAATGTTGTGTTTTTGCTATAAAAATTGGGGCTTGTCTGGGTAACTACTGCCTTTATTTCTTTACATTTCGATGGGAATGAAATGTATAAAAATATTTAACATTTGATTAAAAAAAAACTTCTCCACTACACGATTGCATTCAATTGACCCGGTGAACAAAGAGTTGCATGACTACAATGGAATATTTAGAAACAAACAGATGATTAGTAAGAAAAGAAAACTTGCATTCTCTTGATTCATTAACCTTAACAAGTGCTCAGTGCTATTTAGAGATAGTGCCATTTTTGAGAGCTTGTATAATTGAAATGAAAGACTTTTCAACACATTCATTTGATGAAAATATTGAGCCAACACTAGGAACACTATTGAAAAAAAAACAGCTTTTATTCTTGGTTTAGCTTACACTAAGCTTACACTTGCCAAGTCCTCAAAACCGGTCTGATTCTTAGAGGTTAAACTGGTACCACTAAATGAATTGTGAAAAATCGTTGAGAAAACTGGGAAAATGTTTCATAGACTAAACATGGAAACTTAAAACTGACCACATTTGTGGAGGTTGTCAGTCTGTCCGAAAACATAGCAACCATTTGGAAAAATGGTTTGAACCCCTGTCTCTAGAAGGGGTTAAATATTTACCGCTGGCCATTTTAGTGGCCATTAAAACTAAATGGGAAAATGCAACCAAGGCAAAATTAAATGGGGGTTTGACATCATTGACAGCTCCCTAACAACCAAACTGTTTACCCTAGCAACCAAATTTTCTGAACTCTATTTTAACTTTAGTAAACAATTGAGACATAGGAGTTTGTTTATATGACTTGTAGTGACAAAAGCAACATCATAGTATGTCACTGAGCACCATAGCAACCAAACAACTAAGCAACCAATTTGCCAAAACCATAGCTCAGATTTGGCAAATCATAAAAAGTCATGTTGACATGGGTACATTATATTGTCACTGACTCCAGCATAGCAACCACACCCTTTACCATAGCAACCAAATGTGCACATACATATATCAGCTTGTGAGCATCATAGAGACATGGGGCTTTGTTTATTTTGCTCATATTGACATTAAATATCATTTTTTAAATGCCCCCAAACAACACTTTTACAAGCCAACATCAAAGTTTGTGTACAATCTTTAGCTTAATTTGCTGTTTTACTGGTATCCAATTATTTTTAATCCATCCAAGACAAAATGACAAAAAATTTGAAAAAGGTCTATTTGAATAAATTTCCCCACCTGTTTTAAGGGGTCTTCTGAGTGGCCAGATGTTAGTGACTAAGTTTCATGTGATTGGTTGATATTTTAGATCCAACAGCTTCTTTAAGGCAGAAACAAATAATCAAGCAAGAAACAGAGTATTTAAGGGTGAATGCAGGTGCTATTGAGGAAACCAATGAAGACCACAGAGTGTCATTATGTAAACATCGGTTTTTCAAGTTGAAAATGCAATTACTGTGGACAATTTTCAAGCCTGGAACCACTTGTTTGTTTTCAAAGACAAAACTCTTGTTATTATGATTAGCTTTATGAAAGGTGCTACGCTGAAAAGACAAATGGTGCAGTTTATTTACAATGCAAAGCACACAAATCTTGCTAGACTTGACGAATAACCCGAAAGAAAATCCAATATTTTAATCCAAGAGCTGAATTTGACATGCCATATTGATATCAGTCCGTATTGTGTAAACTGCTACTGATCCATCCCTCAATGTGTTATCTTCATGTGCAGGCTATATCTTGAGGGAAGATACTGGCTTAGGTTGAAAATATTTACTTTTTGTACATTTGATACAGCAGTGGAGACTTACAAAGATGTTACAGCAGTGTGTGGGTGGTGAAAACATAATGAAGGGGTCAAATGTCACGACAGATGATTGAACATTTATTATGGTGCTTCCATTATGGTTTATTTGAAAGGAGACCCATAAATCATAGTGCATGACCCCTGACCGAGCCATGATCTCCCATACCATAGAGTCTATTTTTCTGCATTTGGGTTACCAAGGTTGTTTTCTGGGGCTGTAGGTCACACTCTGAAGCCCTGTTTTCTCTGTGTTTGCAAGAGGATGTACGAATCATGAATCACATTTTTTTTCTTCTGTTAATAACTAGTCAGCTTTCTGTTTTTTAATAGAAGTTATGTAATAAGAGATATTAATTGACTTTCATTAAGAAAGATATTGAACGGTGGTGTCAAATGAATATATGCATCAAAATCATGTTAGACACACATTTTAGTTCATCTGAATAGAGAATATTAATAAACAACAAACAAAACACTTAGCAACAAACCCTTTTGAGTGGCGTTTCGTTTCTCTCTCTTTCCGAGGACAAGAGAAAGGATTGGAAACATACCCCTATGAATTGGGACACCCCTACAAAGTCACATAAATCATCCAAATGGCTCTGAAGTTGTTTTCATTTTTTAAAAGCGCTAGAATCATTTGGACAAGAGTCTGAGCCAAAGAAATAAGGGTTTATTATAATATTGGTATCAGCAAACAAATTAAATAATTTTCTGTCTTCTAAACCACTGCTATTTCTGTTTCTGTTGGAAAGCACTCACCATCTGTGTTCATTAACATATAAAAAAATATAAGTAAATGCGACAGAAGACATTTTGTGTTTTCTGCTCACACATACATGGGATTTTGCGTACGTGCAGATTGGAACATCTGGATGTATTTGTGCTTATTTGCACAATTTTTTAGTAAGAAATCCAAATAAATGCTAGAACATGACGCCCCTTGTCTGTGAAAAACTATTTCATGAATAATAAGCATATGTGTTTCAGTAAAGAGACAAATTTATTATTATTAATACTTTGTTTAGCTCATCGCATCTATTGTAATACATCAGAATCTGACAGAAATGCAACTTTAAGGTTCTGTCTGAAAGAGACACTCAAGGTTTATTAATATTCCAAACGTAAAACATGAGATTTGCTCAATCGAATCTGACCTGCTTTCCGTTCAGTGGTCTGAGATGAAAGCAGCTTTCTAAGAGGCTAAGATGAGTAAAGCAACATTAACTAGTTATTATTATCATTATGTGTACCTTACACATGCTAGTCAAGACCATGGATTTAAATCCCGGCAGTGCTGTCTAAGAAAAGGATTGAGAATAATGGCCTTTAACCTCTTAAGCCCGAGAGTCCCCGGTACCGGGGACTTGCCCCCTTGTGCGTTACATTTTCACTCATAGCTCACGAACCCTGAGAATAACCCACACATATTAAATACTGTTGTGTTCAGCGGAAACTCCTCTAAAAACGTATCTAATTCAATTTCATATCCGTGAACCACAGCTCGAACGCCATGCAAATAAACAACAACATGTCCGGAGTATAATTCATGACCACGTTTTTGTTTATGTGCGATATGTATCCACAATATAAACGGAAACACCAAACCATTACATTAAATGAAAGCTAACAACCAGCTGAATCCAGTGATATGCAACTCATTAACATTGCATGAAGTATTTCAGAGCAGGGAGCGAAAGTTCCACGAAAAAACGCCAGCGAAAATCAAGCAAGCATGTAAATCTTGTCTTACCTTTGCCGTTTTTTCAACAAAAAGTTATTTCCATAGCGATAAAAGTCGTTTGTTGTTATGTCCGGTCGATAGCTTCGCGAAACTCCATTTTGATTTTTTCTGTGCTCCTGTGGCGTCATGACGTCACCAAATATGGAATGACTCCCCGTGCGTAAGAGGTGGTCTCTCCACGCTGCGCGTCGTGTGATTCGTCGGCGATCCCGTCAGTCTCAAAATGGTTGAGCTGATTGGTTTCCATAGAATCAGAGCTTTCCAGCGATATATAGATCTCCCGGATTGGACAGATGGTCGGGGGGTAGGGACACGCAGAAGCTCGACGTCGAAAGCGTTTGTGAATGAAAGGTTCCCAAAAGCGCAGCAAGATGGCGTAAATGAGCTTCTACCCCCCTTTTACAGCGTTTCTTTAGGAGTTTTTTTTGCTGAAATCATGTCCCATAAGCAAGAAAAGAAGACTATGAACGTAGCTGAAGCTTTGGACAAGATTTTTTCCATATTTCAATTATTGTGCCAAATTGTGCCAAACTGTGCCAACATGGATTACGCCTGAACTTTGTTCAATCAAAACCTTTACAGAATATTAGTTTCTTGTAGTATGAACACCAAACTTGCTACAGATGTTCTTGACATGTAGTGGTTACAATTGATTGTGTTTATTTGCTTCGTTATAAGTAAAATAAGGAGATATTGGAGGAAACGTGGGGTTTTTTTTTAGGCGGAGTTCATTTTTTGGCCATTCCAACATCAATTACTCTTACCCAGTGTTCTTGACTGTCAAATTAACTCATCCACACCACTCCCCAAGAACCTATCTTCATTTTGATACCAAGATTTGCAGTTTAGGCCTTGTAAAAGCTGAGAAATGCCTTAAAAAGTAAAAGTATAGGATTTTCGGAAAATAGGCCTCAGGGCTTAAGAGGTTAAACAGCAAACCAAGCAAATACATCCAAATCCTCTGCCCATTTTGTAGATGAATAAAAGTATTTATTGGCAACAACAGCTGAGATAAATTGCAAACAAATTGGGTTGTACTAAAAAATGACATCATTGCCACAAAAAAACTATGTTTTAAAGGTAATTTATTAGCTAAAATTGGAAAGTAGTAAAAATGCTAAAAAGGCCCCAGACTGCTAAGGGTTAATACAAGGTTTTTCATTTGAACATGTTTTGGGAGGAGCTATTAGGGACTGATATTGACTATGTCTGAGCATTTCTCCTCTTTCCACCCCAAAACCTCATTCTGGAGCTAGCTTTTCTGACTTTTACCGTATCATCCACATGACAGGCCCACATAACAAACTTGTGAAAAGAATTGCCCTCAGTGTTCAGAGCAATAAAAGTGCTTCGGCATTTGTCCTGTGGCAATGAATGCATTCTGGATGCTATAAATAAACTCACATGCAAAAAAAAGACTTTTAAATGACACAAATGAAAGTGATAAATGACTGGCAAAACAAAGCACCAATTGGAGGATGCCATTTTAAACTGTTTTTCTCTGTAGAATTTGAATTTATTGTATGAAATAATGGGTAAATGCTGAAAACATAGAGGAATACAGGAGAATTGGGAGCTTTCAACTTCCGTTCCCTTTCCCCCCAGCTTTCATCAATAACTTACCTGAAGAGAAACTCTAAAGGCCTGGAACAAGTGGAGATGGAGTAAACACTGACAGAATTTCATTTCAGATAGAACTACCCCTGTATTGTCAGCCAATGTGGTGGAACACAACAGCGTCTATACAAACACATGAAATCTTGTTTGAAAAATACAGTAGAGCAACAATAACTCAAGGGACTGGCTTTCACGTGTGGAAAGCAAGGGTTGGAAAAAGCAGAAATGACTGGAAGGCATATTCTCATTTGAGTCAGTGTAAGAGGTTCTTTCTCTGCACTATGAGAATATAAATAACAGCAGAGAGGAAATACACAAAGAAACCTGCTGGCAAAAAGGCCCTTGATCTCTGCCAGTGCATGGAATAAATACACAAACTAACGCTAAAATAATCTGCTTTTTATGGCTTCCTTTGCCCTATAGAAGAAGACGAGAAGTGTGAGTGAAAAACATTTTTTGTTCTCAAGCAAGAGAAAAAGAGATTAAAAAAGGAAAGAGGGAGGACAAACTTGTTGTCTATCAGAACTTTATACTCATATTTAGCGTGATTTAATGGAAAAAGACCACCAGCTGCTGCCGCGGGTCTCTCAAAATCAGCAGTGTGTCATTTCTGCCAAGGTTGAGTGGAGACAAATGAGTAACCAATGATGCAGTTAACCTTGATTTCAGTTTAAACCGCACTTTGGATTTAAATCATTTTAGTTGCTTTGTGTGATGAAATGGATGAGGTCAGATCAGTATGCAATCGAAAAGTTATTTAAAAGTATGTTGTCTTTTGGAATAATTACAGTTTGTAATTAGCAGCAGAAGAAAAAAATATGTGAGCAACTGACGGTTTGATTAGGGAGATGCTCTAAGTGAATATTTAAACTATGTCTTAATTGGTAATTGAATTTATTTTTTCACTTGATCAAATGTATTAAAAACCAATGGGTTAAGCACTAGGCATTAGCCAAATGGTGATAACGTCTTTGTTTCACAAGCTCGACCTCCGGCCCCATTGGTTGCACTGAAATGTGCCATTTTAAGTTTTTTTTTCTTTTACGAAATAATTAACTTCCTGTTTGTTTAAAAAAAAAAAACCTCACTCCAACAGACTTTTCTGTAGGTCTTGGTCCCTTACATAAATCATCCAAGTTTAAAATGTTTAATTTAAACACAGTTTGAAGTAGTGGTAAAAAAAAAACAGCTGAAAAATCACATGACAAATTTTGTCCCAATTGGACATTGCCCAGCTGAGATATAACAACTTCCAGATTTTAGCAAAGCATTGAAATTCAGAAGACGACCAAGAAACTGCTCAGAAAAATCAAAAAAGCTTTGCAATTTAAAATTTCAAAAGCCTTTAGGCGAAACTGCCTTTGTAGATGGTCAAACAAAATCTCTAGGAGGGGTTATTTTTTCAGGAAATCTTCACAAAAACGCCAATATTGCCACAACTACCACCTAGCCCAAATTGTTTAACTTATTTTTAAAGGAATATTTTAAAGGCACAATAAATAAAATCACATTAAGACAAAAAAGAAATGTTTTTGTATTGTTCGGTGAACCAAGTCTCCGTAATGCCCCTTCTTGAACGATTCCTTTGGCTGAACCACTATTCTGTTTGCTAATTTGCATATATCCAAATGCAAATGATCTCTTTTGGAATTAAAAGGTCATAAACACAAACTTATTCACAACCAAAATGATGTGATTTGAGGCATCCATAAGATAAAGCGCTAGAAGACAGCAGCCATTTAATCAAGTACTTGTCAAGAACTTTCTAAATTACCTTAAATGCCCTCAAAGCACTAAAAATCCTTTCCTAGACACAGTTAAAGATTGATATGCATCTAATGTACATATAAAGGTGTTCAGAGAAAAGCTATAAATACTGAGATTTACTTCCAACATTGAGATAAAGCATCTATTTCTTTTTCAAATACATCGGCAAGTGTTTTAAAAGCTGGAAGATGATATACTAATTCCAGAATAAATATAAAAGTACACATATCTGCGAGGGACTCAGATTCTTCTGTTTGCAGCTAAGCAACGAAAACAGGCACGGAGAAACTGGGAAAGTATAGAGTTCATTTAGAGCCTTAATCCTCGTCTCCAGCACCTGATGTTTCGATAATCCTTCCTGGTTCCAAAGCCGTATCCTTTATACCCAGCAGGGATCCGCACAATTGATCCAGTTTACTCTTGATATAGACTTCAAAACATAGAACCCACTTCAACCTCTTGCAGATGAACAGCTTAAGACAAAGATTCCATCTGTTTCGCATAATGCTCCTGAACTTTGCTTCAATCCACCGTCACAAAACAAACACCTTTGAAATTCTTTTAAAAACACCACCTCAGCACCGTTTTTAACACGAAATTCCCCCAAAAATAAACTCCTGATGGCTGACCGGTGCTTACGTTTCAATATTTAATAAATAAAGAGAAATCATGTGTAATAAATCTGTTTGTTAAAATCCAAAAACAACAAAGCTAATAACCTTGATCCCCCCCCCCCCCCACAGTAAATTTAAAATCAAAATTAAACAATAGCTGGTTGCATCATTCCTACTGAATTCAAAACTGACGCTCTTATTGGTAAATGCACTATGTTACGTAAAATATCTTCTTTGGAAGTTATTTTGGTTGGAGATCAACAGAAATGTGAACATCTGGTAAAAGGAAGTCCTCTAGCTAAGCCTTGCTAACATTAGCATGTGCTAACACAAGATTAAACGGTGGCACCCCAAGCTAAAAACTGTTTTGTCTGTTTGTTTCTAAAGTAAATTTGTATAACTTTTAACACTGCAGAACTATATAAACTCTATGGTGATGAAGAATGATGATCACCCTTTAAATAAATTCTAATGTCGGCTTATTTCTGATTGAGATAAGTCTTGTGATGCATTGTGGGGTCACATCCTGAAGGATCACTATGCTTCAAGGGTTACAACTGGACAGCAGTAATAAAAGAAATATAATTCTTACCAAATTCCCAATAACTTCATCTGAATTCCCATTTGATTATTTACCCTCTGTCTTGGGGTTTTTTGCTTTTAGATGAAGATATGATGAAGTGATCATACGGCAGCCCTACGGGTCTGGCTCATCACCAGTAGGGTCACTGATTTCTTTTTTGTTGTAACAAGTCACTGATGATGCATGCTTGCATTTTTTTTTTCAGTTCATTGCTCTGGTTTCCATTTGAGAGATAAATAACCCATGAAATTATTCACCCATGTTTTCTAGCCCTGCAGCAAGTTTTCGCACATCCACCTACTCATTCTAAGAGCTCATGTGTTCTGAGACCCCACATGTTAAAAAATGCATATATGTACGAAAAAGATACACTGCACCTGCAATCTCAGCTGCTCAATACTCTGCAGGGCTGAAGTCGCTGAATGTTCAAAGAGTTCGAAAAATCTGCACCAATCTATTGGTATTTTATACGTCAATTTTTTTTTATATAGTTTTCTTAAACTTTATACTTATCGTTATCACCAAGTATGCCGATCCTCACCAAGGATGTGGCCAATCAAACCTCCAGCTCCCTCTAAAGGTTACCAATTGGATTAAAAACTGTCTAAGCAACTCCAAGGCACTGTGCTTCTTCTTGAGCTACTCCTGAGCTTGTTTATACTGGAATTGTCAAGAATCAAGTCATGAAAAGAATCCCCAAACACTTAAAACCACTTCTCCGAATCAAATACCTCCAAGTTTGGCCATAAACAGGACCTCAGAAATCAGATCCACCACAGACTCCTACATGGAAGTAACCTATCTAGAGGTCACCACACCCGACTCTGCTGAACTGCACCTCCTTACCTCTCTCATAAACCACAGTCCTCCATGGCAAGCTACCTGTGGTCTGTGAACTGTGAAACTCTCAATTTTTTTAAAACTCTTGGTCTTAACACATAGTCATTTTGAGCTTGCTCTATTTTACCTTCGTTAAAAGAGGGACTGCCCCCCTTTTGGTGACTTAATGCTTGCAATTTAGGAATATTTATGTGTTGATTTAGTAGGGCTGTAAAGAGGAACCATACCGAGGCAGCAGATGCTGAGACAAGCTATACGTTCAATGCTCATCTTTGTTAATGATTCATTTAAAAGATGCATTGAGAGATCAGAAAGGTAAGCCACATTTAAAAAGAGCAGGATTGAGTATGTTTAATTACAGTTTATATCAATAATTTATTGAATTTTATGATTGCCTCCAAAGATGCGTTCATTAAGAACTTGTTAAGCTCTTTCTTAGCAACAGGAACAGTGCAAGGGAACCAAAAGATCCTAGAGAGCAGCTTAAAATGGAACTTAAAAACAGTCGAAGGAGCAAATCAAACGAGTGAATGGATAGCTGCGCTGAGCTTGATTAAAATGCCCAGGGTGAAGCGTGGCAACCATTGCTCAGAATCTGACATGATTTGGAAGGGGAGAGGGATGAGTGAGCTGCACTGAAAGCAGTCATTGCCAGCCACTATCAGACTCTGATAATCTCAGCTGTGGGAAAAGAGTCCTTGTAAAGTGTAGCATAAATATCAGGGAGGATTTTTAAGAGTTGAAAGAATTCTGTAGTCTGTAGTAATTCACAAAGTAAAGATGCTTCAGGATTCCATTGCGTTCCAGTGTAACTTTTGGTTAATGCCTGATGTAATATTTATATAAGCAACTAAAACAAGCAATGTATCGTATAACAGACAAAACTGAAATAAAAAAAAATAATAGCACAATAGTTTAGTTTGATTTCCTTGCAAAACTCACCACTGTATCATTAAACAGGGCTGGAAATCTATTGTACTGGTGAAATTTACGTCTGATTGGCTCTATAGCACCACCTATTGCATTTCAGCTAATGTTGCGGCTCACTTTGTCATAGGCAAACTTGAGAAAAATGGATTGTGTGTCCAAAATAAACAGGAAGTTGACGATTTCACAAAAACCTTTAAAAATGACCATCTTTGCTGGTGTCGTACTCCTCCAAAAGATTATACGTGTTCACTCCAAACTCTGTCATATCCTAAGGCATATGGGATGTTAAATTGCGACTCTTTTTGACTTCGTTAAACTATGAACACATGTAAACTCTCGGTTATAGCGCCACCAGGTGGACACAGGAAATACTACATTAAACATTGATAAGGTACTTAAATATTTGTACTATGTATAGTGCCACCTGGCAATCCTAACGATTGGTTGTAGTTCACAGTGCAGGAGGAAACAACCCCTTTGATCGCTGCTTGCAGCTTTAATAATTTGTAAGTCTGCCACCTAAATAGAAAACGTTGAGATTTAAAGACACACATTTTCCTTAGGGGCTCGTCTGGGATAACTCAGATAAAATTGAGTCAATGATTTATTATTATTATTATTATTATTATTATTATTATTATTACAGTATTCCATTAACAGTTTAAATTAGCATGTCCATTTTATTTTAAAATGATACAAATGTGCTTTATGTATGGCAAAGCTAATATTCAAACAATAAAAACATATCTAAACTCTTTTAAATATGCTGTGATTTATAAAACATGTATCAGTTCACAAAATAAATGCTATTTTCTCTTAAAATCTCGGCTTTAACAGAAGTTCTATACCCATTACATGGAAGTCTTACCGTATAAATTGAAGTCTATGATACAAAATGAAAAGGAATGGTTAGAAGATGCAACTTCACAGAAGTTTCCCATCCCCATCTATAAGAAGAGCACCCATTCACCATCATACCCTAGGGAGCCAAATAATGAAAGTAACTGAAAAAACACATTGACTTCCCAGCTGCCCATTCACGCATACTAAAATCCCTGTGAGGGTGAGGAAGAAAGGCAGAAATGGGTTTGAAACCCTCTAAACTTTACAGCTCCCACTGGAGCCCCTTTGGAGTAGATGTGGGCTGATTCATAGTTGACTGACACACACTGTCAAAACACCCACCTACACCTGAATATGCATAGACTGATGTGAACATTTGGGGACTTGTTTACATCTCTTTTTTCTCTTTCTGTTTACGCTGAGGGGAAAGAGGGACTGATGGTTTCAACAGATAATGACTTGATGGCCTGAGGTATTTTTCACAAAATAAGCACAAAGTGTGTGTGTGTGTGTGTGTGTGTGTGTGTGTGTGTGTGTGTGTGTGCGTGCAATCTCAAGCCTGGCCACACAAATCAATACAGTCAAATGGCACCCTGCAGATCTTGGATAATTACAGGGCAGGAGGGAGGAAAACAAGAGCTTAAAGTGATAGTTCAGCTAAAGAAATTCAATCATTATTTCCTCAACCTCTTGCTGTTTCAAACTTCCTTCAGGCTAAAATGGGGTATTTCAAGCCACATATCAAAAGAAAAGTCAGGGAGAATGAATTAACACGTGAAATGTTAAATATAATCAAAATTCATATTGAAACATTTCCAAAAAATAGGTCCTAGTCAGTGTAAGTAAATAGCAATAAATTCTCATACACTGAACCCAATGCGCCATTAAAGAATCACAGCGAAGCAGATACGCTTTTTTGTTTTTGTATTCAAATTAATAATTCAAACTATATCAAAAAATGGATTAAAAAATGATTGCTTTTTGCAAATGAATCAAATCGCAACAGCAATGATTTTGGAAACTGTATTATGCAATAAATTGTGTTTATAAGTGACTGGAATAAAGATTGCATTACAAACAGCCCTATTTCTCTCTAAAATTGGACGCCACTTACACTTACACTCGCTCTCTCTCACTCTCAAGAATGATTTAGAGCAGTGGAGCACCTGTGGTGTAGGGGTTAGACAGACACATATAGCTTAGTAACACAGCGCAACCAGGGTTTGAGTCCCACCATTGCGGGGAACTCATTTCCCTCTCTCTGAGCATGCTTCTCTCTCTGGCTCTCTGGTGCTATATGTTCATATAAAAAAAAAATCACAAAAACAAATAAAAAGATCAAATAAATAGTCAAAAACATACTTAGCATACAGTCAACCCAAAATCAGCCACAGGCAAGCCAACGGATACAGGCAAACAGGCGAATTTGATGTTGCGCTTTAAAAAATATTTTTTTAATGTTCCCAATTCACCACTTGTGACATAAACAAAACCCCATGTCTCTATGACTTTCCTAAGATGAGATAAAGATATGGAAAATGGGTTGCTAGGGTAAACAGTCTGGCTGCTATGGATGGTTTAGTTACATCATGTCCCCCATGTAACTTTGAGTGAAAAAAACACTATGATTGGGGGGGGGGGGGGTTGTAAGAAACATAAACCAACTCTGTGTCTATCATTTACCAGAGTTGAGTTAGGGTTCAGAAAGTTTGGCTACTACCGTAAACAGTGTGATTTGACTTTAGGGATGGCAAGTGGCGTATTGGGGATGTTGGTTGTCCCAGAATCAGAAGGTTGGCTAAGTGACTTCACCCGCATGGCCCTGTATGAATGTGTGTGACTGGCGGGGTGTGTTTATTGGTGAGCGGGAGGCTGAGGCTCTCTAATGAAGAGTGACAGCTGGAATAAAGAGAGAAATAGACAAAGAGGAGGGAAGGTTTCACAATAACATTACAAACTGTATCAAAAGTATCATTTGAATTTAAAAATTCTAAATTACTGTTTACTTTTGTGTCACGTTACAAACGTGCTAGTGGCACCTATGGTGCCAGCCAACTGTAAAATATGTAAAACAGGTTTACATTTAATTAATTGTAAAGAGTCTTTAACTTAACATATTTTTTTATCTTTTAACTTAATTCAAATTTACAGGAAAAATGCGTTAATCATTTTTCTAGAAACGTAATCACACCGATGCTGCACGATTATCACACGCACACCAGCAAAAATCTGCAAGGTGTAGCTTCAAGTTATTCGTTATTTTCAAGCCCTCCACCTTTGCATGCCTCTGCTCAGCACTATTCTGTTGTGTTGCCAGAATCCGTCTTCGACTCCTCGCCCTTTAAAAGCTGACAGATCCAGTGCACGTCAAGGCTGAGGTGGGTGAGAAACACTCACAGGTTCTTCTACTGTAACACCAGTGAGCAGCTACTCCCTCCTTGACTGAAAAATGTGAATTTATCTGTAAGTCTAATCTTAGAACTACAAAAGTGAACCGCAGCAGTGCCTAGTGTACACACGTGTGTTTTCATTTGCTGTTTCATCCTCAGTTGCCAAACGACAATGATAACAGCAGTGAACTGAATGAAAGAGAAGAGGCAGGAGTCGTCTACATGAAAGCAACTCCGTAGTCGATTGGATCAATTTTATCTTCGGTCTGAACGTACCAGTCATGGGTTTTCTAAATCCTGCGCATTGTAAAAGAAGCATGACTCAAATGTCGATAAACACGGGGATGTCATTGCCCGTATGAAAAGCTGGTTTGTTTTGGAAGGAACGAGAGAAAGAAAATGGACAGTGAGAGGAGATAAAAGCAAAGAACACTTTCATCTCTTCTCACAATAATGCCCTTTAGAGTAAATGAGCTCCATGATTCAAATATGACAAGCTTCTCTTGAATGGATGAGCAGGCAGATTACGCTGCAAACAGAACTACGTGATGAAATGAAACACATCAGTTTTACGATAATAGTTTCACATTTACGATAATAGTATCAACAACATACAACTGCAGACGCATGCTCTTACAGATAAGAGAAATGCTGAAAATGACAACTGCATACAAATATTTCAAACTGTAAATGTGTTCTACAAATGCATGTATGCAAATGTTCCCCAGATGATCTGCAATAAAACACACAGCTGGTGGAAATAGCACATGGCTAAAATTCACCCGAATTCCAGCAAGAAAATTTTTTTTATAAAAGCAGTTTAGTATTTTTTGGGACAGAACTACAGTGTCAATTTAAAACTATTGCACTGACAAACAATCAAAATGCCAGTACATAAATTTAACAGCACACCTATTTCAACAGAGAGAGAGAGAGACAGTCACTGGCTACTCAAACCTTCAGCTCCCTCCACAGATTTGGAACTTGTAGCTAAGTCACTCTTTAAATATTGAGAACGATGTGAATTAACAATGCTGTATCCTAGCAACAAACTGCACTTGCAGCTGGCCTAGCGAAGATAATTGATGTCTTTTTGAACTTGCGCTAAGTTGAATTTACGCTGTTTATGTAATAGGGATCACAAACAAGTTTTGTTCTGAAATATTTTATTGTTTTGTGATCAAATCGTGCCTGATGTGTAAAGGCCCCCAAACCTGCTTTTTCCTGAGTCTTATCTATGTGTTTTGGGTCATTGTCGCGCTGGAATAGCCATCCACGATCACGTTCAATGCACTGATTGATAGGAGGATGTCACCCTTGTTTATTAGTACACAACCACATCAATCATCTCTATAAAAACTAATTATTTACATTGTAATAATTTTATATAATAAGAACCCTACTCCGGATACTAAGAGTCATCGTATGGTTTGAGTCATAACAGAAGTGATGTGTTCATATAGTTCCCTGTCAGTCGAAACGCAGACGTATCCCATAGTTGAAAAATTGGAAATTCGTTAACTTCATTACCTGGGTTACGAAAGTAACCTATGACGTTTCCATCAATCCCTTCTGAATGCATTTGTATAAAGGATGAGAAGTAAGCAGCACCTAGACGTTTATCTTGTTAGAAAGAAGTCAAAATGAACGTTCGTTTTGGTGACTCTGTTCTTTTGACTACTCTTTTTGTTCTTTCTGGAATAAATTATTTCCTTGGTTCCCTAAAAAGACTACTTGCAAACAGTAATGACAAGACTCCAAAACCGAGAGAAATACCATAATATGTGAAATTAGTTTAGCTTACATGTCTAAACTAAACACTTCTTCTGATAATACACAAACGTTAAGATTGGCTCGTTTGTTTCAGTAAAATCCACATATCAATTTTGGCAAAACACGACTAAACATCTAGTTCTGTGTCTAATGAAATGCATTGTGAATGATATGACTGAGTCGACTGGGTGGAGGAGAAATCGCGTGACGAATCAGATACCACTAATGAGGGGTTCACTAGGAAGAGTAGTTCCTCACGAGTCACTATAAAGATTCTGAATCGTTCATGAATGCCACATCCCTAACACCCAGGTTCTTTCCTTGATGATAAACCGTAACCGCAAACACTGAAAATCAGTAGGTGGTCAAGTCCTCAATATAAATACAAAAATACATTCTATGGTCCTAACACAACGGGAGTGCTTTAAGTAATGCTTCGATCGCTTGACTCTCCAAATGACACAGACATCAGTCTCATAATGAGTTGGCTTTCCTTACTTTGTGATTTCAATCCACTTTAATCATCTGCATTTGTAATGACGATCAAGAAGTTATTGAGATGCACAGATTCAATGACGTTGTAAAAAAATTCACAGATCACACTATCCATCCAATTACCCCCCAATAAACCCAACTAGACAACACTAAAATCAGCAGACATCAGTAGCACCCTTACTCTCCTGAACTTTGACTGATTCCGTAACTCTCTAGCCTTGTGTAGTTTCACCAATCAGTCAATTTCTCCATCCAAATTTAATCTAAATTCAATTCAGCCACATTCTACTTTCCCTTGAGCTTCTTTCTTTACACCCCTGCCTCACACTGATCTCAGGAGACATATTAGCTGCAGACTCTAGACACAGTGGCCTTAAGCCTCCTTGTTAGTGTGCCTCCCACTGATGCTGGAGACACTGGTTCAAATCCTGCTAAGATCAGGTGGAACAGAACTGGAGGGCTTACAATGGTGCTGTGATCCAGATGAGAGTGAGATTTAGGGGAGCACAGAGGGCAGCTGGGAAGAGCTGTGTGACAAACTCAGACTTAATCTCAAGCAGCACACTGGTGACAAATGTTAGAAGCAGAACTCAAGCATGCTTGTTAGTGCACTGCACTCTGATGCTTAGATTTTAAAGTCAACTATTGCTCGAGAAGGAGGGGAAGCTACTGCTTATGTGGTTTTCTGACATGATATTTCTGAGAGAAATGTAGGAGAGTTAAGAAAGTCAGTGCAAGATCCACTTTCATTTCTCCCCATTAGCACTTTCCATCCTTTATTAACTCATGTATTGGGCTTTCAGGTTACATTTTTGTTTAAATTTGACCCAATATTAGACCTCCTCTCAATATTGTTCAAAATGTAGCATTATCTCATGTAAAAAGTAAATGTTTATTTGCTTTTGTTGTGTTAAAGTTTACTTTACTTTGAATAAAAATGTCAAATTTCATAGTCGATTTCATAATCAAAATAACTATAAAAAATTGTTTACGTAGAGTGAGAAAAAAGGTAAAATACGTAAAAGAAAGAAAAAAATACATAAGTGTAGAATTTTTTTTTTTTAATTAAACCATTGCCTTTAGATTTTGTGGTGGATCTTTGTTCGTTTTGGAATTGTGCGGTTTCTCAACCTCCCTACACAATAGTTTCTTTTCCCTAGTCATCCTCTCAGCCACACCAGAATATGGATCCATCAAATGAGAGAGAGAGAGAGAGAGAGAGTGAAAAGGATTGTGTATCACACTACAGTATGGCTTTAAACACATTTTTCAGGTTCCCATTTAAAATTCCACGAAAAACATATTTATAAATAGTTTTTTTTGCCATCAGCCGTAAGTCTATTCCTCTCACTAGAGCTTTAACTCAAGTTTTGAACAGATTTTCCAAACACAGGCTTGCTCCTTGAAACCCATTTTATAGGTAGAACAGTTGTTTGACCTGGAATGGAGCGCCTCGTTTTACTCCTCATGTTCACGTTAAGAAACTGAGCTCTGCTCCTGTGTAGCTCACTCTGGATTTGCTTTTGTTTTGACAGATACCATTAGGAAGCTTGAAGGTGGAGCTTTACGCATTTTCCCAGCACTGTTGGGGCAGGTCCAATATCTGCATGTGAGGTGCATCTGTAATTTCATTCCTGGCTCTAAGACACAGTGAAAATAAAAATAAAAAAATTGAGCCCCAAAACAGCCACTTTATTGTTACATCAGCATTTGAATGTCAAAAAAATCCAGCACTAAATAGTCTAAAAACTTTCTTTGGCTACTTTGGACCAGCAACATCAAAATAGCCACTTACATACTTTGTACCCTGTTCTAAAATAATAAAGAAAAACATGTTTGCTTGTTTTTTGGGTGCAAGTTTACAAAGTACTTCATAATACTAATCTGAAATGAAATCTGGAAGCCAACAAAGCTCACTTTATGCTTTCATGCATTTAAAGTATGCTTTTATCTAACTGTAGATTTGATTAGACACATCAGTTTATAAATGCATGCATACCATTTTAAATACATGACCTTCAATGTTGTCTGTCAGACAAGATTTATTCATTGCAAAACAAGCATCTCATCTCCAGCACTTTGGCAGGTATGAGTATTGAGATTCATGGGTGTCAAACATCTCTCAAACTACTCTCTCTACAACTTTTCAACCCTGCCTGTGCAATTGCTGTCCGTCTGAGCGATGAACTCTTAATCAATGTAAAGCACACTCACCATGTTTGCTGATTGGCTCACGAGAACGAGCCTGTCTGCTGTCACTTCTCATTGCTGGATGGGAATATTCCCGAGCTGTCTGATGGAAGGTGGATTTGATTCACACATCAGCTAGTCAGTGGCTGTCACTTTCCACAAGGAGAGAACCAGAGCAGTGAGCACAAGTGGAGTCAGTGATGTGTGATAATCAGGGCTGCAGTAACACACTGTTTTCATATTACACTGGTTTGGCCAATGCTTCACATCTTTTTTTGACTGGGACAATCCAGCCGGTGTTTTTGAAAAGTAATTCTCCGTAAAAACTAAAAGTAAAACTCCGAAAGCAAGGTTTAAGAAGATTTAACAGAAAATGTGGTTTTATTTAGCTGAAGCATTAGAGATGCTTTAAACATATGCTGCGTTGAGAACAAACAAGATAGGGGAAAGGTAGTAACAGAGACTTTCAGCAACTTTACTTAAAGACTTTGTGACTTCCTGTTTGTGATGTAACTTCCTGTATTCAATGAAAATTACAATGAAGATGTTCGATTACAGAGGAACAAACGGTAACAACGGATATTAAGATGCAATGTTCTGTTGAAGGAAAGAGCAGTGCAAGACTAAACAATGCCATACAAGCACAAGTCTCTTTGAAAAGCAGGATTTTGTGTTTTGCAATTTTTTTTTTTCAAAAGTTTGTGGGTTGAGAGATTCCTGGGTTTTTCCTCCTTATGGTAATTGGCATGATATCTCCAGAGGTTTCTTGCTGCATCTACAGACACCTTATATCATCCCAACCCTTGATCAGCTCTCCACATCAGAAGCTTAAGAGTTATGAACGATGAAAGGCAATGAATTATAGCTGCGTAATGACTTTGATCAAAGCGGTACATGTAATGCAAACCACTAATGATTTACGCCCCGAATCCAATTTCACTTACATAGAGAAGTATTATGAGTTCACTTGTGTGTAATAACGTGCTAATATCTACACTAATGAGTACATACTCACCTTGTGTCACTTGAGGGTATTAAAGTAAAACAACTAAATGTCTATATGGCTATTCAATCTGGCTATAATAAACAAATTTGTACTAATCCTTTAAATCTGTACGAAAAGTACTGAAAAAACAAACAAACATTCCGATACTGTATTGTTGAAAAGTTTCAGGCAGATGCGAAAGACACAGAATGCTTTCAGAAACACGAAAAATTATTATTACATTTATTTTTCGAATCTAGTGATCGACCAATGCTCTGGTACTAGTTTTGCATAAAATTAAAATAAAAAACCATGTATTCTTCCAAACACTGGCTTGCTCCTTTTTAAGAATAGCTTCTGATTGTAGGTACAACAGTTATTTTGTAGCTGTATTATGCACAATGACTGCTTTTGAAGACCAATTATCCAAAATCTATGAACTGAAACAGCTGAGTAGGAGGCTTAAACATGGGTGGAGAACAGCCAAAGTTGAGAATGAGTGTCTTGCTATGAAAGATTGAGCCCAGCAACTACACACAAGGTGGTTCTACCGTATTGACAAGGTCTCTCCCAGACAAAGGGAGTCTGGGGTTTCAAGATGAGCTGCTCAAGCACAAAGACATGGGGATCATGCAGAGCCATCAGCTCACAACCGGCAAAAACATAGTCTCTCTCTGTCTGGAGAAGTCTGGCCAGAAGCCATTTTTTTTTTATTTGATGAAAATCATTATTTCACACCTCCCCTAAAACATGTATACAGTATAACATAGTCGTAATAGACAGTTAGTAATTAACGTTTGATGAATTGCTTTTTAACTAATTTGCTTCTGAATGCTCGGGACAGCAAAGAGCAGATGGCATCTCAAAGACACACACTCTCATCAAGAGGTCCAGGATTCGCAGGAAGAAAACGGGGAAAAGGGAAAACCCCTGCGAGCTTTGGCAGAGGGACACACACTGACCTTCTGTCCTGTCTGCCTGCCCGCAGAGAGACTCGAGACGCAGCCGTGCAGGAAGATAACAAGACGCGAGACTCCCCACATCTCCCCGGCCTATTACTGCACTATTATCCGCTGTTATTAAGTTTCCTGGCCCGTTTGACTGATGGCTGAATGAAACGGGGGTCAATTTATTAGGGGAGTCTGTTCTGAGCAGAGAAGAAATCAAGGAGAATGGTCAATTCATCATCTTTTATATGCCACCGGTGGCACGTTCAAGAAGTCGACGACATTAAAATTGGGGGCAAAATAGCGTGAGCCCAAGGAAGTCAATCCAATAAAGCAGCAGGGTATATGATCTCCTCCGTGTTTAAAGGTTTGTGCACCACATACAGAAGTAGAGGAGAAAACACAATGAGAAGCAACGCCATAGTCAAATGTGAGTGAGGGCTTCCATTACTCTGAACCAAAATGAATGTTTTCTAGTATTTTTTAGTATGTACTGACACTAAATCCGAGGTGCTGCTCATAGAACTACAATATCCTGAAAAAAGACTAATAACTTGATTAAAAAGTGATACTTGTATAATGCATATATTCCTTTGACTGTTATGTCTGACAGTTATTATTTCTATTCACTTTATTGTGAAAAAGTATCATTTTGAAGAGATCTGATGCCTGATTAGTTGAGAACCACGTGAATTTTATTGCAATGTGAACCCAAACATACAATAAAATAGAAATAGGGGGCCGATTTGTTTGTAATCTTTGTTTCCACTAGGAGTCCTGCTTAGCTTTGTTATGCATCATGTGCGATAAATATAATTGTAAGTATTCTTTATTAAACAACAGTTATTTTATTGCACAACAGTATATATGTTTGGATATTTTATGCCATTAAAACAATTACCTGGGCAAGGATAATAGAGATCTCATCATTTGTAAATCCGTTCACGATTTGGAATTTCAAATGGGTCGGTATCATTGTTTTCTTTCAAATTAGCTAAATAACACTGCTTAGTATGGAATTAAATTGATGCCAAATCATTCTAAAAAATATAGCTGAATAAATAAATTGAAACAGATTTTTTACTGTCCTGGTTAATCATTTTTTTCTATGCTTTCATCGTTCAAATTTTGACACTTCTCTCACATGGAACCAGGCTTAACGAAAAAAGCAGAAATGAAACTGAAAGATTGAAAACTGAAAAGAAAATTGACAAAAAGCATTTTTTGGGACACCTAGTACAGTATAAGTCTGTTTCAAATTATTTATTAACTTTAAAAGCAGAGAAAATCAATTATAATTCATATCTTGATTTGGAATTTACAAAATCAAAATGTGAAACATACAACTAATGCAAAGATTTTCCATCTGTCCCCTGTGTCCAGTCCCAACACAAATCAAACACATTTATACCAAAAAAACCTAGCTTCATAAGTCTGCGATTGACTGATGTCACTGCCACCGAACTTGACTCCCCCAAGACATTTTAAACAGAATAGAAATAATAACGACGATAAACAACTTATGAACAAAAAATAAATTCAGTTCTTTGGATGAAGAAACACAATGTCGACAACTGTCCTATTTATTTTATTTTAACCATTGCCCGGAAACCTCCCCCATACTTACTCTCATCCAGATGGGGGGTCATTACCAGGATCTCTAGACACTGTTGCTGCCACAGGCTTTAGACCAACCTGTAAGTCTGCCAACTTACAGACCAACCTCAGTCTAGTGTCCAGTGCCACAGATTGGAAAGACTAAAATGCTGTCTAGAATTCTTTTATGCGTTATCAGTTTAAATTAATAGACAACGTTGTGTTAAATTTTGAATTGATGAAAGAAAACGTAACTCAATTAAAAAGTTTGCCCTGATCTTTTCCTCATATTATTATGGTTAGGATGGTGGCACTTTGAGTTTGGAGCCACAGATGTAAACCTTGCACTGGCAAAGCCAGGGAGACTGAAGTAGGTTCAGACCCCAGAGTAAAGCCAAAGGCGACAGAGATACAGAGTCCCACTGGCCTTAGATATACGTATCAGAAACCTCAATGGATAGCCGTCAAAGCATCGATGGCATCAGGAAAGCGGTTTAGGGGAAAGCACAAATAGTAAAGTTACACCAGGCTCAGCTAGAGGAAAACTCTGGTGACAAACCTAAACATCTGTGGGTTTCTATTTATAATAATTCTAGTTATATATTCAGAAAAACTAGTCATACTATCATTGGAAAAAAAAAAAAATTTTAAATCAGATTTCGGTATTACTTGCCTTAGAAACATTACAGGCTGCGCTGTAAAAGAATATGAGCATAAAGGTAAAGTAATCTAACATAATCGTGTGATAAATTAAATTAGAAATGTGCATCATGATGATAAACGACTTGCACCAGAACAAAAATGTGGCAAGAGCGTATTCTCAGCCACAGGTTGAAACTAAAGCTGGATTTCCCATCAATGGCTTTAATCTTAAATAATTACAAGTAAATAAGATTTTGTGACCATAATTAATGCTGTAAGTAAGTAATTACATTATAATTAATTCCACTGGTAAGAGCCTGGAAAAAAGGATGTGTCTGCATCTGTTTTGTGGAGCCAGACACTAATTACATTAGTCCATTGATTCATTCACATGCACAAAATCCATTAATTCCTCCTGTATCCGTACACGAGAGCATCCTATAGAACACGTATAGAGACCACCGCGCAGCGCATGCTGAATACTGATGTGGGACCACACGCACACAGGAACAGAAAAGCGCTCAGATGCAGCGTGACGACACAGGCACACTGTCCTCCATTCAGAAATCAATTAAAATTTGTTGAACAATATGTTTTCCATCTGTTTTGATAGATGGACATTTACAGTTCAAAAGTTATCAAATTCTCTGATTTCTCGGCCATTTTCCCACTCATAGTTAGAGATAGGGTAAAGCCATTTATCGTCAAGCAACTGTGTTTCCTCTTAGAGACACCCCCAAACCACAAGAGAGGTTTCTGAGGGTAAACCGGTATATAATTCTGGAGCTAAACTAGAATAGTTGCATATATTTTGAGAGAAAAATGGAGAACCATGGCTGCTGACATTGAATAATCTGGTCAGCATTGAAGGAAACGTGAAAAAAGAAGACGTTAACTTAGAAAGAGAAACTCAGACAACATACAAGAAAACTTGTTTGGGAAGAAGGAAAGCATTTGTTGATAACAAGGGTCAGAAGACCAACAAATCTGTAGGAACTTCAGAGATCTGTTCAGAAAGAATTGGTTTTATTCCCAGGAGACATGCTGGACACTTGTTGAGAACTACAGCAAACGAAAAAGGCTGTTTTCAAGCAAAATGGGCTCCCCAATTATTCACCGTAATGGCATACTGAGTGTGTTCCAGAAGATCAAAAAATCTGGAGGAGCTCGAGAGAGCTCCACAGGAAGACTGGGCAATTATTCTCCAGGAAAAAGCTGGAGACTTGTTGAAAACTACAAAAAACAAAAGGCAAAATGGCTTCCATAATAGGTTGTAATAATTTTGACAGGTAGAATTTTTACGAAGCAATTCTTTGATATACATTTATTTCTTTTATACATTTCTAATTAACTCTTATTTTCTATTGCAAATTGTGCTTTTTTCAGCTGTATAATTAGCTTTTTGATATGGTTCAGATGCTGTTTCCCTTTCACGCAATGATAATAGAGTTTGATTTATTCAGTTTATTTTTTCTCCTCTCTACTGCCACCTTTACCTAAAACATGAAATTTCCGATAAAAAAAAAAAAGACAGCCACTAGCAAAATTATTACAAAAAATAATAAACCAGACAGAGAAGAGTCTATTAAAAAAAAAATAATAATAATAATAAAAAGACCATAAATATAGTCATAAAACTAACTCAAATTCAACCAGTTTACCGCATGGCAAGAGATCATGACAGGAGTTCCGAGCTGCCCTTTCCCAAGGCACACACACCGCCTTATGGTCACTAACGTATCTGCACATATGCTAACACCAGGTAGCCTCAGGAGCGGGTTACACGACGCTTAATGAAAGCTGAGGATGCAAACACATTGGCTTCCTGCCACAATCACACAGCTTTGTTGCTCAATGTATCCATGGGAGACGACCTAACCAGTCACGTTGTTCTTTTCTCTCCAGCTGAGCTCTTTCTTCTCATCACGCTCTCTCTTGTCATGGCATACGACCCCTGCTGAGTGCCAGTTAGCCCCCTTCACCAAATGATACACTTCCTGATTCGGTGTAAGAACACTTTGCTCATAGGGTTAATATGGAAAAAATTCTGCAAATCTATAAATATAATTATTTAAAGTGTGCAATGCAGAAATCATATGACGAAGCTCAAGCAGCTGTGTACGGAAACAGGGGAAAACCAAACTTCCTGTCCCCACCACAGTGATTAGTCACTTAGCCTTAGACAAGTTTCACCAAGAAGATGCAAATGGGGGTCACCATGAGTTCACATTTTATTAGAGATGGGGCATTATCCAGGATCAACACTTTCCACAGAGTAATCCATTTATTCCATTTACTTTTACAAAAGATGTTGAGCTTTTAAACATCGGATATGTTTGATATTATAGTGCTTTGATTAGGTCTTGCTGAGATATAGAGATGTGTATAATCAGCATAGAAGTGAACATTTACACCATGTCTGCTAATAATGTTGCTGAGTGGCAGCATAATGATAGAGAATAGTATTGGGCCTAAGACTGATCCTTGAGGCACTCCATATTTTACCACTGATGTATACGATGATTCCCCATTAATGTTTATGAATTGAGTATGATCCGATTAAACCATCCCAGAGCTGGACCCCGAATACCTATGTGGTTCTCTAGTACCTCAAGCAAAAAATACTCTATAGCACCAGTCCGGCTGATGACACACACAGTCCCTCTCCACAAAAACTTCTGTTTGTGTGGAAATTAAACCATAAGATGTAAAATATTAATTGTAAAATTTATGTAGAGTACCTTTAATGAAAATGCAACATGTTGTGGCAAAATTTGAACTTGCTAATTAGCAATTCACGAAACATTTATGGGAGAAGAACGGTCTGCAACTTTAGTAGCTCTTTACCAACAGAAATTAAAGCAAAAGCGAAACCCAGGACTTGTTTTGGGAGGAGTATACTCTGTAGAATTAATACGTGCTTGTTAAGCATTCTTCCTTGTTCTTACATCCTGTAATAGAAAATATTTTGAATCATATTGCTCTGACAGGAACAGGAACTTACTTCCTGAACAGGAAGTAGCTCTCTCTCTCTCTCTCTCTCTCTCTCTCTCTCTCTCTCTCTCTCTCTCTCTCTCTCTCTCTCTCTATATATATATATATATATATATCTCACTATATATATATATATATATATATATATATATATATATATATATATATATATATATATATCT
>SRMA01027302.1:15048-92854 GCA_007224835.1 Danionella cerebrum | reverse complement strand
CTCTCTCTCTCTCTCTCTCTCTCTCTCTCTCTCTCTCTCTCTCTCTCTCTCTCTATATATATATATCGCTATATCTCTCTCTCTGAAAACAAGGTAAAGAAGGTTCAGAAGTGACTATAATCACAAACATTCCAAGAAGCAAATCCACTTCAGCTCCAAGACTCCAATAACTCCACAATACGTTATATAATCAACATATTAGCATAATATGGTTATCATATGACATCTTCTATGGACTATATCTGAGATTTTAAGCAAATGTGTATGAGTTAACCTGTTGGTGGTACGTTTGTATTGCTGTGAAACTCAATCAAGCTTCCTGACACGTCTTTGCTAAGATAACTCACAATTTCAACTTTTCACACATTTTTCCATTTTGCCTAGCTGTTACATACCCAATATTTTTGTGCTTTATTGGGAAATCGCCAGAAGATGGCGTTTCCAAAATATTATTCATTGTGAACCTGAAAAGAAAAAGTGGCCAATGAACTCAAACAACTAAATCCATTTGCACAAGAAGTCTCGGAGTAGATGTCCAGATGTTAAAGTCCATTTAGTTTGGGTTTCCATTGTTTGTAATGGGAAGTAAAAAACTCAATTCTATTATTTAATTCATAATGCATCTTATATCCTATAAATGTTGAAAGATAGCTCAAAAGAGCATTTTTAGTAGTGCATTTTCATGGAACACATTGCAGTTTAAATAAACGACAGTTAGAAATAACTTATGGTGAACCGTAGCCCTGTGTGATCAGAAGGAAACGGTTGATGATTCAATCAGAGCTTCCCAGTGCAACTGGAATTTGACAAGTGATGGGGCGACATGTGAATTATACAGCCATCACTTCTCAAAACGACAGAAACAAACAGGGGACCCTTTAACACCAAAGTGAAACACTGAATGAGTTAGAATTCATTAGAAATGGAAACTGTTGAAGGAGCATTCGTTTCTTTGAACAATCTGACAGCAGAGAACGTATTATTAATTCAACTTGGGGTTAAAAAAACACACAAAACAAAGTGCTTCCTCAGTTTAAAGAGTAGACCTGTGAAAAGCAGACATACACTTATCTGATCAGTTATCATTGATTTCTTGTGTTCAGCTGATTCAAATCATTGAAAAACCTAATCAATAAAACAGGTATTATTGGCATAATTGCAACGTTTGAGACTGCTTTATAATTAGCTGTACGGCAAAAAAAGGAAAAAAAGAACAAATTCCCAGCTTCAAGTCTCAGCATCAGTGTCCATTTGTCTGTCAGAGAAGTGCACTTCCAATAATAACACCTCCAAACATCTGTTGTGCTCCATCACAATACGCCTACCATTAGCTTCCTGATGGGTAGAAACAGGTAAAAATACACACTGAGACTCTAATCGGAGCGCTAAAACCCACAAATGAGAGTGTGCTGAAATGATGACGGCGTTCAGGGTGTTTTATTATATATTTAGTTGCATGTCAAGCTTCGACCGGGCTGTCGTTACAGCTTGACGGCAGCAGCATTTGGAGCATGACAAGTCAAATTTAAATAGATGCGAGGAGCGGTGGAAAAAGCAGGGCAATTTCCATGTCTGCAAAGATGTAATCGAATGGTGTCAGCAGCATAAACAAATGTGTTACAGGGGCTTTTTTTTTACATGATAAAGTGTATGTGTTCACAAACTAGTCCAGGCTTGAAGGGGATCTGACCACATGTTCTGTCTGAGTCTGGATGCGTTCGATGGATTAGCACTGAATGTGCTCTTAATTTTTTATTTTTTTTATTTTTTTTTTTAACAGTATAGACAAAAAACGTGGTTCAAGTGAGACAACTGGGTGTTGAGAATTCTGGGTTTAAAACCAGGGATTTTTTAATTATTTGAACATGTTTCGGGAGATGTAATTAGGACATGGCAGCCCATCAATTCTTCTTTTTTCTTGTTTTCGGGTACTTGTAGACAACATCCAGAAAGGACAGCAAGCTTGTATGTTCAAATCGAGGGGCAGTGACTGAACTGCAATTCCTCTACCGGCCACTTGAGGCTGGCTTCGGAAGTGAGCAGGTTCTGATTGGAGCTGAAAAACTCATATTTCCACGCCTGGCTCCACCTCACTTTATTTGGTTGCTGTAGATCTCTAGATACATTCACCCTCTGAAGGGGGTGATCTTTTCTTTTTAATTTGTTGGTTTAAGGCCTTAAAGTTATGCATAACTTAAGGGTGTGGTTTCTTGAGGGGCAAATGATTGACGATGTGTGGTTTTAAACAGTTAGAACTGGTTGAACTTAGAGAAGATCCTGATTTCAAAATCCTATCATGCCAATTTGTTTTATTGGGAGTGTGGTTCTAAATTGAGCTAATATTATTTTAAGTATTTCATTCGTATTAAAGGCTTTCAGTCAGAACAAACTTTGATGTACAGCATAATGCTTTAGCATACAATCCCTATGTCTCTACGACTTTCCAAAGCTGGGATAGAGATATGGTAAACTGGTTGCTATGGTAAACAGTGTGGTTGGTATTTTCAATATCCATTATGTCACTGGTGAATATTTAACCCATTCTAAAGCATTCTATCAAATACTTTTGCACAGAACAAAAAGTGTGACCAGTTTGAGTTTCACAAAGTTTGACCCCATGTTATATCGATAGAAAAGGTCCAAGACACAAGTTAAGGTGAGTATAGCCCTCATATTTGATATAAAAAGTGACATTTTAGTACAGAAACCGCTTACAAAAATATAAAAGTGTTTAAAATGAGACCACGTTTGATTTTTCTAGGCCAATGACGGAGCTTTTCAACTACGCCAGGAACCAGATTACACAAGGTTTCTATCCATAAATAGTTTGCTAGCAACTTGACATTGAAGAACACTACTAGTAATTAATATTAATACATTTTAATCTATTAATTGGATAAAGGAGATGAAATATCAAAAACTGCTGATTTAAAGTGCCATTTACAATTTTTGGCCTTTTTTTCCCAGAAAATATAAATGATAAAAAAAAAACTATTCCAGTCGTAAAAAGAACACATTTTTTCCAATTGACACCGATCAAACGTTTACATGATTTTTGAGAGATCAAACATAATTTTTACTTTTATTAGTCTAGATGCAATGGTGAGCACCACAAGTGTTTATAAGATGATTATCCAGGAGTCAAGCACAGTGCACTGCCATAAAACAGGCTATCGAGGGGATGCAAATGAATACACATCTACTTTGTTTCTTATAAAATGTGTATAAATGCATGTTTTATTAGTTGACAAATAAAATAGAACGCTGTTGCTTTGGTGTATAGAACTGGAACGCATGCATTTGATGATGCAGAGATTATTAAACGCTCCCACTATTTCTCAGCAGCAGTTTGCTGATAGCAGCATCGGATCTGATTATCTAAACAGTAAATTCTCTTTACTGTGCGCTTTGCCGCTCGCACACAGGGAGCAATTATGTGCGAATCATTGCTGGATGCTGCTCGTCCTGGATTTGTTTCAAAAATAAAATATTCCCCTGATGTGCATTGCTTGATTAATGTTGGGGAGCTGTGCAGAGATGTTACTTTAAACAAGTCCAGTGGTCAAAGTTGCATTTCTCCATTTAATGTGAATCTGTTTACCCAGCACTCAAAAATCCGTAATCTGTTTAAGTTTCTTTTTAAATCATGTATATTGGTAAAACCAATGCCCCTGGAATTTTGTGAAGTTGAGGTCTGAAATGATTGTCTCTGTGATTAAACCACTGAACTGATCCAATCTGGCTGAGACCAGCTCTGGGCACCCTACAATACAGCTGACAAACAAACACTCATGGCTGCACTGACACACATGACCAAATGTTCCCGTGTGGAGCTTCTGCACAGAAAAAAGGCTCTTGCAGCGCAGACTGACAGTGCTGAGAGCTAATCATCCCCATGCTGTTAAGCACATCACTACATACATATTAATTATGCCATCAAGTCCTTTCCCGAAACACAATATCAAGCAGAAAAGATCGGGTGCATCCCTAATCTTGCCAGGAACAGTTTAACAATGGTACAACTGGGAGTATGCACAAAAGGTCATAAACATCGACTGTGTAGTACATGTAATGACCCACATATGGTTTTGACAAGAGAAAAATGTGGGTGTAGCTAGCTATCTTGGCAGTGTGTCAGAGTAGACCTAGCTGAGATGAAACCTAAACTTTATTCAGTAGCTGTCTCTCAACTGGCCATAATTGCAAGGCTTGATATAGCGTCTACTCCATTGGGTCAAACAACCAAATGCAATGTACGCTTACATGTTTTGTGCAAGTCCTATTTCATTTTTGCTAAATATATTCGCCTTTTGCTTCAGAAAAAAAAGTATCTCCTCTGTTGAAGATACAGCAATCAAACTTTGCCAAGACATCCAAACTAGTCTGACTCAGGCTGTTGTATCTTTTCAGACTGGAATTTTGGGAAATTTCCATTGACTTTACATGGGGGTCAAACTTTGTAAAGCTGTAACTCAAACTGAGAAGTTGTTACCACCTGCTCCAACCAGTTTTTTAACATTACTCCAGAATAAACTTGCTCATATTGTGATGAAAAGTGGAACCACAACAGGTTCTTATTGGTCTTATTGGAACATTTGCATTATGTACCAGTGTTCCTTTGTTCTTACTGTGTTGTACATGTTCTGAAATGGGACGGATTTTATAAGGCCAAAATGTGTGCGTTATGCTGTTGGTGGTATATTTGTATCGATGTGAAACTCAATCTGATGAGGCTGTTTAAACAAATTGCGTAGTGGATTCTTTTTATTCTTAAATGCACTGTTTGGGACATGCTTTCAGCTAGTAAAGGGCCAGTAATAACTAATGTATCAATTATATCCTGCTCTCTTGGAATAGCAAGGATGCATTCGAGATTTCATTTGTCAGACAAAAAAATAAATAAATCATGTTTTTGGGCACTTGACATCACATTTTGAAAATTTCACATCTCCAGGTGAAGCTACAGTAGCAAACACGTCACTTTCTAAAAGTGAGCTGACGGAAACAGATCAGAAAACAGTTTACTGTTTCAACCCGACCGCATTTCCACATTCAAGAGCCGCTGAATGATTTAACGAGACACCTCCTGTGATTCTTGCTTGACAGGCCTCACTTTTCAGTTGCCATTTTTAACATCTGCCTCTTCCAATTACCCCAAACTCAACCTGAGACAAGAGTCAGCATCAGAATGAACTGTGACAGTGTGACGGCATCAAAATCTAGGCCCTTTATCCTTATTTTAACAATCAGTTTTTACTTCCGAGGGTGTTTCATTCCCATGCATTTTCATCCCAGAGCTGAGACGGCAAACCGAGGATTGAAACCCGTAATCAAATGCAGATGTGGTGTTCTACATAAAGATGAATACCACCATGAGCGACACTTCATGGAGGTATTTCCAGCAAACAGTCAATTTGAGCTCCTGCGACTGCAACTTAACAGTGTGAGGCCGTATTCATCTCTGAAGAGACACTCAAACAAACCAAGTTTATAGGCTCTAATTATCCCTGGATAACGGTGGAGGACTGTGAAAACATCTTAACTGGATTTTAGCTCTTGATCCACGCAGGAGCCCAAAGAGTGAATCAAAATCATGTCTTGTTACCCCGTAATGTATTTCGTGGCTGCTTTAGAAGCAGAAAACAGATTCCAATCGTAGCTTCAGCTTACATTCTTAGGCCATGATAAATGGCCTTTTTCACTTGTGTTTCATTTGTCTAATTTTACATCAAGTTACATGTTTGATTCCTTGAAGAGCTTCAAGTCAAAATTAGAGATTCCGAATAACAAAGCAAAGAATTTTAGAAATGGAAATGTACTCATTTGTGACCCCCTACCAGTCAAACCTCAACCGTGACCAAGACCAACGAGCTAACAAAGGAAATCAGGGATACATTGTAATCCACTAAAACTGTGTTTGGAGGAGGATGAATGCAAAACCACAATTTCCAACATCAAACTCAGGAGTTCCCGCAACTAAAGCACTGAAAAGGATGGGTATCATCGATGGGTATTCGAGCATTACAATTAACCAAAACTCACAGTCAAAGCAAATTACTCAAGAAGTAGCACATTTGGTTCCTGAACTGTCCTCGTCCTTTTCCAGAACTTAAGCCTCGTGTCCTTATCCCAGGTACGCTTCCATCACTTCATGCACTCCGGAAAACCAATGTTTGATCGAGATCTCTTTAACTGCTATCTAAAAACGTTTAAAACAGTCTCACAGATTTTCCTTACTGCAATTCAATCACAAGAGGCAAAGTTATAATAGTCACAATGTGTTTTTCTGGAGACACAAAGTTACAACTTTAGAAAGGAAAAAAAAATTGTGAAGTATTTATATCAGTTTCGCATTTTTAATGGTGTCTTTGTAAAGTGTCCTTGAGTCTCTTAAAATGGGCCGCAAATTAAAGGAATTATTATTATGATTGGTAGCAATATTGAAAATGTATAATTTCTGAGATTAATGCTGCTTTACTGAAATATCCCACAAAAATCAAGGAGAAACACAGGCATTGTTCTGTACATGCTGCAAAGGTTCCAAATAAACATATGTAAAGCTTTAATAGCAAAATTTTAGTTGACCAGAAATACAGCCTGGAACAAGAAAAGTATGCTAGAGAGTCTACTATTCATTTTTTTTTAAGAATAGCCATCTCTGAAACACTGTATAGATTTACTTCATACATGTTTAAAGTCAAAGATGATCAAATTAAAGGCCCGAATTGAATTGAGTTTTGGGACAATGCAGCAATTTGAATTGTGAAAAATGAATTGTATGCACATATTACATCCATGCACTTTCTTTACCCTCTCCTTCTTTTTCAGGAACACAGGGTTGTCTGTCTACAGGTTACCAGTCCATCATAGACCAAATTACATGTTCACTGTCTGCGATGCGTATTTTTTTTGGCATGCACGTTTCAGCAATGGGTCCCAGATGTGTTTCATCTCCGGAGTGCAAAGATCGTTTTTGCATTGGCTCAATTTTTTATTTTTATTTTTTTTTACGTATGCGATTAATAAAAATATGAACGCATTTAACATGATTTCATTACCCTGTGTAAAAATGCCAGTATACCATTAGTGATCAATGCCTTCCGTGTGATAGAGTGATTTCCTGAACAAAACCTGTTCATTCGTTCATTTAGTTTAGTTCATTCCTCCTCCTTTGGAGAAGTCTTATGTTATTCAGGGTTTCCATACGAGAGTCTTTTATGTTCCCTTTTGTGTATATTTTACTTGATTTTCTCCTCAATGAACTATAATAATTATAGAAAGTCTGTGTTACAAGTCAAAAATAAACTTTACGATTGAAGAAAATTATGCACTGAAGGCAGTACTCTGTGTTTTTAGAGCACAGGAAACTACTTAGAGTTAATTTTATTTTAAAGTTAGAACAGAATTTTTTTTTTAATGATATTCGGAACACAACCATGGCAAACGTCTGCTGTGCCAAAGCAAATGGGAAGCTCCGTCGATCCGCAGCCGGATTGCAAACGCCACACAAACATGAAACAGACCTTGACTTTGATTTTAATCTTGTGTGAGTTTTCCAAAAGGAACTAGCTAGCACCCAAAAACCACCGAAGATTACGGTTTCTGTTAAGAAATATAGACACAGTTAGATGTAGGAAAACTTCTGGTTTGAGCACGTAAAGATTAGAGCTCACGACCCTCCAGCTGTGTGCTGAGAGACATGCTTGATCTTTTGGATACGGAACATATTTCAAATAATTGTAAACCAGTGGGCAATCCCGAAGCTAAATTAAGATGGCTAAAATGACTTTTTTCTTCATCCTGGTCTGCATTACTAATTGAATCGTAGAAGTCGACAGGAAGTGCTATTAGATTTTCTTTGTTGGATTCAGTACAGCAAGGCAGCGGCGGCTCTCTTTAATGACTCCTTATCTCCAGCAAAACAACTCCTCTCTGGTGCTGAAGAACAGTCAAAGGATTTGAACCAACAGTGATTTTTTTTTTTCAGAAATGTATATATTGAAGCTAGCCATCTTTGAAAATAATTCAAATAAAAACTGATTTAGCCTTAAAAACAGCCACTTCTTTACTGCAGTCTTTGGTTACTCTACTTTTCTGACAGGCTATTTCTCTTTTTAGCGTTAACCAGATCTGATCGATTCAGAGGAAAATGTAAGATTTACTTTTTTCATTTGTTCTATTTCTGAATAGATTTAAAAAAGCTTGGTGGCAGAGTTGAGGTTAATGAGGAATTCATATGAATATTTAGTTTTATCATTAGTGATGCATTCAAACACAACTAGACAGAATTTTCATTCACAGGTTTACGAAATATACTCATTACATAGATGATAAAAGATTGTTTCCCCAGAGTCAGTTTAGCTCTAAATAGAGAAGGGCCAATCTGAATTAAGTTATTTTACTCTACGGATTTTACTTTTAGTTTGGCACAGATCATTCCACCCAAACAGACAACTGCATTGGAGAATAAAAACATCCAACAAGTTTCATATCTACACCATATTTTTCCTGCATAAACTCATCAATCTATCGATAAAATGACCTTATTAAATATTGTTAACATGAACAATGCAAACCATCATTTGAAGAAACAGAAACATAAACAGAAATGTAATAAAAACTGTTATAAATGAACAAAAGTTCAATAATTTGTCTTTAGCAAATTGGTTGCCATAGTAAACAGTCTGGTTGCTATGGAGGGGTCAGTGACATATTACAATTATATAAACCAACCCCCATGTCTTTATGATGTAGCAAAGCTGAGATTCAAAAAATGTGGTCGCTAGGGTAAACAGTTTGGTTACTATGGTCGGTGGTTTATTTATTTATTTTTTTGTTACAGTAATTAACATGGACAAACTCACAATTCCCTATGATGTTGCATCTTGAAGATCTTGTCGTTGCCGTTTTAACTCCTTCTAGAGCATGGGGTTCAAATACTTTTGCACAGTGCTTGGTATGCTCTTGCACAGACTGAAAACCTCCACAAATGTGGTCAGTTTGAAGTTTCTATGAGGTTTTCATGAGTTGAGTTACAGCTTTATAAAGATTGACCAAGGCGATGGAAAATTTCTCTACTATTCCTTTAGTGTTTACCAATCTGAAAAGATATAGCAACCCGACATAAAAAAGTGACAGCCACATAAACAAAAGAAGAAAATGACTAAAAGAGGAATTTATAGAATATATATAGATCAATGAAGTGAGTTGATGAAAGTGTGAAAAAACAAACCAATTGTAGAAAGCAAATAACATGCAATCAGTGGAAGGAGCAATTAAAAGAACAAATGATCAACAGCACAAAAGAAGATTGAACAAATAAACAAAAGAGCAATTTGGAATACAAACACACTAAAGATCAATAGAACAAACATGTGTTTGAAGAATATAGTACAGCTGCATGGGAAACATACGCGACAGCGAGAGCATCTCCTGTTTGTTTTCATGCTAATGTGTGAATCTGAAGAGGATGTGTTCCCAGAATCCAGGTCCGTGCTTTTTTCACCTCGCAGGACTCGAGAGACACGTGGTCCTCTTCTCTCTTGTTAATGTGTAGATGGCTGAAACTCCCCCAGGCCATCCAGAGCCCCCGTTCCCCCCATCCTCTCACAGCTCTTCGCTAATGGAGGTTGAAGGACTGTCACTCTGCTCTATACAGCTTTCAAGGGCCTGAACTGTGTTTCCCTCAGTTCTCCGACAGATCTCTTTCTAGGCTCCAGTGGACTCCCACTGTATTAGATGCTTTGCCTGTGGACAGACATGAGGTACCAACACTTATTCAAGTGCTTTCTGACGATATATAAATAAACACTATCCATTTATGGAAGATAAGAGGTAGCATTGAGCATTCTTCATGGAGCCAGATGAACAAACTACCGAATGACAAAGCTTTTGTGGATGAGCTATAAAACAAGGGAAATAAGCAGAAAACTTCAAAGTAAGCCACAAGGTTTGCCACACATCCCAAGAGTGATGTCCCACTTCATTAGCTCCTATTGACCCTGTCCTATTCATTAAGGTTTTAGAAATGTCAAACCTTCAGCTCCCTCCACAGTTGTTCTATGGGATGAATGTCTAAAGGCATGAGTTCCACCAACATGGTCAAAGTGTTTTGGTGAGTGTTGATTTAACTTGGGGATATGACAATGTGCTAATGGAAATCAAACTCACACGCAAGTTGAAACCAAGTCATGAATAGAAACAGAAACAGCTGTGTTTGATGTTTAAAACTGTGCAGTTTCTTGTCATGGCAAGATTGAATACAGCAACAGGACACAAGGTAGTTATACTCAACCAAGATGCACAAAAATACAGGAAGTGTTCAAGTGGGCGTGTAAGGAAGTCATCTTCATAGATGCCAAAGCAACTAAAGTATGCACAAAAACAGGAACTGGGCAGAAGAAGTTGCTGCAGAAGAAGGCAGGTTGTTGGTTGAATAGCTAGGGATGCGCATGTCTGCTGGCAACTGTGACGCATGGTAGAGGCTCATTGAACATTTGGAGCGCAGTTGGTGATGGAGGATTGACAAATGCTTATCCATCAGGTTTTACCATAAGAGAGGCATATGATTGGACGCAAATTTATTCTACCTCAGGACAATGAGCTCAAACATGCAGCCAAAGTCATTAAGAATTATCTTCAGTGAGAAGAACAATAACTATGTGGCTAAAATAAATGAGTAACATAAACCAACCCCCTGTCTATGTTTTTCATAAGCTGCGAAATGTATAAGCAAAACTGGTTCCTATGGTAAACAGTCTGGCTGCTATGGAGGGGTCACTAGCAGTACAATGCACATATCTTTATGATTTCCCAAATGTGATCTATTATTCAGCCAGATTGGTTGCTAGGATAAACATTCTGGTTGCTATGGAGGAGTCTATAAACGTTATAGTCTCAATCCTTTACCAAAGCTTACAGAGTTCAGAAAATGTGGTTATAAAGATGAAAAAGCACCACTTCTCTTGACAAGCCAACATAATTACTGGAAGTGACGGCATGCCCCGCAGAGGCTCAACATAATCGAGTGGGATTACATAGAAGGATTTGAAAACGTTTGCAACCATCTGTGGTTAGTTCTCCAAGACCAGGGTTAAAAAATACTGTGTGCATGGTCACATCTGGGCATGGGATGATTTCAAGGTTTACCCTGGTTTGACAAAGCCACGGTTTCAAAACCGTAAACAAAAACGTTATATCGTTCTTACGTGCACATATCCTCGCACCTCACCACTTCCAACTTAATCCAGGAAAGGTGAACATGCTCAGATTCTTGCATCTTACCTTGGAATGAATAAAGGATGTGTAAAAAAAAATTGAGCATGTCAAACAAAAATTGTTGAGCTTCTAAAATGACAACATTTCTTTTATGTCAGAGCTGCGACAAAAATGGTTTTTGTTTTGATTAGTGCATTTTTTTTTCCATTACAATTCAGAAGGACTTATTTTGATACATTTTATTTACGGTTATTATTGTTGAGATGCTCACACAAGTGACTGCAATTTTATTAAATTAAGAAGATTTCAATTATTTATTTCAATTATTTTGCCTGATGTTCAATGTTACAAAATGCGCTGTATGTTTCCTAAAATATTATAAATATAAAAAATATTTTAAAAATATTGGAGGAAATGAGTTTAGAATTTTTTTGTCTGAAGAATAACAATATGTTAACAATAATTGGAATTTATACAATTTTCAACGTAAAGATCAATGAAAGAGTTAATGAAAGAAGTTTTGCACGGTGCCGTATATTCTACACATTTTCAAATACATGTACTTACATAAGAACAACTCAATTTTAAATACAGCATTGTTGTTGAAGAAGGTTTAGGGTGATAAGGGAGACAGCATGAGCATGATTTTATCAAGGTTTCTTTTCTCATTTAGAAAGAAACCTGACTGAGCAATCAGAGTAGAGTGATTACTTTAGAGTTGCACATTTCCCCAGTTTCTTGTGAAAATGCAATTGTGATAACTGCATTTCAAAAACAGTAAACTGATGTAACCCTTTTTCTAACTGCTTTAATGTAGTTTGATCTACTAGTCTAAAAAATGTGGTTGAAATTCAGAAACAAAGCAGAAGCAGCAAAGCCCCCACCCCCCTTTCAACAATCAAAAAGCCAAACGAAACAGGAACTTGCTGATGTTTTTCACAGGAAACACACTTTATATACAGACTTAAGCTAAAGCAGAGAGAATGAGTCATCACACATTCACGTCATGTGGACGACATGAAAAGAAAGCTTTCTCTGCCTCTATAGATGATTTTATATCTTCTACCACCTACAACATGAACTGTTGCAAAGCAGGAAGTCAGTCAGTTGATGGCCCTGAGAGGCTTTGAATAGATCATCAAAAAGCTCTAAAAAAAGAAGTTTATACACGACTCACCCGCTGCAATTCAATCCACAAGTCCAAATCAACTATCAAACTTCTGCAACTTGCCCTAGAGCACTTCCTAAATATCCCACTGTCATTGTGGAGTCAAAACACTGTTTTGGAAAAGCTCTCCACTTCAAGTCAAAACACGGGCCATGGAGTCCCAGAGGAAGGCAGGGCAAGTGTCTCCATGAACCCCCTGAACGTTAACTGAAAAGGTCTTTTCACTTCAGGGATTTCCTTCAACCAAAGACTTTCATGCTCCTCGGAAAGCAGGATAAATGTCACTGGATAATAAATAAATGATACAAAGAAACCAAAAATCAATAGTCTGAAGAATAAAAAAGCAGTCTGATCTTCCAACAATGAACATGTGGACAAGTAGATTTAAAGAAAAATGGATTAATACGCTGTCAAAAAATGATCAAATCGATCAAACGAACAGAGTAAACAACAAAATAGTACAAGCAGTGCCAATATGGTATTGCAATTAATTTGTTAGTTGTCAACAACCCAGAACTTCTCAAATGAGTAGGTGATAAACCAACTTTTAAACGTGAATTCAATTGAGGCTGAAGCTTTAGCCCAAGTGTAATATCCTGCTTTTGTTAAAAGAGTGGTTCTGAGCTCTTGGTGGAAATGGACGTTGGGAGCTTTGATACAGTGACTCTTCCAAGACTCGTCTGAGCATGTAAAGTCTCATTTCTCACGTTGGCATCTTATTCCTGATCATTTGCCTTTAAAATGGCAGAAAAGCAAGAAGCCACAACAATTTTTACACTCTAAAAAAAAAGGTTTTGTATAAAACCAAATCAGGTGCTGTGGCTTGTAATCATAGGGGAACCTTTTTACAGACATTTATATCCAAAAGTACTTTTTAGAACTAATGTTCAAAAGTGATACTTAGCACCAATCAAAAGTGCTTAGAACCAAGTGGTATATAGCACCTTAAAATCTTCAAAGAACCAGCGAAGAACTGGTGAACAACATTTTTTTTAAGTGTAAGGCTGGGAAAGACGGATATCCAGTAAGTCAATGAAAGGAGAGGAGTGAACGTATATAAAGGATCAACGACGCAAGTCTTGATGAAAAAAATAACTATGTCCTTCAACTGTTAATACATATAGAATGGGTATAAATGTGGAAAAAATGGCATGCGTGTAAGTTCAAGCTGAGAATGTCTACTATGCTCACTGGGAGCCATCAGAA
Organism: Danionella cerebrum; assembly: GCA_007224835.1. Lineage (NCBI taxonomy): Eukaryota > Metazoa > Chordata > Actinopteri > Cypriniformes > Danionidae > Danionella > Danionella cerebrum. Next base: position 79,263 of record SRMA01027302.1, on the reverse strand, counting down.
AAGGTAAGAAGGCGTCTGAGAGAGAGAGAGAGAGAGAGAGAGAGAGAGAGATCTGCAAACACTGCATGCTTCTCACGTACTGCCCTAATTTCACTCGGGTATGAGGAGAAGAATTGTGGGGCAGACCACATTATAGTCCCACCTTGAGATTTTACACATCAAAGCCAGCTAAAGCATACCGATTGTGTTGCTAAACCAATGCAACCATGGCCAACTGGGTGGTTCGGAGTCAAAATCATTTGAGAGGTGCGTCTTGCACTTTGTTTGATTTACACAACCGAGTTTGACTTGAAAAATTAGTTATTACGAAAATGTTTGTTCTGGATGACTCAAATCTCAGCAGAATACACCCAAATGCTGTTTGGATAGCCAGCACTCAGGAAAAAAAAAAACTAAAATAAAATAGAATTTAAGCTGAAGGCACCAAAAAAAAAAAACAATTTACCGTAGAATCCCACAAATCTGGAAATTCGTTAAGGGAGCTCTCATAGGGATTCTAATACTGAGAATCTTGCAAAAGGAGGAATCCCAATTACAGACATCTACAATGTTTCTACATCTAACGACTACAGTCATAATGTACATTTTACAATGTTTTTTCAACTTTCATTGTTTCTATTGTAAATAAAGTGATTTGTAAATATATTCTCGCAAGCCAGAAGTCTAATTAGATGCGTTTGCTCAATTAGAGACATCACTATGCTGACAAAATATTATGAGTTGAAGACATCCAATGAAATTGGTGAAATCTTTAAATAGAATGTGCACTAGACACAGGAAGCTGAGCCTCTGTGTATATAGCTGGAGTAAAACAGGATTAACAGCATCTTTCCCGGTTCTGTCTGGATGTTTGGCTGTTTCTAAACATGACAAGTAATCAAAAGTATAAAAACCAAGTAAAATAAGCGTTTGGAAAAAATCATTTCAAAACTTAGTAAAATTAACAGAATTCACTAAGTTTCACAAAACATGTTTTAATATTACCGTTACTTCTAAGTTTATCATGCATTTTAGAAGCTTTTGAGCATTTCACAAAAACCTTTTCGGTGGCTTTTAAAGAGCAAGACTACTTTGTAGTACATGAATTAACCCCTGAGGATTTTTTAGAGTACATGCTTTTGAAAATTAAGATACTCTGAGATTTCTTTAGCTTGGATTTGTGCTTGAATTTTGGATTTTGCCTTTTCTTGAACTTTGACAGCTCTTCTACAACTTTGCGTGCAGTGTAGACGTGTATAAAAGTAAACAAAGGAACTGTGGCACGTAAATTTCCTTTTTGTTCTGATTTAATAGTTGTTTGCTCTTTACATCAGCAGATCAAACAACCCGTTAACACTTTACGGCATGGCTGACAGACAAAAGCGGCTAAAAGACAAAAACAAAGCAAATTCTTCCATCTAACAACCTTTGAAATGCACTTTTACCAGACCCGCTTCTAACTGGAACACACACCAAAGTAGAACACTATAATCAAATGCAACAACTTCTCTTAAAAGCTAAAGATGTTCACTGTGTAGTACTATCATTGCAATATCGCAATCAAATCCAATTAAGTTCTTGAAGCCTCCCCTCCAGAAAACTGCATTACAGCAGGATTAAACCGCTATCTGTACTGGTCTTGATTAATGACCATGTTAATTAATGCTGAAGGGGCTCGTTGTAGCGGTTCCTCACGTACAGACTTGCAGTGATCCAGCAGCATGGTGGCGACTGGGCAAATAGACCCATCAAGAGAAGAGACAGTCTGTTACTCAAACTATGGGCTGTACGACAGAGTGTAGGCCCTGCAAACCTCAAGTTAGCACTTTGTATTAAATAGTTTCAAAGGTACTTGGATCATCACTGGTGCTTTTCTTAGCTCCTAAACAAATGTACTGTAACTCATTCATCGGTTAGATGCTAAATACCTCTTAACTGAGATCGAAGGAGAACAAACAAAGTTGCACAAGAAAGTCAATAAACCTTCAACGATATTAAACAGCTCATGAATTTAGAAAATAAACAGCAATTTTTTTTTTAAATAATAACTGACAGAACATTAACTAGTTCTGATTTGTGATGTCATAATGCAAAAATAGGCCGGCCCCTATCCTTCTCCAGCTTAAGTATTCAAAAAAGCAAATGCTAAGACTGCGAGTGAACTTCGCGTTTCTTCCAGAACACGTTACGATATTCTGAGCATCTCCATTTCTTTTTTTTTTTAGCTTGAATGGGATAATGAAATAACTGTAGCTCAAGGTATAATTATATACCTCTAATAACATTTGTAAACAGTCAAAAAAAAATTAACCCATTGTATCTTACATAACACACACTTATGCAGTGTGAAACAAGCGTTAGACGTTCTTCTAGCCATCTTTAGAAGCAGATTTCAGGGTATCATACAGAGAAAATAAGCCCTGAGTGAGGATGTGCGCATCTAATCCTGCTAAAAAGAAGGTGTAAGAAACTCAGAATCAAAGATCCTGGGATTTTGGGGAAACAGAACAAGTTTAATGTCCAAAGCTGCAGTCATCCAAAATCCTTCAACAAAACAAAACATTCTTTCTTTGTATCTTATACACTGGCAGCCTTTGGGGACTGCCCACAAAAGGAGTGGTCAGTTCAGAGCATGGTCAGATTACAGAAGATTGTAAATCAAGTAACATTTACATGACCCATAAATTCCACCATCCCCAAAAACAACATACATTTGCTGGTATCGTAGAAAAATGAGTTTCACCGTATTAATAAGCAATTCTCTGTTAGTCACATTCATTCAGTGATGAATCTTAAATACCAAATACAAAGTTAAACACATAACTTTTGGATGTTGAGAAATAGTTATGTAGGGAAAGCATAGCTTACAAATAGCAGATGTTACCTAAAAAGGATTAGGTAAGAGTAATTTCCCTTGACGTGTGAGTCCGGAAGTACACAGGCAATTCCCATCTTCATTTTACTGTGGGTTTTTACAAGCAACTCACTCTTTACTGATGCTATGTCATTTCAAATGACACCTTGAAACATTTTGCTCAATTTTGTCCACCGGAAAGAGCTAATCTGTGCATTTATCAATGTCTGGAATGCTATGAATCTATGTTATATTCCCATATCTTTTAGAAATGTTGGTGGAGGACGTTAGCTTCCGCTCTCTCTGACAGACATTTCTTAAAGCAGACCCACATGAACATGCAAATCTTGGCCAATCAGGGAGCAGAGGTTCTGAGCTCCCCTCATGATCAAGCTGGGGAAAGCAAAAAACAATTTCATCAAAACAGGGGCTCTGTAGAAATAGTGGCATTACTGTAATTAGTTAAACTTGAATGGTCCAAGCAAAAAAAAAAAAACACTTCAAAATTAACAATTGCCATAAAGAAAAATAGTGATCATGACCTGATTTTAAATAAAAAAATACATGTATTCAAATGAATCTGAGCAAATAGTAGTTCTTTCTTTCAATAAACGTAAATAAATAAATGAAAACACAAACTATACTCTGTGATGGCAAAGCAAGCCTGCAGATAAAGCACTTCTCACAGGAAGCCATGCAAACAAATTTAACTAACTGTAGTCTTGGGGCAAGAGTTCATTTGTTGTTTACTCGACTTCTAATGAGACCCACACATCATTCAAAAACACCCAATTATGGAATCCCCTTTACATAAATATAAACTAAAAATGTTCCTTGATTAAATAACCTGTTCGTTATTATGCAATGCTCATCTCTGATTGGCCCATCAGCTAGAGTCAGATGTGGGCCGCCATGTAATCTAATGTGGCCCGCGAGAGCTTAAAAGTTTTGAGTGTCCAAAAAAAAAACCGCAAAAAAAACTACATTTCCCACAATGCCTTATGCGGTATCCGCAACTTCCGCATACATACTCATGAGTGAAACTGCAGAGCTGCCGTCTGTTTCTCACACATTGAACGTAAGACTCACGCATTTGAATGATCTCTCACGCTACACCTACAAATTTCAAGATGTGAAATGGACACAGCGAATAGTTTATCTGTGATCGGTTTCATGAGTCTGATGATAAAAGATGATGATCGAAATGCATCGTCTTCAGTCTGTGAGGGTTTTTTTCGCTAAACAAATTACAAAAATGCTATTTTTCTTTATTCACTTGGACAGTTTGATCCTTCATTAATGGAGTTATGTGGGTTTTCATAAGCTGACAAAAATCAAAAGGATTTATATTAGAACAACAAGCATACAATTGTTTCTATGCAACTGAATTGTCACTTGAATAAGTTATAAATAATGAGTTATTTAACATTAAGGAGTAGTTACATTTATTTTACATTTATAAGTTATATCTGGATGTAATCAACACTGCTTGAATCTAAATGGTAAAAGTACTTTTACCAAGCGCTTTTCAAATATCCGTTGTGAAAATGCATGATTTATTTTCATTGGTCTCTTGAACTCTTGAGTGTTTTCCCTAATTGACTACACCTGCTCCTCATAAACAAGTTTGTACATATAGGAACCTTTGCCTTAAGCTGGGCATACACTGCATTTTTTGTCCATCTATTTTAAGCTGATTATTTTGGAGATTGGCTATTATTGGCGCGCCGTACATCATGTAGATTACCCTGGCCAATGAGAATCGATTAACATTCCACTAGCAACTTCCAGTCAGCAATCATGGGGTCGCAATAAATTAAATAACCTTGACTTTTGTTCTCTACTGACATAGGTTTGTTTTTTTCCCTCAAAGCCCGAGGAGTGCCAGGTCTTATTTAGAGCAAAATGGAATAAATCCATTTGCAGTTTGCAATCACATGACTATCATTGTGGGGCACGGTCAGTAAACACGCCTCGGTTTATTCATTTTAAAGAATAATGATTTAGATGAGCCTGTGCTTGTTTTGCCTGTGGGAAGGCAGTGGAAGCCATCACAAGGACAGCTACAATAGAAACACGTTAAAAACAAGAAATCCAGGTGCTGGGGAGATAGTAGAGATCCCCTGCTACTCCCCAAGGAGAAAAGCATCTGCCAAGTCGATTTCTGAATGGTCTTTAAAGCAACTTTCTGTGTAGCACGAGGTGATTCATTGTTGATTCAATTATAATATTTAATGTTTTGAAGTAAATACCAAAGAACGAGTTAATGATTGTAATTTTGTAAAAAAAAAAAAAAAGATGAATGAAGCCATTTTTTGAGGATCCCAAATTAGTTACTCATATTGATACTGAATATGTGTCGCTGTAGTCATATTTCTTGTCATTGTTTTTAACAAAAAAAGGCTAAATGTATCAAATCTAAGAAATGTCACATATGTTGATGGTTTGGTAATGGATTTAAAACAAATGTTCTAAATCATTTTTTAGACTATGATCAGATTATGATTTATTACTCTTTGAAACAGAAAGCAGAGAGCACGTGATATAATAGGATCACAAAATTATTTACCAATGTCATCAAAATAATCCAAAATAGCATCACTTTCCTCAAACACATTGGGATCAATGTTTTAACTGATCTCATGTCATCTGTAAGCTGTTCTCAGACATGAGACAATATATTTTGGAGGGAAAGGGAACTGCTATATCCAAGTTCATAAATAATAGATCTTCCATTGGGAATGAATCGTTTTCGTCAAGGAAGAGAAAGCAGTCTCTCCTCAGAATCAATCTGGCTTGTTAAAGCTCCATGTTACCAAACAATCCCTGTGGAACTTTTGGTTCATCATCAGAAACGACACGTTTTTCTTCAAAATTAGCATTTGTTCGATAGGCTGCAAATTCAGCTAAATGTCAGACGTATGAAAAATAACTCGAGACGACAAAATATTGTTAATGAAAATGGAGCGGGTCATTTTCAGGCCATTTCTAATCAGAATTAAATGACACTCAAAACTCAACTAATAGCAGAAGTCTATTATTTTCAATTTTATGTCCCAAGATAACGATGTTCATTTCTGACTTTCACTTTTCCTATTGCTTTCTCATTCCCTGCACAGATAACTCCCATAACTAATTTCAGGAACATGAGCAGTCGAAAAAGGCAAGGATTAATCTAGATTATTATTTTGAGTTCGCATATTAATAAAACCTAGTGGATGTGTTAAAACTGAAGCATATTGACATTTATTAGTCATTTCAAAACATAGGCATAAAAATCTATGTGACATCACTTTCCCAAACGAAAGCTTTGATTATCTGGGTGTTATGCTCATGAGCAAAGAAAGGACGCCTGGTAAACCAACTGCGATAACTGATTCTCCAGAAAGACATTGCAATGTGAGTGGAATATTATTGATCGGGCTGTGATCTTAACAGTGGCTAGCGTCATAAAATTCTAAAACAACATGCAACAAGACAAGGACTACAAAGGAGTTCAATAGAATGGAATATCTACGATGCACAGAAAAAGAAGTACTTTCATTATTCAGATAAAGTAAACTAAAGAAATGAACCTGACAAAAGCTCACTCTGGAGTCTGGCAGGTGCAGCTGGGAATTGTAGCTTTTATATAATATAAATATTATATTTATATAATATAACATTATTTATATTTGTAATTATATATATATATATATATATATATATATATATATATATATATTGTGACAGAAGAAATATTTAGAATTCTACCGTTCTGAGATGCAACAGGAAGTTACATCACAAACAGGAAGTTACATCACAAACAGGAAGATTTTCTCCTCTCTTCTACTCTGAACCTTCAAAGAGCTGCTTGACTCAGAAACCCCCCCCCCTTGAACATTCCTTTTTTGTTTTCAAGGCAGAATGTTTTGTTAACTGTTTAACATTTTAAATCTTTTAAAGTTAATGAAACTGCATTTTCTATTATACGTATTTAACCATAGCTTCCAGCGTCTTCATAATAATGGATTATCACTATATTTTAAAAATATATTAATAAATCAACTACATATACACATGTGAACAACAACTTTCCAGTGCCCAGCCTGACTTTTAAAGCATGCCGCACATTCACGTCATCTTTGAACTAACATTACAGGTATTTAAACCTTTTCCTTTGAGCTGGACATGAAATCCTTTAAGTGCCTCCTGGTTGCCATGGGAGACCTCATCATACTAAGTTACAGAGAAGAAATCAAAGAATGAGAGACAGTGTGAAATGCCTCAACTTCAAAACCAAGTTGAACATTTCAAAATCTTTAAGGTTGGCATGGTTACGTTAAATGCAGCGTCAGACTTTGGCTTCAAAGAAAGGTGTTCTATGAGCTAAGACATGCACTCACATGAGGACAATATACATTTATAAAAAATAATCACAATCCTGGTAACAGAAGATATAAAAGTTAGACAACATTGATGAAAATTGTGAGAAAGAATCTGTGAGGATGACGATGCTGGGAAACGGAGTCCAGGAAGAGGCATTGTTGCTTTCATAACATGCATTTGAACCTTTAATATTTTTTATTTCAATATTTGAAAAAAATTTCTTCCATTAATTCATATTAATTAATTCCCAGAAGTCAATTCTGTTCATTTCTACCATTTCCCTTGTCTGCACATCGTACAGTAGCTGTATGAGGTATTTAAGGTCTAAACAGATTTCATTCTCATGTGAATATCTGCCTAGGGTCTTCAGTGAACAAATGTACGGCCTCACATGCATTGACCCCCATTGCAGTAAATCTATTGTTTTTCACCAATCAGATTTCAAATAGCCTTCTCAAGTCTCCAAGTGGGCGTAGGTAAATGTCAGTAGTTGACATTTCTCTGATTGGTTGATGATCACTGAAGTCAAATTCACCTAGTACTTCTGTGAATTTGAACAAATCTCCAAATACATTTGCATTTATTTATGAAAATAAGAGTATTTCTGGTGAGTCTGTTAACATCTTTCATGTTTTCATCTTAAAAGTGAAAGCCCAAAACGCTAATTCACAGCCCAATTCCATTTATAGAAATAAATCAGACCTGAAATGTCTGCAGAAATGTGGTATATACTCACATTTGAATATTGATAATTCAACATAATACAACAGTCTTCCCCAAAGTGTTTTTTTTTTTACATATTTTATCATTTACAAAAACCATTAGAAATTCACACGGGTGCCCGGTGATAATGAGGCTTAAAATGATCCGCAACTAAAAGAATAAATAAAACATTTGCAAAGAACAAATGAAAGTGTGCAGTGTGTTCTTTGCATACAGTTTATACCGTCTTAGTGATCCGAACAGGAGAAATAATATGCCCTGAGCATACACCAACTAGAATTATGTGCATGAAAAACTTGATCTGTAAGTCTTTACATCAATAATGCACTTTTCAAATGAAATCCATGTTTTACAGATTACAGCAAGCTTTGCAAAGATGTTCCTTTCCTGCACAAAGTACCAGGAAGTAACAGATTTGCATGATAATCAAGATGGCAGTGACAAACTTGAAAACACAAACGTATGTGACTTCAATTGAGCATCTGCCTCGAACACAAACAAGCGTGCAGAGCACAAAGTGTGAATAACACAGAGAGACTTAGAGAGGGGGGGGGGGAGAGACAAATAACAGTACGGCTTGTTTTGCAATCACAATAGCAGTGCTGATTAATATCACAGAATCGAAATGCCTCACTAACTGATCCGATGGTTTGACTGGTGTCATTTATACTGCCCGTGCCATCTCCAGCCTGTTCTTTAGTTGGCATCTGAAGCCTGGCAGCTCTTAAAACACTGATCCGAGTCCAGCTGGATGAATTCAACAGCATGTCCGGCCCACTCATGATGAGATCCTAATACAGACTGACCTAAATGAAATTCACACCGCAGATTGAGCATGAATCTCCAGACCAATGAAATGCACTTCATACTTTAATAATTCATCTGTACCTATTATGTGCAATGGTTGGGGATAACAACCATTTTTGTTGTTTTAGGGGTCATTGAGCTGAAAAAATAATAAAAAATAACTTTAAAATAATAATTATAGACATTGGCACTAAACAGCTATTGAAAGATTAGAGGAAAAACCAAATCAAATATGTAACGAGGTTGACAGATGGGGTAAATGAACCAATAACCAGGTAAAAAGGTCAGTGTCAAAACAGGAGAGCACATGGCTTAATAACACAGAACAAAGCCATGTGCTCAACAAAACAAGAAAATAAAGACTGTACACCCATCGAGTAAATTTTACAAGAGAACCACCATGCTCCACACAGAGCCCCAACCACACACCAGAAACCTGACCTTTTCAGTGTGGTACTTTGTAATGCAAATATAGTGCAATGGGGAACACATTGAAGAATGCAACTCTACAATTCTGAAGTACAATTTACTGGAGCAGTCAAAGAAGTCCAAAAGAGATTAATTTAACTTAATAAATATATTTCTCACTGATGATGTGTTTGGAGGATAAGGCAAGACTCTATGGATGGAAACAGCCACATGAAACTAACTGAAACACGGGATACGGTTAGGAAACTCATGAATTGACATGAAAGAGTTTATAGGCTTGATTTTCTAGACTCTTTTGTTAAAGATTTAAAGGAGATGCTCTGTTCCAAGGTGTAAGCAACCATGTGTTCTATCTTCCATATTCTGATAAAAATGGTGCTATAAAATGTAGTTTTAAGAAGGAGCTAGTGTTTGGTAGAACACATCTGTTTATCATCCTTATTTTACTGAAATGTCGTGGAAAAAAGAAAATGTTTCCCTATTATGTTTATTAATGCTGTGTTGGTTGTTTTTTCTAATAGTAATGCGTTATATAGGCAACTTTTAATCTCTGTTTTGCCTTAGGTAACTAATGTTAATTAATATATTTAAAATATGCTTATTTATACTTAAATAAAAAATATTTATACTTCCATTGAACAGTTAGAGTGATGTGAGTAGCCAGGTAAAATGTGTAACTATATATTTTATTTTAAATAAAATCCTCAATTTTTTGCAAAAGAAAGTTATTTCAATCAGAAATTAATTTTATTATGTACATCCATCATCCGACAGATTAATTTGTCTTTCCTCAACATCTTCTCAAACACTAATTACTATTTAGCAGACAAATGAACTTGTGGCAATGGAAACAGATGGGAAAGCTGGGAAAGTAATCAACATGGAGAGAACAGAAAAGCAAAAAACAGCCGCAATGACACCAAAGTAAACACACAAACACACACTCTGGGCTGTGAGGAAATCCCAAACGCACACACAGACTCCACACACTACTTTTAAAACAAGCAGTACTGTTGGAAAACAGGCCTGACACACTGCGGAGAAAATTGTGGTGGATCAATTGAAAAAGTCACCTTCACGGACAGATTGATTAAACGCAAAGTGCTGAATGCTCCTTATCCCCCAGAACCACGGCAATAAGTCTGGGATGCAAAGCACTCTGGGAATGCGGCTGATGCCTGATGAGCTCTAACTTTGAAATTACAGCATGCCTACATTCCGTTGAAATGTAAGCATAGACGTATTTATTCGAGCTTGTTATGCTTTTGATAACGGTGTTGGAATATGCTGAGATGAATCTGCACATGCTGTCATTTCTCATCACGTCGCCACTGAAAGCCAAGAACTTGAATATATGTGAATTGGTTTCTAAGGTTATTCAGCCTCAGTCACTTCAAATCATTTATACTGGGAAAATGAGCGTTGTTTTTCATTTGACCTTTTACCTGCGTGCTTGTACAAAGTGTTTCTGAGTTTTATGTTGGACTTTCTTGCTCATGAGAATCATCTATTTAAAAATATATATTATATCTGATTCACTTGCCTTTCCCTATGATTCCCCAGCAACATAATTTTAAATAGGTATAAAATCTACTTAAGTAATTGTAAACAAAAAAAGTAATCACAAAAATGAGTTTTGCTTATTCAACACTTTCTCTAATGAATTCATAACTTAAACAAAAAAAACACAATTTTAGTCACTTTGTCAATTTTCATAATTTTTTATTTACTTTTTAATTAAAATACTGACTTAATCAATACATTTAGTACTAAAGGGGGATGTGGGTAAAAAAAATAGAGAATTTTTTGAATGAGAAATTGCAACCTGCATTTTTAAGTAATTTATTTGTATCCTATTACTTTTCTTTTCTGTGCGTATGTTTCCAGAGTTCCTTTTACTGGAACCAAGGAGACAAACCCTACCAAAAGAGAAAAACCAAATAATCAAAAGAAATCCCATCATAATCTACAGTCTCATGTTGGGAAAGCAGCTGACCTAGATCATGTGACAAATTTTTACAACTTTATGCAAGTTGCGGATGATTGCCTCCACTGTTGACAGTTGACTGGATTGATTAGTAAACTTGTTGCACAAGTGGCATCCTTCACAGAACCATGTGGCCACAAAAATGATTGGAACATCTAATTTTTTAATGTTTAAAAAAAAACCTTCAAACACTTTGAGTGTTTGTAATAAATATAGATGTTGTTTTGCTTATTTTTTAAAAGATAATTGATTAATCAGATTATATTACATAAACTGATCAGACCCAAACAAAATTGCCAGGTCATGAGACTCCCTAGCAACCAAAGTTCTTACCCTAGCGACCACATTTTCTGAAATGATAGAGACATGGGGGTTGGTTTATATAACTTATCCCAACAAAGGCAACACTTCATTATGTCACTGACTCCATACCAACCATACTGTTTACCATAGCAACCAATTTGGCAGAGCCATAGCTCAGATTTACGATATCCTAAAGACACTAAAATCACTGCCCTATACATAACCACCAGGCTGTTTACCATAGAAACCAATTTTGCATTTCTATCTCAGCTATGGAAAATCATAGAGACAAGAGGGTTGCTGTATGGCAGTCATAATGACATGAGGAACATATTGTGTCACTGACCCCATCCATAGCAACCAGACTGGATTTCAGCTTTCATGTGCCTCAGTTGGTAAAGCATTGCGCTAACAACACAAAGGTTGTGGGTTTAAATCCCAGAGAAAAGAAGAATTGATAAAAAAACAATTGTTCATTCATTCAAATGTAAGTCGCTTTGGAAAAAAAGCACCTGCCAAATGGATAAACGTAAATGTAAAACCCCTCAGAGACGTGGGGTTTGGTTTATGGTACTCATAGGGACATTGGGAACATTTTAAAATACTTTTAAACAGCACTTCAAAGCTTGTGTTCAAACTTAAGCCATCTAGTTGTTGCCGTTGTTTCCCTCCTTCAAATAGAGCACTCACCAAGCGCCTTGTACAATTTCCTCTTTCCACTGTCTCCAGCAGTCTTTAAGTCCTTGCTATCTTTCTCTGAAGGACAGGGTCATTTATAACGGACCCTGTATTTTGGCTGCTGCCTTTGTGAGCCTCTGAATAACTGCCAAAATCTGAAGTAAAACAGTCCCGTTCCATCAAGCCAGCACAGTGGGTGCTGCAGTTTATGAGTCTCTGTAATGATTAGCACATTATTAAAAATGATCATCGGGTTCACAGATCAGCTGGAAAGGGCTCATAAAAAAAAACTATTTTTAAAAGCCAGGATCCTATTTTGAGATTTGAAAGATGTCGGTGCTCTATGCATCATTAATCTATGAGTGAGGCACAGAAAATGTTTGAAGGTTCCGGAGTCTTTCATTTGAAAAGTACAACACTTTCTTCTTAGAGCATAAACTGAGCATAGTTTCACCTCAAAGCTGTGTCAGATTCACTTTCATCTCAGGTGAAATAAGATACTGGAGGTTAACTATTTTAGAAAATCTGAGCCCCAGAAACAACTCAATATAAAACAAACAGCAAACCAAGAGTTGAGAGAAAATAAATCATGACTGTGTAAAAGTAGAGCGTAAATCCATGTACTAGTTACTGTAAAGGTTTGGATGAATCACATTCAGCTACGTGGTTTCATTCAAACTAATCTAGTCATATATTCCAATATTAGGCCTCGAGGACTGAAGGTGTGTAAGTTCGTTGTAGCTTTCGGTGCAGTTTTGAGGGCCTAAACGTGCTCAAAAATTGACTTGATTTCACACACACATCAGAACAAGTGAAAATGTATTTTTGATTGTGGTTGGAAAAATGGGTTTGGAAAAATGGCGCCTCTCAGTTTGTCTTACGCAAACAAAATTTTGCATACATAAGTAGGGTACCAGGACTTAAATATATGTAAAATTCATTGTGTTTACAAAATCTTCAGGAAGTGTCATACCTTAACAAACTCCTAGATATTTTATCTGTTCGTCTCCAAACTCCACCAGTCTTATCATAAGGCATATGGAATGTTAAATTGCGTTGACTACATTAAACAATGCACTTACAGCGGCTGCAGTTGTTAATAACACAGCCATACAATGTCTATTTGGTTCAAAATATACCAATTATGTTAACGGTCCATGTCTGACCACATTTACAACATATCGTTTTGCTTATGGCGCTACAGGCAATACAACATTTAACATTTTTGACATATGTGACAAGAATTTGGGTCAGAACAATAAGGGATTCCACACTTTGGGATGTGGTTTCCCTTGTTTAATTTGCTTGTATTGTTCAGTTACAATTCTCACTTGAATATGTCTTCTAAATAAGAATCGTCATGGCCACCAAGAGGCGTTGGTCCCAGAGGGGCTCAAGTCCAGGGCTCAAGATTAATTTAACTAGGTTTTAAATCATGTTTACATCAAAAACAAACTTTATAAAACACCCCAAAAAATGATAGAGAACTCCAGCTCTGGGACCTGTGCTATCATAAATCAAGCCCCGAGCAGGGTACACTGGAGGCAAACAAGACCATTCAAAACTACACAATGCAACATGTTTAGTGAGTAAAGAGTCATTTATCTGAGAGATAAGAGCCTCAACCAGACCTCGGCGTATGGGAAGATTAATCTTCTTTACTCTACATGGTTTACCCTGTTGAAACAAATTAAACAGATAGTGGCCCATAGGCCCACTTATGACCAGTGTTGTAAAAATAGCTGAAGCTGGAAGATAATATAGGAAGATGAGCGAGATTCTGTTTAAACATGTCAAGCGGTACGGAACTTTAGCTGTTTGCAATGCATTAAATAGAAGCCTATTTGCATGATCACGAAGGCTTTATTTGATGTTTTTATGGGGCATGTCAAATCAGATTAAGCTATGCTCAAAATAAACCTAAATGTAATCACTCATGTTTAGAACTCAACGAAAAGCAAGCTTTTAAGCACTCTCAAAGAAGCATACTTCCTCTAAGAGCGCAGAGGCTTCATTGAGTCAGGCATTGACTGACCCAAGCAAAAAGATACTGGAGAAATCAGAGGATTGTGACTTGTGTCAAAAGCAGCAATTATTCTATGTATCTTCTGAAGAAAAGAGCAAAGGGGACAAGACTAACTCAACTCTGCATTAAGACAAAGATCGCTTGAAAAATCAGGAGCATCAGAAGTCACTTTTCGATTTGAGGAAAACATCCAGATATTTTGAACTGTATTTCAGGCCTAAATAAAGCTTTCCTCATTGTCCTTCTAAACTTCCAGTGGAGTAGGATTCTCTGAAAAAGCTCTCAACAAAGTTTAAATGAGCTATTTGGTTCCTGATAGGGTTGAGACGATGGACAATGCCCCTCCTCAACCAAAGCACATACTGTTGTCTCTTTTTAGCTGAATTATTGGTGTTTCTGAAAAATGCTGGTTGGGTACATGCACGCTGTTGCAGGAATGAGGTTTAGGGAATGGAAGTTTGCTAATGCCAACTCCTGTTTTAAGACTGTACTCCGGGAATTATGGGAAATGTAGTGTGCTGCCAGACACAAGTGAAATTGAACAGGATGAAGTTACTGTAATGAGAAATAAATGTTCCACGCGTGCTGGAAATCCACCATCATTGCAAGCTAATACATTTTTCCTTCAGTGTGTGTAAGAAATGTGTGCATTGCAAAAAGCGATCTGCTGCTGATTTCTCTGAGATCAGTTTAGTAAACAAAGTTTGGATCTATTTCATGCAAATATTGTAGAAGACCCCCGACGATGTTGTTGTCAATCGCAATGTTTCCAAATTGCTTGACAAAGTCCAAAACTAGATAACGATTTACAATCATTTGGATGTTTTGTTGGTATTTCTAAAATGTTTTGTTTTGAAAAAAAGAAATCAGCAAAAAATCAGCAGATGTATAGGTAACAAAGTTCTCAGAAGCCTCATAAATTGGCACAGCATTCTATATCCATTAACAACTGAACTTTATAAATTTTGGATTCTTGGTCATTTTTCAGAAAATATGACTAGTATAACTTTTTTCCACTCACAGTTAGTCAAAAAATTAGTCAAAAATTGTGTTTACTCTTTTAAAATCATAATAACAGAAAGTTTCCACATGACCATGATCAAAAGTTTAATATTTTTTTAATATTTTATTCAGTCCTGTATTTCAGCTGAATTTGAAGGTTATTCTTTGAATCCCTTATAATTTTTCTGGCAGTTGTAGCAGAAATCGTTGTCGATTTCAACAGAATCCCTCACGTTCATCTTCTCAATCAGAGTTTGAACACCTTTTCTTGTAGACCTTCAACAGCTCTTTTGCTTTCCTTGTCACTCGAAATTCAAACTATATCACTGGATGATAGAGGCAAGAGTCTATCAGGAGCCCAAAACATTTCCTGACATTGATAACAAGCAAAAAGGTCACGGGTGAACATGGCTACTTTTACTTGCCACTCAAAACCCTTTTGTGTAAGTTTTCTACCAAAATCACCAGCGTGTGTAAACTTTTGATCAAGGTCATATGAAAAGTTTCTTTAGTTATGATTTTAAAAGTGTGAACATGATTGTTTACCCAACCACTAACCACGAGTGGAGAAATGGTTATGTTTTAATTCATATTTCTTAAAAATTGTTGATTTCTGAGAACAGGAAATGCATCACAAACACGAAGCTAGAGATTTCCCCCCTCTTAAAGTCCTGTCTTTCCACAGAGAGAATCTCTCTGAACTGCTACCTTTTCCTCCTGTCTAATCGATGTTCTGTGTGTTTATCTAATTCATCTGTAATGTGTAACTTAAATAAAGCCACATTTTCTGTTAAATATTCTTAGGACCTTGCTTCATTGTCTTCTTCCTTGGTTTAGCATTAATATTCCATATCATAATTTCATATACTGGAAGTACGTGGACAACTTTTAGAGTTCTTGAGAGTATGGAGCTAGACTGTCTAAACCAATTACCGATTTGCGCATTTTGCACACTTTCCCACAGACAAAGAAATTATGCCCATCGATCCAATTATGACCAACTGATTAAACTGAGGAAAGCTGATCCCATATGTGGGGTGTCAACAGTATTCATTAAAATGTTTAATAAATGTATGATTTTAAAAGTGTAAGCATGGTTGTTTGACAAAAAATAGGTTCACCCAAATTATTTGTTTCTATTAATGACCATCATTTGAACCTATTGGAATTTATTTGCATACCATTCAGAAATTAGTGGAATCAATGCTGAACGTACTAGTGCAATACTCTACATTTAAACAATACTTGACGAAGCACCAATACGCTGATCATTTTAAAGGAGCTCCTATTGCTCAAGGTATTTACTTTGACCTGAAGATTTCAAGTTTAGAACATTGTTCATTCAGCAACAAATGCAGAGCAAGAGTTCATCGGGGAACAAAGTACGAGGACACACAGGGAGAACAGAGGCAAATTAATATCAGGGCATCTCTCACAGAATATTTTTAGCGGCAGAGTGCAAGCGAGCATCCATCAGTTGGACCCAGTGGCCATTTGGATGGCCAATCAGAGCTCGGAACAAAAGAAGGGAGGGTTGGATGGGGTGAAATGGGGAGTGGTTTGAGCCATCACCATACACATGTGCTTGTGCCAAGGCGAATCTCATCTCATCTCCAGGCGTAAATCTAGTCAGCTTTGTTTTCCCCATTGGCGGGAAAAGCCTGGGCTGAGAGACAGGGCAGATAAATCAGATCGAAGTCAGGCTTCCAGTGCTGGCAAGAAGGTTGGACGGGAGCAGAATTGCTACACAGACCCCACTTTTAATGACATACACTGGGACTACAGAAACATGTAATTCTGGCCCTTCTCTGCCCCTCCTCCACTGATCCACGGTTCTAAGTCACCTCTTGATCTGGGAGCAAATTGAATGTCAATGTAAAGTATTGTGGAATCACTGTATCCGTGATAATTGCTACTCTTCAATGCTCCAAAGAATTCTTGTTGTTCTATAAACTCTTTAATCAGGAAAAGTGGGACGTCTTCAAAATTACAAAAATAACCCAATCTTCATCGATTTCCCAGAACACCTTCATACCAAATTAACAAATCACAGTCACTTTATTAAATGGTCATAGGTGCACCAGTCTTTAAGTCCCCATTGTAAACAATACCAAGGGGCAATGTATCTGCAGGCTAGACATTACAACAGACAACTCCATGGTTAAGATTTAATCAAAGCTCCCGGGTCACGTGTCGGTCAATAATTCAATCTCACAAAGAAGACTGCAGCAAATCTTTTTAATTGAAAAGACCTGGCTGAATTGATCTGCTTGAACATGCCCAAAGAGAGTGATCTGTGGTTCAAACACAGATCAGGAGAGACCCAGTGCAGTTTGGCTCTTGATCATACCATTGAAACCAATAAAAACATGACGAGGTATATTACTGAACGAGCAAAGATTGACGAATTTCAAGAGTCTCAATACATTACAACTAGATTCCAAACTAAAAGACTGTGGGAGATTAAAATAACAAGGAATTCAGTGAACAAAACAATTTAGGAAACAGAAAAACTAAATCAATGAACCAACAGTTCATCGCAGTATTTCTGGTGTGAAAAATATATTAACTAATAATACTTATTCACAAAATTCATCCTCATGATTGTAATAGAAAAAAAAATTATAAACCTATTTTTTACTGTTTGATTTCCGAGATACATCACAAACAGGAAGTTACAAGCTAGAAATTCCCCCGTCTTAATGTCCCGTCTTTTCAGAGAGAGAATCTTATTGAACTGCTACTTTTCCCTCCTCCCCATCTTCTATGTCTCTCTCTTATCGATGTTGTGTGCGTTTATCTGATTCATATCTAATGTTTAAGTTAAATAAAGACACATTTTCTGTTAAATATTCTTAAGACCTTGCTTCAGAGTCTTCTTCCTTGGTTAAGCATTATTAATATTCCATAGCATAATTTCATATGCTGCAAGTATGTTGAGTACTTTTGAGTGTGAAGTCATGAAGAAACGGAGGAACACAATTAAACAGGATGAAGACATAGAGTAAAATAAAACAGAGCCACTAAACACAAAGCCAACAGAATAAAAAAGATGGTCTGAATCAGAATCGGCCACAGAAAACCCATATTTGTCAACCTCTAAATTGAGCTTATATTGTCAAATATTTAGCTCCTTCCAATTATGTAAATAAAAAAATAAAAGAATGGATTTAAATATTGATGAAATACGATCTGCTATATCCACATTTTTGTTACATTTATTTGTTAATATTTAATTTACACATACACAAAAAAAAATTTGTGTGACAATTTTGATTACAATACAGATTTTATTTTAATTTTAACACACTCAGCGTAAATAAAGTTTGTATTACTTCTCACACTATTTCACGTTAGGGGGGCATGGTGGCACATTGGTTTGGTAGGCTTCCGGTTCAAGGCTAACCGTACTGTTCTTCCTGCAAATGTGTAAGTCTGATTTCAGGTTAATTTACTCTAAACTACATTAAATTCCTCTTCAAAGTAAATGTGTGAGCAATGCCCTGTGGCGCATGCCCTGCATTAGAAATATGCAGAACCCTGCGACACTAAATGACTATGTTCCCACTGTCTTTAGTCATCATCTATTTGGTCTTCAGTGTAGTCATCAACATGAGAATGAAACTTTTGTTAAATTTATTTTAATTCAATGTTTGTAAATCACTTTTTCTTGAGTGTGTGAAGATTTTAAGGAGTAAACTTCACATACATGTGCTTCCCCAGAATGGTTCAAGTGGATAAAATATAGATGGAAGCTAGGGCCATCTAGGGACAGTCCCACTCTGAATAAACCGGGAAACACAGAATCTAATGGAAAAGCTATGTTCAGGCTCCGGAGGAATGATGTTTACCTGATGTCAGGATGGTACACTTGACCCGGTGCTTTCATCCAGCACAGAGGGATGATTCAGAGAATGATCACTGCATGCAAAGCACCGTCTGAGAGGATGTTGGGATTGAATGGGTGGAGCCCTCACAGAAAGCATGTTTTAAATGAGTGTTTTCTGGTGTTGGGTTGTTAAAACATAGAAGAATGCTGTGAATTGGCAGAGATTTACAGGAATGGGGGAGATTTTGGAGAGTGTTGCTCGAAAAGCAAACACTAGTTTCAAATCTTATTTGCTCTTTCACAACACTGCAGCACTCAAAAATACGCCCTAACTGAGATTATATATATATATGTATGTATGTATGTATGTATGTATGTATGTATGTATGTATGTATGTATGTATGTATGTATGTATGTATGTATATAAATTTAGCTTTGTGGATGACGTTAAATCGTGTAAAATCAAAATAATAAGCCTTTGTTCACACAGCTGTGTTTTTGTTTAAGGTTTTTGGATTTGTTATTTTGATTTTTAAATTTAATTTTGGTCGAAAATGGACAAAACAGGACCAGCAATTGCATTATTCGGAGACCTGATATTACTACCTGGGAGGAATGCCATTTCAAAGAGGTTTTTTAGTCTGATGATGGTAATTACCGGCGGAACTCAAATGTAACAAATACATCAGTTTATAAATATATGTTTTTGCCAAAATGCATTCACTTGCCAAAAAAACTACACTGGTTGCACATTTTCCATATACATACAATTATTTCTTCTTTCAGTTCAGGGTCATTTTTAGAGCAATTTTTATGTTTATCTCTCAAAAATATTTATTTCAAATTCTCTCTTTTCAAACTGGACGATGCATGAATAACATACTAATAAAGCAAGGCTGCACAATCAATGTATTATTCGTTCATTTTATTTTTGAAACAAAAAAAGCAAAAACTAATTATGTTTAAAAAAAACTAAATATCTGTGTTTTTGCTTTATTCAGGTATATACTATGTTTTCTATTCATCAAAAAAATAAAAATGTAAATATTGCCCAAGTAAAATTATCTCGACATTGTGGTTTGGAAGTTCACATGGATCTGGTGAATCTGCCTGTTTTCTGTAATAGTCTTTAGGCAATTTCTCATCGATATATCATAATTGTATTAAAAATTTACTGTGTTGTGAGTCAAGACACATGGAAAAATAAAAGCAACAAACACTAACCGTGTGTAAGCAAAAATTATTCACGTGGAACAATATCGGTAATTAGAACAATTTGTAAATACTAATTAAATCCAGATACAGAAGTAATCAAAAATGACAAGTTGCAATTCAGCGATAAAGTTGCAGGATCGATTGAGCGTAGCATGTATCCATCCCGTGAAATAACAGGAACTTTAGAAGAGAAACTGTGGACAAGGTTGCTTGAAAATCAGATTGTGCACACGCTCATCCCCAGTTAACAAATTGATCTGTAGCACTGTGTCTACACTGCCCCTGCTGACGAGAATTTCTTTGTTGAAAAGGTAGTTTCTTTATTTTATTGTTTTAATAACGAAGAAGGAAAACAAAATAAAGAAAATGTGTTTTTACTTATTATTTTTTTATCTTTATTTTTGTTCACGTTATGAAGAAATGATAAATGAAAAAAAAATCAGTTTTTTATTTTTTAATTTTTTTAAGCAGAATGGACGGAAATACCCTGATTTATGACATTTTTCTTTTCGTTTTTACATTTTGGGACTGATCAGTGTGACTCATTTTTAAAACATCAGGATCAGACTCAGACTGGTATCACAAATTTCATGTTTGCAAATAATGCAGACTCAGGTTACTGTATTAACCATGAACAACAGATTCTAAACTTTACTATTACTGACAGACATTAGATTTAAGACATCTAGGTTTTGGTGTAAAAATTGAAGGTTTTTCATGATATTTTACAGCAGCATTGAAGTGCTGAAACCTTCACATTAGATTCAGCCATAGGTGTGATAAGTAAAGCATAAGTTAATGGAAATGGGGATGTTTAGTCTAAATTAATAATGTTCTCTGCATAATTATGATATTGCTTTAGAAACACTCTGTGCCTAACGTTATGTTGACAAGAGGAAAACCAGAACGCGTCATCCGGTGAAAGCACTACATCAGCAAGCTTTTAATCATCCAAGTATTTTCCTCCGGCAAACATGGATCAATATGTTTTCTTGAGAGAGCGAGAAAGAGAGAGAGAGGAGGACATTTCATTACTGCCCCACCAACAAGCTCTTTTAATTACAGATAAGTGCTGATCATCTTTTCTAAACTCATCTTGAGGCATCACTCCTTCCTTGCATGCAAGCGTAACCCTAGGCCTAACCCTAAGCCCTTAACAGGGCTACCACACGCTTCTCTTAAGAGGAGTGTCCTGGAAAAATGCAGGGTGATAAATGTCTATCTACAGTTACAGTTTACACCCCAGCTCTTAATATTTGGTATCATCATCGACAGTCTCTTGAGGTAGTTGTCGATGAGGTTCTTTATCTTCTCTGTTAGTAGCCCATTCTTCTTGGCCACTCTTGTAAATTCTGGGGCAGGAACTAAGGACGATATTCCATTGGTTAAATTACAGCGACATCCAATGACCAGTTTTTGAGCAAACTCCAAACAGCATTGGACACTTGCAGAATCCCATTCAAGTAACAGCATGCGAAACAAATGGTCATTAAACTTGGCAAACCAGGGAGTTAAACTACCAAATGGCAGAATAATTGAACCCCTCAATTAGGGCTGGGCGATATAGCCCATTAAAAAAACAAAAAAAAATGTACGATTTAAATGGATTTTTTTTTCAACCAAATAAATGTGCAGAAACAAAGAAAATGTTCAAAACACTATACCTTTGACGATAACAATTATATTTATAATAGTAATAGTGCTTTAATGATACATTTTGGTCTGATTATTGTTTTGTTTACTTTTACAGTTACTTTTTATTAAATAATAATGAATGGGCGGGTGTCAACTCTCTTTAAAATAGTTGATGTATTACTTTCCTGTAAGGTCAGGGCTTGCACAACATACATGTTGCTCTGTTAAAATGCCTTCTTTGTGCACCACAACATACGGCAAACTCGAGGGGCGGAAGGTGAGCTGCGAGCCTGCAATCTATGGAGACGGTGCAGCGTTTGCATATTACGATAAAGATAAAATCGATTTCATTCAGGCACATCGATGTACGAATCGAGTTTTCGAATGCCTTCCCTGAATGCCTAAATACATCGAAACTCACAAGCGGAATCTTTATATGAACTCGAGATCTAATCAATGGAAGGCAGTGGAAGTCTTGAAGAACTTGAGACTGTCTCACAGCCAGTGATCAATAAAACATCCTCAGCTCTCACTTCAGGCCAGAACGTGGGTGTCACCACAAAAGGAGTTCTTTATTAATATTTCAGCCTTTATACAATATTGATACAACAAAGAGGCTGGGGGTGAAGGTGTAGCTCTGAAACTTGAAAAAGAAATGCTGCATTTCAGAAGTCAGCCAGAAAAACAACATTTTGAGAAGGAAACGATGAGTAAACACAGACAGACACATGCTGATGTGTTTCCCTTTAGAAACCGTCGGCTGCATGGTTCAGGTGGCGTATACATGATGACCCATGCTCCAAGCGATTGCTCATCTCTGAGTGCTGATATGTTATGCTCCTGTCACACCCCATTAATAGAATTATACAAAACTTAAGCTGACAGGATGGAGATGAAGGGAGAGACACAGCACTCATCAGTTATATCCACAACATCAGCATTTATGGGAGGCACGGGAACTGAAGGGCGAAGGAGATGAGGGCAAACCTTTATCGGCGAACATTCGCTCACTAAAGCAACATCGTATTACAGAATACTTCAACCAAACCCAGAATAGATATGTTGTTTAGCTACTTTTATACTCTCAGGTTATCTGCATGATATCGTTGCTATGCGTTGTTGATTGGAAGCATTATATTCTTAAGATAAAGTAACTGTTTACTCCAACGCAGTACAATAAAATAAAAGAATTGACTTTAAAAATCAGTGTAGTATTGACTTTTTATCTGATAAGAAAAATGTGCATGGACTATGATGGAATTGCACTTACCGAATAAATCCAAGCATGTGCATCAAAAGAAGTCATGTGATTTTACTGGAACTGTGGTGCGATGGGGAGGCATTAATGGACAAACCAATGGAGCGATCCTCAATCATTCGAAAATTCCTAAAGTCTGTCATCAAAGTGGGTCAGGACTATTACCAGGGACAAAAAGCAGTCCCCCATCTCCAAAAGTAAGAGTGTGCATGTCGCTCTTTGTAGGAAAGTTATTATATATAAAAAAGGCCTCCTCTTAAGGCAGCAACTTCTATTTTCTTTTGAAAATTGCCGCCAGTTTATCAGGAAGGGACAAAAAGGGTGCTTTTCTCACAAGTATTTTAAATGATATTGCAGTTTTGAGAATAAATTTACCGGTAATTCTCCTTATTAGATGGAAACATGGCTAATGAGTATCTTTAGTGCCTGTTCTTCAAAATTGGTGGATAATACACCTCACAGTGATTTTGCAGTTTGTAATTTACAAAGCGAAACATGAAATATTTATATTTCTGAAAGCGTTCATTGTTTAGAGCGTTCGTTGTTCTTGGTACAATTTGGGGAAGAGAAGGTTCAGAAGATTGTAACGTCTAAATATTTACTGCAATATAATGCCATTTATTTCTTGCCATTTAATGACAAAAAATAAACTGTAGCAAGTATAAAATGAAAATAAACTATTGTAATCAAACACAATGGAATCTTGAAACCAAATAAAGTGCAACTTTAACATTTCAACAATGTTTGGTGTAAAACAAGCTAGTTAAAAAAGATTTCTGGGTTGAGTATAGCTCAAAGTTGAGACGGAAATTTAAGGAGAGCCACTGTTTTCCCCACTGTGGCTAGTTGTGACTGACTAAAGGTCTGGATCGAACCAGAGCCTCTAAAACTCACAGCTGTCTCTGCTGTCATTAGATAATGGTTTAATTCGGTGGCCAATATTAGAATCTCTATGTGTAAGAAATTAAATGTGTGGCGTGTGAAATGTGTGAGACTTGAGAATCCTGCATTTATCGTCTGTTTCTCTTTCTCGCATTGTTTTCGCTAGCCACACGCAACCATTAATCGCCGTTATTTTTTAGCAATTCCTTTACAATCGCAAACTTTCTCTCATCTGCCGGTAATTTTCCGCCTGTTACCAGAAACGATTGGCTAAGAAAAGTCACGTGGGTTTGCTTACCTCGCATTCAGTTGGTCCAATAATTACCTACGGTAAAGATTACAAGAGCCACGCTGTTCACAAAAACATGGCGCTCAGCTGGATCTTGGATCAAAATGCTCGGTTTGGTGTGCAGCTCTGGGTTCATATGGGACAGCTTCTGGGTCCGGATCCGGACTACAGTCTGCCTGTTAGTGACCCCTGCTCTATCACATGGTTGTGAGCTAAAGGGTTGACAGTAGGGATAGCTTCAGAGTTTGTGTATTTCCACAACCCAGAGAAAGATCTAGGTATATCTGATCTGATATTAAGCAAATGGGATGTTTTTTGCCTAAAAATCTTGTCTAAACGACTATGAATAAAGTAATTAAAAGATGGGTTGCATGGTGAGGAATGGTGGGTCGCGCAAAATCACTTAGCTGCATCCATATTAACGTTACGCTGAATCAAAACCAGCACGATAATGATCGAACGACTCTTTAGAGACGATTCTGTTTTTCAAATGAATCATTTAAGTTAAAACACATGAGCTGAAACAATCTGAATCAGCATTCATTGAATGAACCGAGTCCGATTCATATGTGTTGAACTGTCACGTGCGTCAGTAACATACATTCATGACCGCAGCTGCGAAGAGTTTGGTAAAATGGAGAAGTTTTTAAAACTAAAGGCGTCGCAGACTTCTGATACATCTTCAGATCAAACCAAATCTAAAAAGGAGCCACATAGAAAATATGACCAGTCCTACCTCGATCTTGGTTTCGGAGCCAGCGGAGGTCCAGAGGGTGAGGAAGTCCTGCAGAGTCTTTTATGCTTAGAAAAAAGCTTGCAAGTGCTAGCATGAAACCGTCAAAACTTAAACGGCACTTGACAACAAAACATTCAGCATATGTCGACAAAGGTCGATCATATTTTCTTCTAAAAAAAGAAGTGTATCTTCGTCAACAAAAAATGATCATCCAGCATCCCACAAAAAGCACTTCGAGCCTCATTTTTATCTGCATATCGAATCTCAAAATCCAAAAAAAACACACACCATAGGAGAGGAGCTTCTGCTGCCGGCCTGCATAGATATTGTTGAGGAAATGCTGGGTAAAGATGCTGCATTAAAGATAGCTAAAGTTCCACTTTCTGATAATACAGTGCAACGGCGTACTGAGAAAATGTCTTTTGATATACGTGAACTGAAATTTTTTAAGCTGGTCAGTTCTTAAAATGTTTGTCTTTGTAAATAAGTATAACTCCGTTATTCTTACAATATTAGCATTATAACAGTAGTATAAGTATTGCAATCAACTGTAAATTTCATTGTTATTGAGTAAAATAAAAACTGCTCTGTAAATGAGGTTTTATTTACCTATTTTTCCATATAAAAATATGGTGGGTCTTGAGATCAACGTATTTGCCTAGGTGGGTCCCGGAATAAAAAAGCTTGGGAACCCCTGCCATAGATAACAACTCTGAAACTACATTTTTGGCAAGATCTACTTCGCTTCACAATCACAAATCAACAGCTTTGTGTTCATAGAGAAGTAAGTGCTCAGTGGTGCTTGTAGAGTTGAGAGTTTTGTTTGTTCAATTCTTAGGAGAGAAACACTTCACCGGGCGAATGATTTCAAGACAAGGTGTTGATTTCTTTTGATGGTCTTCTGCATAGATTCTGGGAAACTCCCCTCAATGAGGTCTTTGAGTTTTGTCTCTAAGTCGGTCAAGCTCAGAGTTACTAATGCAGGCAGTTCAAACTAGACCGTGGAAATGAAAGGAGCAATATAGACCCAATCATTGACCTAGCCATCCATATAGATAACCTCATTCACTCTCTAAGCCCCAATGGACTATCTCCACTTGCTGGTCGACACTTGACATGAATGACACAGAACGCATGCAAATCAGACGTGCTCATCTGACGGCTGAGGAGAGAGTGCCAATTTAGTCAGTGTCCTGTTTGTGAAGCTGCCAAAGTAGCAATCAATGTGCGACCTGTGCTTTTATTCATTTATCAGAAAAACAAAGGTGATAAGTTCCACGGGATTCAAATAGATACAGAAATTCAAAATGTTTGCTAGGAAATGGCTTTACAAAGAATGAAAGCTTTATGGAATTGCAAGTGGCCTCTTTCGCCTCTTCTGTGCCCCCAAGTTAAAGCACATGTTTTCATTTGGAAATGTACATCCTGGACAGGTCATCCAGCCCATCACAGGGCAACACAAATATTCACTCCTAAATTTAGAGAACGTAATTAACGGGGTACCTAGAGGAAACCCACTCAACCTCAACGAGAACATGTAAACTCCTCCCTACAAGGTCACTGGAATGCCTTAAACAAGCAACCTTATCACTGAAAGGCCACATCTCCTTTTTTTTTTACTTAAATAACAATTACAAAGCTATCATTCAAATCCAAAAGTGTTGAAGGTTCCATTATTAAACAATTTCGTTTTTGAAGAATCATTGTCTAAAGTCGTAAAAATGGTTAATGTCTTTCCAGACTGAACTTCAGTGTCCAGTTCCAGCTTATTAGTGGACCCCATGTTGATTCCATTATTATATGGTCAATTTGGCCATGTCCTTCCTTCCCCCCTCTCTCCTTGCCTTCCTCCCTCCCTCACTTCCTTCGTTCCAACCCGCTTACTCCCCCTGGGGTCATGGGGGTCTGCTGGTGCACATCTCCAGCACACATTGGGCGAGAGGTGGGGGTACACCCTGAACAGGTCGCCAATACATTTAATAGATATTAAAAAAAAAACTATGGATTTCTCTGCGAGGGTATGCTGTTCGTTTTTTAAAAAACCCACCAAGTCTCTTTACTGTGCTATCATGGCTTACAGAACATACAGGATTACTAGCATATCCTGTTTGATCCCCGAAAACAGGTGACTGTGTTTTTGCAAATTCAATGCTGAATTCTCATTTAGCATTATTGGTTTTGGCAGTCTTTACGTTTTAAGAAGGGGGTGTGTGTTGCTGTGTGGACAGTTTTTTTAAGTCATGTGTATACTCATTATTTTTGTACTCAATGTGAGAAATACGCCCTGCGATGGACAGGCGACCTCTCCAGGGTGTACCCCCGCCTCAATGAATGAATTAATGTGAGATAATGATGAAGCTATGCTATTACCTCTAAAATTGACTTTTCTTGCTGAAATACAAGATCTGTGGACTTCTCAGAGCAACGTATAGGAGCTAGATTCTAAGCCCTATGCATATTTAAGTTGTTTTGAATATACTTTTATTGAATTTGTTGCTTTTGTTTACGTTTTGTGTTGGCACAATAATGACCCATATTTACTACACCAACATTGAAAAAATCTTAACAAATTGAGACCACCCCCTACCCCCAATCCATAAACCTTGGGAAAACATAATATACCCAACAGTATTACCTATAAATCTGTCACCCATCTACATCATTTCCCCCAACCTAGCACCACCAAATCTTAATACAAGACTTGAACTCATCTGCATCCCATGGTTGAGGGAGCCCATGAAACTCCAGATTACATTTTCTACAAGTATATCTTGACCTCCAGGATAGCTTGTGCCTAAATCTCTAACAAGAGACTACCCTTGTGCTCAAGGCTACTGATAAGCCTGTTATACACTTCAGACTAGAATTTAACTCTGCCTCTTCACTCGTTCGGCTGAGTCTACAAGTTATATACATGCCTCCTTCAATCGGAATCCATTTTATCAGGTGTTAATAGAGCAATAAAGCACATCCTTTCAGTTCACGTTGAAGCATCACTGAGCCAACAAGTAAAAACTAACCAATCGAACAATGCTTGCCCTTCATTCTTCTTCTCTTTCTGCTTCTTTGAAAGAATATCCAGAGAAAACTTACAGACTGATCTTACAATTGCTTGTACAACTTGCGTCTATTGAATTTTTATTTTTCCATTTTATTGTTTTGAAACAGCAGATGGATCAAATTTACTCAACAAATGTATGTCCTCTTCCGAAATCACGCCTAAGAACATGGTGCAGTGTTGTGAAGTTGGTCTTTCCTTAATATAAATAAACAATAAATGAATTATCGCTCAAAATTCAAACCGCTGATCGCTACAGACACGGAACTCGCTGAACAGAAGCCCCAAGTGCTATTTAATGTCTTGATGATAATACCGACATGTTCCAGATGTTTCACAGCTGAATAGTTGAGAATCCATCACATAAGAGCAAGGACTGGGGCACAATATACTCTCTGTGAGCAGGGGCAATTTTACACCAGCTCTGACCCTAATGGAAAGTTCAGTGAACTGAGCCTTTGGCAAACGTAACATTTCACATTCTACAGTCCCTCACAAAGCCGATCCACTGTCAGCTTTACTTACTCTCAGACTCGCTGCACAACACTACCAAAAATCTGTGCGAAAATACAGCAATCCAACCTAAATCTAACAAAATAGAATCAAGACAGTGGCCGTTTGAAATGAGGTTTGAACTTTCTGACCGACACAATTAGACTGTCTTCAACCTTTACTCAAATATAAAATGTGAAAACTTGGACTTTGTTGAGCTAAGGACTATTCATTCTCACTACTTTTACCTTTTATGTCAATGGCAGTGCATTTGAGGGAGATCAGATTTTAACACTGTTAGATTTAACTTTTGTAAAAGTAGAACTCTACAATTATTCTCTGCGTTATTTGCTTTAATGCAGAAAACGCATGAACTAGACTACAAACCTGGAAATAGACTTGAGCTCACACTATTCTCATGATTCCAGCAGACTATGACTATCAGTAACAAACATCTGTATAAGTCCTTTCAAATGGGTTTATGGGCATTTTATGGCTACGTTATATTAAACACACAGTTGAATGTTCTGCCATAACAAAGTATTTTTATCTCTCTCTCTTATCTTCTTTTCCCAGATTTGTTCTTTGGAGGGCCATCACAGATTTCGTTTAGGTCTCAGCTTGCCAAGTATTACCTTTTTTCTTTCACACGTTTGATATAGTTTTTACATTCTCATTTGTATAGGATTTTGTACATAGTATTTGATCAATTCTTGTTAAAATCGTTGAATTAATGAAAAAAAATTCTATTTTGTTCTTTTTGTTGCTGTTGATTTAAATGTTTAGGTTAAAAGGTGAGAAGGTAATTTAATATTAGCTTATTTCTATAAACAATGTGGTCAAATTACTTAATATTTACACTAAAACAGTGTTAAAATATAATAGTTCATACAAAGGCGAACCGTGCGAAAATCATTAAAAGGATTTAATAAACAACCTTCCATTTTTATTATCAACATGAGCAACAAACTAGAAACAGGTCCCCATTGCAATCGGTCCGGAGCAATCATTTAAAATAGTTTGGTTTTATTTTTTATGCTGGTTTGGTTATTATAGCTCTTCAAGAAACTGCTTTATAACTCAAAAATACACTTTGATTTCTGCATTGCCGCAACTCTCCTGCAAAAAACGTCAGCCCAACCAGATTTTTTGCTAGATGGGAGAAAATATACATTATTTGACGAGCGAATGAATATATAGCGAGAGCATGTGGGTGCGGAATAAAACGTTTAGGGAGCGGGACTCAAAAACAACCCGGCGGAGACCTTTGAGTTACCATTAGGGCTATTAGTGACTAAAAAACACAAGTAGCACTCTACAATTATCTAAATTCTAATAAGTTTCCATCAAACTATATTGATTTACAACTATGATTTCTGCAATCAAGCCTAGGGAAATCTCACTATTTCTCAATTCTCTGATTGGTTGAGAACAACAATTGGCAAGATGACTAAGCCAACATCCACATATTAAAATTCACTTACGGTTATGCATTATAGGATTCAAATTCTGTCCATAGAGACTGATGGAGGAAGAGAAATTAAGCAGTTCTGGTGAACGACTTTCAGGAGTTGGGAGACAAATGAGAGAGAGGCTAGGTACTTTTTTTGGCATTAGCATTTATTGTGTGCATCTCTGGTAGTCTAGAGATGGGACTACCTCCAGACTTTGAAGTTGTCCTGTCTAAATAATATAATCCTTTGTGAATCTGTTGCATAACGTTAGAGGTTTTATGAAATTTATACATGTTTCTTTTATCTGTTTGGCTTTTATATTGTGTTTCTGCATATTTTGTCTCTGCTGAAGGCCCAAGCTGCATAAGTCACCAAATAATGACATTAAATGAATTCCAAATACTGGCAGTAATTTAAAAACGTTCTTCATGCAGGGTAATTTAAAAGACACTAATTACACTAATTACTAATTACTGTCCCAAAAGAAGAACTTGCCTGTGTCGTGCTCAAGGGCAAACTCTAGTGGGATGGAAATACTCAGGACTAACCTGCAGCAAGGATAAAAAAAAAAAAGTGAAACTGTGGAACCTAACGATGTTCAAGCAAATGAATCTGGATCGGGATCAAGACATTCCAAATCCATTTGAAAAGTGTTTTAATTAGTACCAATCTGATGAATCGCTGAGAATTGCCATTTTATAAAGCGTTCTTTACCACTTTTAGAGAAGATTTTGCCATTTCCTAAGGCTTGTTTGTGACTGGTCTTAGCTCTTGCCGAAACAGCTGTTATCTCTCTGTTCCCCTCAAGGAATAAGCTCTTCATAGTCTGAGAAGATCCATTTGTTATTCCTATCGTCCACTAGCCAGTGGCTGAAAGAGTGGGGGATGGAATCTGAATCTTTGCTCCATCTATAATACAACTAGAGCGTAACAGACTAGATTAGAGACAAAATTATGCAAGCTCTCTATGCTGAACCATGGGGGCATGTGGTCAAAAATGTTTTCGACCTCTGCTTGAATGCAGTGACACAAGCACTGCAAGTCGAGCAGCGGATGATTCATCTGGAATGAAGTGACAGATTGGGAGGACAATATCGCAAGACAGACGCTGAAAGAGGCTGCGCCGCAGGCCACGAGAGGCTGAAAACATCAGCGGGCGAGATATACAAAGAGGCTTGGTGATTCAGACATGAAATAAGCAACTGGAGTCAAAGTTTAAGTTGTAAAAAGAAGAAAAAGTCTACGGAGGGAGCAGAGTGGCCCAATTGGTGGTTAGTTCTTCCACAAACACAGAACTCTACGAAAACGCCACATGAGATGCACATTAAATGTACGTTTTTATGCTAGTGATAAAAGAGCTGAAAAAAGCCATATATTAATGTTTCTCTCATCTTTAGTAGAGGTGTATCGGTACACTCTGCTCATGATACGATGTTTGTTTTTTAATCAAAATTATTGGAAAAAATGAAATTTAAAAAGTGTTAAGACCACAAAGATAGGGTCTAGTTTATGATTCCTGTACCAGGGGGCAGTGTTTGTGTTTACATTAAGTCATCTTTTTACACAACAATTTTAAAATTTTCTCAATTTAAACGTGAGTAAAGGATAATTGTCTCCTAGAAAATATTCTATAAAACACAAAGACCAGGTAGAGAAGTTTCAGAAGTGACTAGAATCACAATCACTCCACTAGATGATATCTCCCAGTAGCTCCACGATATGTATTGGGATGACTATGGCGATATATCATTACACCCACATCTTCTAGTAAACAGAGCAGTGTTCAGCAAAAACAAATCCAGGCAACTCTTTTACTGGCAAAACCTCAAAACTCTACAAATACAACTCTAGTGAATCTTGTAAAAGCACTTGTATTCCAACAATGGCTAAAAATAGCAAAACTTCTCTCCATAATAATAAAGCTATCATTATTATGCAAGCAAAAAGAAATTAATTAACAGCAGAACCCCAAAACAATGACTGAATACTCCATAATTGGTCTCTCCTGTAAAGGACTACAATACAAACTCATTTTCTACAAATTTATCTGTGCAAAATAACTGTTCTGCAAAGAAAAAGCTGTTAATTCTTAATCAGCATGAAAATAAATAAAGGTAACAACTATTAAACCACTCTGGAGAGGTTCTGTCTGGTTTGTTGTGTAGGGCTGCTGGCTTATTTTACCAGTTACAGCAGCCTGAGAACGCTACAAACACAGAGATCTCAGTTCGGTTGTTAACAGCAGATGAAAAGAGAGTTCACTTCTGCAAGATTCATGTGCTGGCCCTGCGAGGGTGACACATAAACATCATTTAAAGTGACAAGAGTTTTATTTATTTATTTTTACAG
This sequence comes from Danionella cerebrum, assembly GCA_007224835.1. NCBI lineage: Eukaryota > Metazoa > Chordata > Actinopteri > Cypriniformes > Danionidae > Danionella > Danionella cerebrum. Next base: position 46,909 of record SRMA01027302.1, on the reverse strand, counting down.
CAGACAGAGGAGAGAAGTAAGAAAAGAGAAATTACCTCAGCCAGCCTCACGCTCAAAAAGAAAAACAAAACACACGCTACAATTTTAAAGGGGACACCAAATGCACTCTTTAGAGATTTCTGTATAATTCTGTAGTGTGTTTCTAAGTTTCCAAGCTTATATTCACCTAAAATGTAAAAATATACTGAGTAAAGGAAGCATGAAGCTTGATAAGATAGCTCTTGTGATCGATTAAGAGCATGTGCGGACTCCTGCTTGACCTCAAATGGCTCGATGCCACATTGGTGACATGTTGCATATATTTTATATTATTTAAAATGCAGACGCTTAAAATAAAGACCGACCTGTTGAGATTTGAAAAGCAGATGCTTGAAATAAAGTGCTTCCGCAGTAGGGCTGATTAGAGTCATTAATAAAAGATTATATCAGGTTGATCTGCATATTTACAGGTGTTATCGTGCTACGGAATGCCAAAAAATGGCAAAACATGATGCTTGGAAAGATTATTTGCAATACTATTTGTGATCATAGTAACAGATGTGCTGGAACAAAAATGAGAATATTCTTTTTAAAACAAATACAGTCACTTGTTTTGGAGTGGAATCAATCACTTGGTAAACCCTGCCTTATACCACTACTTTACACCTAAAGCATAACACAGACATCTGACCCCATGGCTTCTGTGGCTAATGATGGGTGTCTACTGTTTACTGGCAGAGACCAGGAGCTTAGAATGGCATGTTCAAATCATGGTAGTGGGTTGGGAGCCTGATAACCTCACGGTTCATCGAAGATAAGAACAGCAATGGGGGTATTTAGGGTATAGAACATATTTTACCTAACAAAGTCTGGGGCCTTTTTGAGCGTTTTATTTTGTATTTTTCTAATATTTAACAATTTGCACTAATAAATTATAATTAAAATTAAATTGTTTTTGTGGCAATGCGTGAAATATTCTTTTTAATACAACCTCTGCTTCTTTTTCTAACAAATTATATTCCACAAAAAAACTGAAATTGTACAAAAAGTACAATTCAGAGTAATAAACTTTTTTTTAACTACAAAAATTCACAATGAACAGTTTTTATGTTTTATAACAAAAGTCTACAGTGTTGAGAGGAGAAAGAAAATCACAAATCCCCCCAAAAAAGCAAAGACAATGTCAAAACAATGTGATAGTTGTATAAAAATAACCAGGCTGCTAAACCTTATAAACTTTTCCAAGTACATTATGTTCCATTGTACATTGTTTTGTGCCAGACCTTTGAAAAACACAAGCCATATCACAGGTCTTGTACTTCCAGGGGTTATCCCCTCTTCTTGCAACTAGATGGCAGTTTTTGGAAAACAAAACTTTGTTGTGGTCTGGAAAACAAAGTTTTCTCACCTTTAAATTTGAAGACTTAATTCAAACCAGATACTGTAATCGGAAAACACACTGGTGCATGTTGGGTTAATTTAAAAAATGAATTAATTGAATCACCATATAAAAAAATGATGCAGGGAAAAAATATTTGCTATGCTATGAGATCATTGAGGCAGATTTGAACAACAATGACAAGAGTCTTTTAAAAACAAATACCCTTACTTGTTCTGAAGCTGAATCAACTTCTTGGTGAACCTTTTTATTAAACCAGCCCTCGTTCAGTTAATGGGAAATACCAGTAGACTATGTCACACCTGAAACCTCCCACAGACTCATGTTCCCATTGCTAATCCTACAGAATGTGGGTGTGCATGAGGCATGTTCTAATCATAGTAGTGGATTGATCTCTAGATGACCTCTTGAAATGGTAACAGCAAGCAATGATGTAATTAGGGTGAATTTTTGTTGTTGAACTCCAAATATTGTACATTTAAGTTGAAGAAAATAACAGTTGTGAACAAAAATATACACTGCTTAGGGTGCCTGTTGCAGCACTTCTGTATGGAGTTTTTTGAAGACAAAAAGAATAAATCTCTAGCGAGTTTTATCATAATATTGACATGGCCACTGTGTACGGTCAAGTGTGGCTTGAATAAACTTCACATTGGATTCCATAGGCTTCCAATAAGCCCCAAGAAGCTTGAGGATGGAAATCTTGGCCTTCCTTCTTGCCACATCTAATCTCATCTGGGCCATATTTCTATTTGATTTTCCAAGATTGGAGATTGTGATAAACTCCCTTTCCTGTAGAACTTTTTTAACTGAAAAACTAAATCTTGAGGGTCTAGAATGTCACGTTACCCTGATAAATCAAAGCAGACCAACATGGCGGTACACAGCCAATTAAGTCCACTCAAGGAAGGGAAGGGACTGTGAGAATTGACACACATGCTTACAGCTAGCAAACATGCCGAGACTCAGGAGAGTAAGGGCAGCCAGGTGCGGATGCAACAATACAGGGTTCATATGGTGCTCTACTTGGGCGGCTGGTTTGAGGAAAGAAACGCTACTTGTTTATTCTCATAAATCTAAACTTAAAAGATGAAACGGTTACAAACAATCAGCCAAAATCATAAAATTAGAAGAATTACAAAATGTTACACAGCATTACAGATATTTACTTATTTGTATAGGAATTTCTATAAATTTACCAATAATTACAATAGAAATGCTAAAGAGAACACTGTTCTTCTGTTTGTTTTTTTTACTCACTAAAGGATAAAACAGTCCGTTTAATGTTTTAGCAGCAATACAGCCATTGCTTGAGTCATATGAATCTGTTAACTTCTTGATAATAAAATAAATCCTGCAAAGAAATGACCTCATGCACCACGTCTTCAAGATGAAGAAACTACATCAACAAAGAGAAGCAAACTGTAAGCTCTAAATATGGCACAAAACATTGACAGAAAACAAAGAAAATTGAAAGAAAGGTGGAGAGCATCTGGGTGCACCCAAAAGAGAGCTCATGAATAATTTATACTTGAGAAAGTCACAACCTTACTGAATAAATCTCAATTCAAACGCATCAAATCCTGTAGTTACTAATAAACATATTGAAAAAAATAGAAACTGAGGTCGCTTAATATTAATGAAATAAAACATACAGAATCATGTAAATTATTACCACCAATTCTATTGGTGAGTTTGCATAGGAGGAGCTGGCAACCCTAAAGATTATTTAGATAACCCTCAAACCATTAATTACTAAACATTACCTGAAAATATAAAAGATCCTATTTGAGGTCAGTGGAAGCTGGTTACCAACGTTTTAAAATCACCTGTTATTTTTAATTCTCCAAGAGTCTGAAAAATAAAAAACTGACAAGCGCTCAAGACCATAATCTGTCGAGCGCTCCATCCCATAGTCAACACTAAAGGCAAATAAAGCACTGCAGTGTAATCACACAAACAGACACTCTCCAAATAAGCCCCACGTATCACAATACAGTCAGACATCTGAGTGTTAGCACACGGCTAATTCTCCAGCTGTTATCAGTTGAGCTCCCGTGTCCTGCGCCGTCACCAAGTACTGATTCAGGTTTAATCCCGCAGTCTTTCTTTGCTCTGTGCGTCAGCGAGAATGGCAAACAGCAGTAATTATTGTCCAGATGTGCTGCCATCCGCACTGATTGCTCATTTAACCCTTGAGAGTTCAACTGTGCTTTTGACTGCTTCATTTAATAGAGCTGCTGTTGCAAAAGGAAAACAAATAATAATACATCTCCATAAAAATAACCATGTAGTCAAGTATCTAGAATATAGTACTGCGAAAGGTGAGAAAAATGGTGTGAATGCTTCCAAAAAATGCAGTTTTAATCCTGTCATTTTACAAAAGATCAAACAAGTGATCTCGATGAAATCAAATGTTGGTGTGGCCAACAGTTTGTGAAGGAACTTGGCTGGAACTAACGACAGATGTTTCTTCGCATAATCCCAGATTATTACTTTTACTTGTTCTTCTTTACATTGAAGATAGTTCCTAATGACTTTGGGTGTATTTTTGGGCTGTAGCACACTGAATACATTTACGGACCATCAAATTCCGCCCTGAATGTGCTGCATGATGAATATGCATCTGCCTGTATTTCTCTGTAGGAAGAATACCATTAATCCTCACAAAAACTCCAACCCTATTTGCAGAAATAAAGCCCTAAATATTCAAGAAACCACCACCACGCTTCACTCCACCATGGCCTTCAGACACTCATAGCACTGCCAAGGATGAACAAACTGTCTACAACCAAATAATTAAGAGCACCTACTGCCATGTTTTTATATTCTTGAGTCACTCTGTCTTGTTCACATGTCTGAAGTACGGTGTGTTTGGCTACAAATCTTCGATATCAACCAATACTGGCCAGACTTCTCTTGGTGTACCTAAAGCCATGATCAGACTGCACGATCTTGATTTTGAGGAACTGCCCAGAATCGCAGGCAAGTCTGGGATCGCACAATGTTAATTACCAAAGACTCACTCTGAGAGAGTCATAGGCTGGTTGTGATATATTTGCCATGTTAAATATCTGGAGCTGTGTGCGAGTCACAATCGGGCAGTGTGAAATGTGTTCTGACTGGAAATAACGTCTGGTAGCCATTAGCAAAGCCACATCCAGGGCAACGTGAACTTGTGACACAAAGGCAGGACACCAATATCAATAATGGTTTCAATTCAACTTTTTGGTGCGTCCCTATTTTTCATAATAATCATGGTCTTGCACTTCAGTCTGGAACACGTGACCTCACATTGTGCTCAGATTATTCCTTGCTAGCGATTGGTTTGCGAGACGTAGGCTAAACACATTGACAAGGTTATCAGATTTTTTTTTAAGTGATTCGGTCGTGAAATCCCCAGTCTAACAACGACTGAATGCTACCCCTGGAGGTGGTGCAGTGTAAAAAGATCCGTGACACGACTTCTCTGGAAACCAGCTTAAGTCTCACTGGATTGTACTGCCGAACATATTCTACTTCATTAACTTTCAATGGACAACTACAGTGTCTACCATCCTCAACGTTATCTGTGTCTTTGTTCTTCAAAAGAACTTAAACAGCAAATCTTGAAACACCAGTTTGCTTTAACATCTGTCTAGGAGAGACCTTGTTGATGCAGTGTAACTATCTTGTGTCTTGTTGCTGTGCTCAATCTTGAGTATTTTTCAACCTCACTTAGGTAGCAGAATTTGACAGTTTCTCGATTGATGTTTGTTCATAACTGGATTTCCAACAATCATTATTATACATCATAGTTACCTAAACTGTTGCACAATCCTGTGTTTTACATGATTGGTATTTGATTTATTTGCAAATATAATTTTTATGTTTAAGTTTTTAGAACTTTATGTGCTTCAATGGGATTGCAACATTTCATGTGACTAGCAATAGGCCATAAAATGACTAAAGACTCTGCTTCTCTGAGCTAAATGCTACGCTTATGTCATGCAACATCAATCTCATATCTTTCTTTATAGCATCTTCAATGCTGCATAGCTCTTTAAAAAAATGCAAAAACACAAATGTAATTCATTCAAATGGTTTAAACCAATCACAGTAAAACTTAGTCTCACAATTTTTATATTTAACTAACTCTTTATTGTCCGTTTGAGAGATGAGTCAGCCTTTCAGAGAAAATCTCTATTGATTCCACTTCACAGTTTATTGATCAGTAAGTATCCTAAAAGTTGACCTCAGAAGACCTAATGGTACAGGAAGCTTCTCAACAGACTGGGAAAGCTATTTATACCACCACATGCTAATTAGCTGGCATGCTAGGGAGGACAGCCGGAGAGCAACCAAACCAAAGAAACTCTCTGCCAGACCAAAGCCCTGATTCAAACAAGCAAATCTCCATGAAAGTACCAGCAAAGCCTCAGATTAAAAATCATCCGCGGTGTAGAAAGTCAGATATCCTCGAGTCATCAACAGTAAATATACAACATTCACATATTCATACTCAATGTGCTTCATCATACAGTGTAATAGACCCATTTACTATCCGGCAGCCATCTTGGAAGCTATCCATCAGGTTTAACAGAGTATATAATGCTAATATTTAACAAACATGGTTACATTGTTGGTATCAATCAATCTACAGGAAATGATGTTTGACTTTATTGCAATTCAACCACCTGTAAAATAATGGTACTTTTTTTTAGTACGGATTGCTTGTAATTCCTTGGTTATTTATTTATTTCCATTTTATTTTAATTTCCAATACCTTCCAAAATAGTTTTCTCTAGGGTTGACCATTTCCGTTGCCCTCACCAGCCCGAACTCAATCTTTTGATGCTCTTCGATTTTAGTTCTGCTACCGCTCTGCCTTCTTTCATACCAAAATTATTTTATCTATTTATTACATCGGTGAGGATATGAAAGTTTTTGTTGTTGTCGATAATAAATCTTGTGCACTATAGACAAAATAATAAATATAATCGTAAATAACAAAACTCTAAGAACACTTTAAAATTATAAATTAATAATTATATGACAATCTATAAACGGATATATTGATAAATGTACATTAAACAACACCCCAGCTCCGCCAAGATAAAATCGATTTTTATTTTAACAACATACCAACATTCACCAAATAAAAAAAAAAAAACACCTAATATCATGAAAAAAAAACTGGGTAGCATACATCTCAGTTGGTAGGTTGTAAGCATGAGGCAGGTTGGTTCTCCCAGTGCTTGCTACAGTTTCCACCATGAATGAGATAAACAGAACACTTAAAAATAGAGACCACCGGCAGATTCCTGTGGCCAGGCAGGGGTTAATTGTCTCCAACCAGATCCTTGTTGATGCTATAGTCAATTCCTGGATTGAGGCCCTTCCTTTGATCGCCAAATATATTTACTAAAGCCATTTGCTTAGGCCACAGCTCACCTTCTATTGGTTCCCAATAAAAATTCCTAATTTATTTCAAAATCCTACTGTTAACAAACAAGTAATTTGACATATATGCTTTTCCATTTGGCAGACGATGTTATCCAAAGCAACATAAATTTCAAGTAACACTTTTGACCAGTACTTGCTTTCCATGAACCCATTAACTTTGGTAATGCAACGCTCTACTGACTGAGCCACAGGAAAGGTACTTGACAACACTGCATGTCCCTATCTTAAAGATCTGTGCGCTATCCACATTAGTGATGGGTCATTCTTGAGCGATTCGTTCATTTGATATGACTCAGGGGGAACGAGATTTGGTGCTGGCTGCAGAATGTTTTCTATGAGAAAAAGCTGAACTTTCTAAATGATTTTCTCAGAAATTCTGATATTTACACAAACAGTTTTAATGCTTTTCGGAAGTTATCTATACAGTGAACAGTTTTTTTTTCCCCAAGGGCCTTCTAAATAACCTCTTCCATAACCCTTCTAAATTATATCCTTAAAGACTGCTATAAGGCTGCTCTTGGGAAAGGGCTTAATGCAACCGCACCCATATTTATCAAAACCCAATAACCCCTTGGACCAAACATTCATGGATCTCCAAACTTGTTCCCTTATGTTCTATTAAGATTAAAAAGAAGTGTGAGAACAGGGTGGACATCTAGTGTACTGTACATCAGCAGTAGCCTGCGGTGTCTTCTCAATGGTGATGGCACAGCACACTCTTCCAGGAAACATTTGGACCAGCAGTCAGTTCCGGGATTTCATTTCAAAGGCAGACAGATTTGATTCTGACAGTGGCACCGTGGAGGCGAGATAGAGACACGTTACAAAATAAACATAAAATAAACAAAAACATTACTGTTAACTTCAACAGGTCCTCGGAAAAACACCTAATCTGCAATACTTTCCTTGTGCAGACAACAATGGAAGTAAGATTCTCCTCTGTTCAAAGGGTAGAAGTAGGTCGCCCTTTCAGGTGCCTAGAGCTGTGTGTGCTATGTATAGTTTTGTTGCAAATGACGTCATGCTGGGGTGTGAAATTTAGATGGGCGTCAGAAAGAACCACAAGAAGAAACATGGAAATGCATGAGTTTGGAATTGTTTAGACTCACATCTGTCAAAGCTAAGCTAATATACGCTACACATGCTGTGTTCATATAAAACTAGCATTTCCTTAGTCAAATTAATGTTAGTTTCCAGAAAATTTAAAAAATAATAATAATTGAGCTCTTTTTCCTAAAATCACCTCACTTTTTATGATGTTGAATCTTGGCCATTTGTTGTAGAAAGTCTCAACCAGATCAAAGTGTCTCAGCTTATCATTAGCATCAATTATCTTTCTTGCTTATTCCTTGTTTCTGTAGGGGGTTTTTTTTGTTTATTTTCCAGTTGGTGACTGGTCCTGAGCTCAATATGGAAATAAAGGGACTAGCACTAGGTTATTTTAGCATGATCACCACCACACACCCCCCCCCCTCCCCTCCCTCGTGAGGAGATGGCACCACGGGACACACCAACTACAACAAAACAACTTCTAAATAGAGCTTCATGTAGCTCCCCATGTGAATCAAAATGGTGAGTGTGGGTTTTCCCCCACTGGAGCTCTGCTTAACAAGAAAAAAATAACAAAAGCTGTTTATTACCAATTGTTTCATTAAAAGACAGGTACTCAAACAATGTTAAGGTTCAAATTCATTGAAAGACTAGATGAAATACTAAATGAAGCTCATTAATTGCAAATGGACACTAAACATACTAGGACTTCTTTTAAATATTAATTCCACGACACTTTAAGAAAAGTATATGGAAAGGAAATAATAATACTTAAAAAATTATAAAACCAGATAAAAACCCATTTTTTTCAAAATGAAGCTAAAAGGAACTTGAAATTAGTTCAAAACGCTTGCAGTTTGATTTTTCTGAAATGCCATTGCTGTTTATTCATTTTCTAGTCTTTCTTATACCACACAGAGCTAAGCTCAGATCAGAAATCCACTGGACTTTACTGTTCTCTATTTCCATCCCACTTTATCCCTTTCAGTCCCCACATATAAACACAAACATACAAATGCACAGATTGAGTCGAGGAACCATATCAAGGTCACTCTCTTATCTCCAGGCAACATGACCCATGCCGGACCCTTTGGGCGGCTTGTGTCCCTCTGCGACCCATAATCATTCTCTCATTTCACGTATCCCTGAGCTGAAGCCAGGGTGCAGCCAAAGCACTGCTACTGGAATACACTCCATGCCTTTTTAATTCCAGAGCTTTTAGCAACAAGTTCTTCTAATAGCATTATGACGAAGCCATAAACGTGAAAACGGGATTACAGAAAAACTACTGAAATTATATTTTTAAATTGAGCTATTACTAATCCAAGTCAAGAGCAAGGAACTCTTGAATTGAAAAAAGAAATCACGAGTTAAACAACCCTTACTTTTCGTTTGAATTGTTTGGGGGAAATCGATAAAAGAGTAGAGAGACACTCACTGGCCATTTTATTAGGTACACCTGTCCATCATCACATGGTAGACAAGGGCACAACTGTTGGCTGCACTTCAAACATAAGTGATTTAAATGATTCGAACGTTGTTGGTCTAAGTATCTCAGAAGCTGCTGATCTACTGGGATTTTCATGCACAACTATCTTTAGGGTCTCTTTAGAGTGGTCCAAAAAAAGGGAAAAATCACACATCTAAACTTCAGGCAGATGGGCTACAACTGCAGATGACCACACCGGATTCTACTCCTGTAAGCTAAGAACAGGAAACCGATGCAACAATTTGCACAGGCTCACCAAAATTGCATGCTTGAATATTGGAAAAAAAAAGTAGCCTGGTCTGATGAGGCGATTTCTGCTGTAACATTCGTATGGTTGGGTCAGAATTTGGCATCAATAACATGAAAGAATAGTCCATCCTGCCTTGTATCACTGGTTCAGGCTAGTGGTGATGGTGTGATGGTGTGGGGCACAATCCTTTATTTTCTGCAGGGTAGTGGAGGGAAATTCCATTAACTTGTTGAATCAAGGATTAATGCAGTTCTGAAGGTAAAGGTGAGTTCAATCTGGAAGTAGCAAGATGTACCTAATAAAGTGGCCAGTTATGGCCCACCACCATTAACCAGACAGACCTAGCACAAACATATTTTTGAATATCCACCTTTTTTCTTCATCAAATCGATGTTGCAGATGCCAAAACACTCCGTCAGGTTCTAGCGAAGTGTAAATGATGACTCGCACACATTGGGAAAACATTTCCCAACCGACAATCTCTTTAAGATGATCGGAGAAAACATTCCAAGCATCTACTTTCATTCATCTTCTTTCAGGCACGTCAGACACATAATAACTTCCAAATTGAGTTCGGAAACAGCTTAGGTATTATAATGCTTCACAAAAAGGAGCTTTTCAAGCATGAACTCAAAGAGAATCAGGGGGCTCTGCTTATTTCAATTTAGCTCAAGAATTGAACTCTTCATGGGTAATTTACCACAGCCAAGCTCGATTTTTCTGTCCCCTAGATCTTCAAACAAGAGTTGCTCTTCCTCCAAGGCGGAGGGTGAAGAGTCTGCTTACAGTTTATGGAATAAGGCAGCAATATCCAGCCGAAATGTCAGCAACATGCAACAATATAATACTCCCACGTGTCGGCTTCAATCCCTGCGGGCCTTGTAAAAGGGAAGCGACATTTACGAAACAATGGCTGCAAATACCACACAGACAAAAAATGGAAAGCAACTCTGAAAAGAACCCGGTTTTAGTGTCACTGGGAAAATTGGTGCATATGATAACAGGGGAGATTGTATTTTTTTAATTCCACATGATGTCTTGATTAAAAGCAGTGCCATTGTTTTCAGTCTGCTGTGTGGTCTCTGGGGACCAGCTGCTTTGTGCTACTGTCTGCTCATAATGAGCTCCAAAAAGGCACCGTGATGACGGACAACTATTTTTCTTGACATTGATGAATAGCTTGTAAGAACTGTGGGGAGCATTAACGAGTTGCCACCAAATCTGACGTAATAATGTCTTATTTTCCAGAACGTTTATTTGTAACTTTAAACACAATAAACTCATTCCAGTCATGAACTTAAACAGAAACAGCTGTGTAGGAGGTTTAAAACTGGGTGAACTGCGACAGTTTCTTGCTAAAAGCAACAGCAATGCAATCAACATGGTTTCCCAGGTATTTGGGTTTCAATGTCTTATGACGTAGCGCAAAAGAATCGGCAACGTTGAGTATCGTAGTAGTGCTCCATGGAAATTATGCAGCTATTAACGATTTGAAAAGAAAGATTTCTAGCAGTGAAACACCCATCAATACCGCTTAAAGTGGTATTCATGTAAGAGTTCCACGTGGGAACTAAGTGACTCAAGTATGCACGAAAGCTGGGGAGACTAAAAAATTATGTCATATTATGAATATTCAGCAGTTTCCTCAAGAAATGGCTAAACAGCGGTATAATGTCCTTTTGTACATTCAAAATTTCTATTTTGTAAATTTGTATTTATATTTTATTTTTTATTACCTGTGTCTTGTCTTGTGAATCTGTTCAAAAACACATTCCTCGTATGTGCAAACATACCTGGCAATTAAGCACATCTGATTCTGATTCTAATAATGAGCACTGCTGGCAACGGTGAAGCATTGTGGAGGTGCCTTGAACATTTGCAGCTGTATTTTTGCTTTAGATTTGGTCAGGACTAGTGTTCGCAATGCTGAGAAATCCCATCCCAATACTGCAGGAGGACAATGACCCTAAACACAGCTAAGTTATTCAGTAAAGTGAAAGTAAAGAATAACAAGAACTGGAAGTAATTGTATGGCCCTCATTGGGTGTTTTTGGAACTACATATAGAGACCGAATGATTTGAGAAAGCTGCATCCACAGAAGATGAGTTTTTGGTTGAAGATGTTTGGAACAACCTACCAGCCGAGTTCCTTCTGTGAGTCTAAAACATTGTTTGATAATTGTGTAGTTCTTATGGAATATTTCATCCGTGAGACACGTCAATCATTCACAGCTCTCTAAAGACAGATCTGAAGAGCAGAAGAACAATCAGCTATGATGGGAATAGGTGAGTGCATACGTGACGTTGTTCAACACTGCCATTATTCTAAAGCAAAGCTGCGTGACTCACGGTCTCCCAGCACCTCTGCTTCATGATCGATGGCGGCCATTAATCACGGCAGCACGATGGCCAGAGATTGATGTGCAGGAAATTCAAACCTTCAAGCAGCGTTTGGAGAATTAAAGTGGTGAGGCAAGGTGAGGGTCCTTCCGGGAGAAGCTGGATGAAAGAAGGGGAGAGCAGTGAGCCCCTCTGAGGGAAGGGAAATTCACGCAAAGGCTGTGAAGCTTCGTTGCTCTCTGAACCACCAGCTGTCACCAGCAACCAATGTGCCTTGGCAACCCAGAGTGGTGGATGACCAACTAACTGCTTAATAGATTTTTATCATAGCAACTTTATACTTCAAGTTTAATATTTTATGCTTAATTTGATGCTTAAGTCATATTTTTGTCATCTCTTTTTTTTCATTTTACTTAATGAAAACTACAAAAGATTTACTAATTTTACTAAAATAAAGTGAAAAATAAATATTTTATAAACACTGACTTATTTTGTACGGTGACTTATCACTGCCATACACACTTACACTTTTTAATCACTGATCATAAAAATAAGAATTATTTTGTAAAAATTAGAATGATCTCGTAAAGAACGACATCATTTGCTTGTGAAAATTACATTATCTTGTTAAAACTGCATTTAATCACAAAAATTACAACTATATTTTACATTAAAACACCACAGCTATTTCATTAAAACTGCATAATTATCGGATAAAAATGACAATTATTTAGTAAAAATGAAAATTTTCCTCATAAAAATACAACAATCTGTTTTGTAAAAACAACACCGTCAATACCCTGTTTCACATTTTTTGCAAAAAAAAAAAAAAAACGCTAGTATTGGTGCACCAATAAATTGTGAACAAGACTACATGGATTTTTTGTTCTATTGATTTTCATTTAGTTATCAGTTGTTTTATCTTTTCATTGACTAACACTACTTAATACTGGTTAAATGTTGTAAAACTTTATATTAAGGATAGCTTAAAAAGCATTAATTAAGCTAAAGGCTGACTTAAAGTTAAGAACTAAATTACATTTTAGAGGCACAAATTACACATTAGTTGAAAAAAAACTTGCAAGTGTGTTAACACTTAACTAAGTCTTAATTGTAAATAAAGTTAAATGTAATTAATGTGTTCTAATGGAACACAAAAAAAGTTTTTACATTGATTTTAGAGGCAGTGAATTCTGTTGTTTTTCAGTGTCTTTAAGTTTGTGGCCCAATGTCATTTCTTCATATGATAAAAAACAGTTTTTTTTCCTCTCTGCAATGCAATTTTTGACACAGTTCATCTTGTTTTCCAGGAAATGTGATGTGTGTTTGAGGATGCCGCTGAAGTACTCAGCTCACACAGCAATATAGTTTCCAGTGTCAGCCTCTGAATGGTTATTGCCAAGCTCGGCATGAAAAAAAGAGGCATTTGTGTAGACACAACAATGAAATTTAGGTTTCCAGATCACTTTAACAGATTTTTTTGACAAATTTGGATTTGAATAAATAATACAAAAAAACAGATAATGAAAACTCTATGGAATGATGTCTATGGCATCCTTAAATTAAGGACAGAGTTTGTGCCTATGGATGGTGTCCGGTCAATGCTCCATGCAGTCGTCTGTGGAGTTCCTCATGGCTCTGTTCTAGGCCCAACACTGTTTAATGTGTTTATGTTGCCGCTTGGTTAAATTTTCAGCAGGTGTGCGATGTCATTCCATTGCTATGTTGAAACTTTTAGGACTCCACAGAGCACCCCTTTTAAATGCATTTTTTCTTCATAGATGAGTTGAAAAGGTGCTTTATAATGAAAAAAAGAACAAATTAAATTGGACCAGAAACTACCGTCAAACCCCACTAAAGACCGCCTACTAAAGCTCAGTTATGCAAAAGGAATTACGTTCAGGAGACATGAGGATAAAGCAAGTGGGTAGAACAAGTCCCTTGGTTTAAAAAAATATACATTAGACAATTTGTTTTCATCTTCTAATTCGGAAAGAGTTCTATTTACCATTCAGATTTCAGGAGGTGGACCAGGCTCTATAATACATGTAATTTCTTTATACGTTCAAGAGCACTTTTATTATTAAAATGTATTGTTTATGATTACACATGTGTTATATTTGTCTATCTTTATCATCCACATGCTTGAAAAATGAATAACTGTAATCAAGACAAGCCATCTGATGAATAAACTTAATTGAGCAGGATTTTTGTGGGATTGATTCTAGCCCTTGACAAAGATGAGCACGGATGAATACATTGTTCTTCTTTCATCAGGTGAAGAAATGCAATCACTGCCTAGAAATGATCATTGTTACAAGCCAACGATGCACTGCAGCAAACGCAAAGACAAAGATGTAATAAATGCAAAGCACCTGAAGCATGTTTGGATAACAAGAGATCTTTCTACATTATTGCATCTTTGTTTCGAACACAATAGGAGCCGATAGCCATCGTTACCACATATATACCTAGTGTGACACATACTGACTCTCCCTGCGGTAAACTGCAGCCATTAGTAGGTGAAGTGGAGTCGAATAATAATCCTGAAATGCTCCCAAATACGCCAAACATGCTTCTCTAACGCTGCTCAAAAATGTCAAGTGCTCATGGAGAACTGGAGGGTTTTTTTTTTTATTATTATTATTTTTATAAATAAATCCATTCTGCTTAACATAGTGTTCTTTTTCACGGACATTGCTGGTGTCTCAATTATGTAGGTTCTCTTTGGCATACAGCATACAAACAAACCCTTTACAACCCACCAATGTGGTATTTGTGAAGCACTGTACATCTTAAATACCTTGGGCATGTGATATTATTTCCCCAGTCGATTTACCTCAAACAATAAAGACGGATTTGGTAGAGGACAAGATGAATGCTAGAGCGGGTCTCGGAGATTGAGGGTGTCTCTGAGGTCTAGAAGCTGAAATCTACCAGCTCAAAAACACAAAAAGGACACCTGGCAGCCAAAGACAAGCCAATAAACAGAGCGCTTTAATATTAATACTGCGATAAAAGACACCTGTAATCTCTAAAGATAGACTGATATAATGAAAAATATGCTGAATAATAAACAAAAGCGAACAATCAAGGTGGCCCATCTACCCCATCTTTGACCATAAATCAATTAAACCATTTCAAGCCTACTGAAATCGAACAAAAATATAACTGTAAGCAGTAAAACTTGGCCAAACCTCATGAAGCTGTGACAGACTGGCAAATGAACACATTTTCACTGGACTGTAGGAAAAATGATCTAACCTGTACAAATTCAAGAGCTTTTAAAAAAATGTAAACTATAAGTGGCACTTTATACAATGGTCAACGTTGACTCACACAAATATTTGTGGCCAAAATTGTCAATGGTTGTAGAGATGCATCTTTATATTAAACATGCCATTCAGAAAACCCAAGATGGCCGACATTCAAAATGGCTGACATACCAAAAATAGGCATGGCCCGACTCGTGATGGTCAGAATGAACTGAGACCAATGTTTTGATTTTACAAAGTACAGATAGAGAATTATAAGGCAAAAAAATCCAATATTTGCATCTCCTGATTCCTAGAGGGCACTGTGCTGAAACTCAGCAGGAAACCTCAGATCATTGCTATTATAACATCTACCAAATTTAGTGTTTATATACTAAAGTATTACGTCATAATTGTTCACACCTCATTCTTAAACGTTTCGTCAAATCAGCTTAAAGAGTTTTCATAAAAGTACATTTTTATAACAGTTCAAAAAAACGGCTCATTAACATAACATACAATGAGGTCATATAATTTCCCTGAGCCAAGCAGAATGAAGAATTTTGTTTCTAGACCATGCAGTTCAAAAGTTACACGAATAAACATAAGTACAATTTTTGTGGTGGCGCTATAAAATTTGAGTTAGAGGATCCAGATTGGCTCCGATTACTGATATAGGCCAAATATATCAGTGTGCCAAATTTCTTAACTTTCCTCCAAATTGTTCATACGGTTGTCATTGATAGCCAAATTGGATTAATAATAATAATAACAGTAAGAAGAAACAGTACAAACACAATAGGTTATCCCCTAAAAAGCATACATAAACATAAACATAAATTAAATCCAACATAAATTAAATCCAATCCCTGATTCCACAAAAAAAAGTTGCCTAGATGAGGGCGTACTTGAAATCCAATTGATTTCTCTGTCCCCGTTCCCTCCACTCTCAGACAAGAGCATCTGCAGTCCCACGACACAGCCATAATTTATGTGGAGAATATTAAACACTCAGCTCTATTGATCCCAGGGCTCTTTATGTGACGTCTTCCTGCTGGGAATAACGGCCGAGGCCTTGTTAGGCACTCGTGAAGAGAAAAAGAGTTCCTGTCAAGAGTACTGATTTCCTCTCCCACAGCAACTCAACATGGAGGCACAACACTTCTGCTTTGTCAGAGGCTTTTTTGCCATTGCATCCTGCGGTTTGGACTTTTTATGTAGTGCATCACTTGCAAACATGAGCAATGGATTTCTGTTTTTTCTTTAGCTTTGGAAATGACAAGACGGTAAATCACAATCCTTGCATAATTTTCTATTTATAGCGCAGTCTTGATGCCATATTTCAGGTGATTAGCTCAAAAAAGTGGAACTTATTGCTATTCGTCTTTCGCTTTGCCATTCGAGCTACAACCACCAAACTTTGCCAAGACATCCAAATTGGTTGCTATATCTTTTCTGAATAGTACTACAAAAGAAATTATGTGAAATCTTTGAGAAAGTTCCCATTGACTTAACATGGGGTCAAACTTCGCAAACCTCACAGAAAGTTCAAACCTTGCGGATATCATCAGTCTGTGCAAGACGATACCGAGCACTGTGCAAAAGTATTTGAACTCTAGAAGGAGTTCAATATTTACCAATGACTTATGATGTCCATTTAAAAAGAATAATGAACATGTTTATGTAACACTCACAGCTCCCTAGTAACGAAACGGTTTACCCTGGCAACCAAATTTTCTGCAGTTTGGTAAATTAAAAAGAAATATATTATTATTAATATTATTATTAACTTGGTTATTTTTTATGTTAAGGAACTTGAAACCGATGAAATCATGTTTCCTAGGACCTTTCCAATCGCATAAACTATATTAGTCAAGTTATACTGTGGCATTTAGATGAACGTTCTGGGAAAGCTGTTTTACCATCTCTACAATTTGGGTCAGTCAAACTGACATATTGAATCGTATTTAAGATTAAGAGAAATAATACTTTTTAGTGTTAAAAAAACAAAGTAAACCGCGTTGAAATGTAAGGTTTTCAACTCTAATATTATTATCGGGGTGCAGCTCAGAACAAAACCACGGTCACTTTTTGTTGTAAATCTATTTGTTCTTTCATGTATCTTTAAAAATAAGGGTACAAACAGAAGTTGTCTGCATTTTGTTCATTAAAAGAAAGGCCAAAAGGTGTTTAATTAGCAAAAACAGTGGCTGTTATCTAGCAAAAATTCAGAGAAGCTCATTCTGTTCTACCTTTCACTCAGAGCAGTAGGAAGTCATTTGTGGCTCGGAGAGCTTGAACTCCCCTAAGGACACCCTGCTCTGCAAATATAGTGTGGAAATGGGTACAGATTAAAGCATCATTAGTCAAGCTTTTAACTTCATTTGTGAGCACACAAACCCATTTCCCCTCCCTAGCAAAAACAAGATACAAATGTGGAATAGCAGGTATTTGGTGAGAGAATTGTTCAAGATTAAGAATTCAAACCCAGGCGCCAACTAAAACTCTTCAGTTTGCCCTAGACTTTTTTGTATTATTATTATTATTTAATTAGATAGTTTAGTTCTCCATAAAGCAATTTTCTGGTTCAAAAATGTGTGAAGCTCACTGTGATGTTTTCTTTAGCATCAGAAGGAATGACCTTCTAATACATCAAACGAAATAATAAGTAAGCTAAAATTCCACATCTTCAATGTTTCCACTGGGAACACAAAGCCTTCAAACCGATCGGCTGTGTTCAGCTTTCAATTTCAATCCAACACCACACTCCACTTCTAAATCCTGACTGATGGTCCTTTTGATCAATGATGAGTGACCAGGATGTCATGCGGCAAGCAGACAGGAAGTAGTGAGGGATTTCTCACTTTAGACGTGGATTAAAGGTTGTGGCAGTCTTCAGGATTCATGATCTCAATCTCTTTCATTCTTTGGATACTAAATTCTTTGGAAATGTGTCCACTTGTACTTTAGTGCTACACACCATTGAAGTTCCATTAGTGGCTCTTGTGAGATTTGGCCAAGTCATTTAATAATTGGAAAACGACGAAACTCCAGTGAGGGGAAACCTGTAGGTAGAGGTAAGCAACCACGGTGTGGATAAAAAACCTGGAAGTGAAGTTGAAAATTGGGCCGAAAAATTTTTTTGCACCCCTGCAAACTGTTATATTGAAGGTTTCATCCCCAATATAGAAAGTTGGGTTAGATATATTACATTTTGGGCAGGAAAATGACAACACATTCTTATGTCAACACCCAGGGGCACTGCTAGCCAAATGGGTGCACCGACTGAAAATGTACGGTAGGGGTACCACCCAAAATGTACCCAACACACAATTTCACTATATGTGCTTTCCCCAACAAAAAAAGCCAACTTCAGGAAGGTTTAACTCAAATGCAACAGCAGAGTATTCTTACATTTTGAATGCTGACTGCCAAAAATACGCATTATAGTAATTTCTTTACTCATTTACTTATTGAGCAATAGTTAACTAATTTCCAACATCTGACACATTTATTTTAGGGGGACCAAAGGGGATTCCCTTTATAATGACCAGAGAGGAAAGTTGGGGCAACAAGAAGTGAACCACTACAGTGCCGGAGCACAGCTTACTGATCTTTTTTTAATTGCTCAGAAAGATTGTATATAAAGTCCTTGTTCATAAATGAGCCTCATTTTTGGTGTAGTTTGTGTTTCTAAATATAGATGCGTTGCTGACCTCGCAAACAATCTCCTATGTGTTTTATGTTGTGTGAATATGAATTCCAATGACATTGATTTGTTGGACTTGGGGTTTATTGACGACATAAATTAGACAAGAAAATGTTGCTATAATGGAATTGCAATATATAACAGAATGGACTGTAAAGGTAGAAAAAGCAAGAGTTCAAAGCTTGTGTATTTCTTAAACAAACATAAACCTTTAAAATGTGACCCCGTGTGGCAGGACCAAGATTTTAATTTGCAGGTTTCAGCCAATGACTGATCATGTCACATGACCACAACAGTTAGCAAAAACCATCCACTAGGTGGGATTTTAGATCTCAGGTCACGTGACATTAATGTTTTGACAGTAATGTTTTTTGCAATTTCTCATTAATGGAAAAGTGTATACTCTGTGCAATATTTCTCAAAACAAGAGCAGTCCTTTTTGTTTTCTTAAGATTATGTGCAATATTATGTTTTTGTTTTGTTTGTTGTTGTTGTTGGTGGTGTAAATTGTCCTTATGCTGCTGTACAAACAGAATTTCCCCATTGTGGGATTAATAAAGTTCATCTTATCTTATCTTACCTTATCTATGTGGTATTGAAAACAAATAATTGGGAAAAAAAACTCTGGTATTACATGCCTGATTATTAAAAAAAGACATTACTAGACAGTAGAATTGTTGTTCGGAAAAGTTTATGTACCAATTTGATCAGTTATTAGCTGGTGAATTTTATAGCTAATTTTTATAGCAAAAAAAAGCATAGAAATGAGTATACTGGTTAGTAACACTACATTGGGTAAAAAAAAAATCACCAGTATGACCATTATAAACAATTATAAATAACTGTTATTATATGCCTTGCATAAATAAATTTTTTAATTAAAATTTTTAAGACACCACAAATCATTGGGGAGTTAGCATTTCAGAGCAACGCCTTGTTTGTGCTTTAATGAAAGGTCCTTGTGAAATAATTGCAGAATGCTTATTTTTTTCTTAGAGGAAGATGAAATATGGACATTTCCAATGATCACTAAGCAGAAGTGTAGACAGATGCATGAATAATTCCATCTGAAAATTTCCTTATCTCTGCAGATTCAAACCTTTAAAAACTTTCTATGTACTGTCAAAGTATTTCAGTGAGTGCAAGAGGCTAGATTATTTATGGACTTGCAGTAAATAAACTAATAATGCACTGAGCATGAAACATTTAGATACATTTAGTATATGTTTCAGGACACTCATTGTTTGAAGTTTGGGCTAAACCCTATACCTCATCTGCCTTGTACTGATCAAAGTACTAGAAAATAATATATATAATTATTATTTTTATTTAAATATATGAAGCACATGTGCAAACCCTTCTGTGCCATCACTAATATGCCACTCACACGTGCACACGCACACACCAGCATGGGTTACAGGTGTGATCCCGATCCGTGACTGAGATCTGCCCTCAGCAGTCTAGGCTCTGACACCAGGGATCAAAAGCGTGTTCAGAATCATCTTCTTCCTCTATAAATAGTTTACGCAATTAGCCAGTGGAAACCCCCATTAGAACTCTTCTGCCCTGGACACTGAACAGGTGTTCCTTAATAATCCCAGTTCCTTATTATCATGATCCGCTCAAATTTAAAACAAAGAAAATGCAAAGTTACGTGTTGAAACTTCATTTGACAGTAAGCCAAGTTTTAGGAGATTCAGGAGTTTTTTTTTTTTCAAAAAAGTACAGTTGTGCTCAAAGGTTTAAAATCTAGGATCTGGGTTGGTATTAAGGGATTGTAAATCAGTATTATGGTAATCATACAGCAGTCATATATTATCATAAAAAACGTTGTGCCTTTGTGCAAAAACGGTCAAGTTCGCATCAAATCACAGAGGAAAAGTGTGCCATTGCTTTCTGTACAGTAGGCATATCTCGGAAATTGTTGTCTAAAAGTGGAATCAATGGGTTAGACAAACTAAATCCTGGTTTAATTCTTGAAGCTAGAGATAAAAATATTCAACTCTAAAACACATCTTTAATTTGTCAGAATTTGGATCAATTGCTCTGATATGATTTTTATCATTTTAAGACTGAACAGCTTTAAAAAAGGCCTCACAATCATTGTGATCACGAATAATCCACAGAAGTTGTTTATTTTTGGAGAAGAAGCCAAATCTAAAGCAAAGAGCTGAGAGAAAAAGATGCCCATGGTTTTCATTCAAACCAGAATAAACTTTCACAGTAAATCCACACAGAGTTAAAAGAATCTTAAAAATGTCTATCTTAAAAGAGGTCCTTAAATATCAGAGATCAAAATTTAACAGGACTAATGCATTTCAACCGAACAGTGACAGCCGTTTCAAAAACATTGAACTTAGCTAACTGCTTTCACATCTTAAGCAATATTCAGCTGATAAATAGTTTGGTCAAATTTCAGGGAGCAAAAATGTACATTTTTACATTGATATGAAGAACACATTTAATTCTACAAATTAGACATTGAATGATTTACTAATTTCTTGAGCAGAAAATTGACCCTTCAGTCATTTGTGCAGAAAAGAGCTGCTAAAGGATGTTATCACCATTAGAGTTGGCTGTTAATAGGTGAAGTAAGAGCCTACTGCACCATGTGAAAGAGGTTAATGGTCATTTAACAAAAAAGAACATGAATTTATTTATTCCAGATGCTTTACGTACATTGAATTCCCTTTTGTGAGCATGAACTGAATGATTTCGACCATCATTAGTTTCTAATAAGAAATTTACTTTGCATAACCAACGTTTCATTTTGCAGACCCTTTCAATCAACACATAGACCAAGGGGAGAAATCTGATGCTTAAGCATGAGACGGCCTAAATCTGCTTTTTCCTCGTATGTTCTGAGATTTGGCATGAGGAAGCCACATACTGTGCTGAGGAAGTGCTCTGTTTGTCACATTGTGTAATTGAAGGAACTCTCTTCACACAACATTCACCAGCTCTCCATTATGGCGATACTTACGCCAGCAGCTGCCAGAATGCTCAGTTACAATTTCACACAGCTATATTTTATTATTATTTTACCATGCTTTTTTCCACTTGTTACCGCTTTTTTTTTACCAATTTCCCAAATTGTCTACGTTCTAAACCCTATGTAAACATCCATAACTTTGTTTATATTATCAACTCCAACATCAAATACACAAAAAGTTGAACAAATAAACTATTCTTATTGGTGTTATTGTATATTCTGAGATAGCAAAACCTATAGTACTTATTAGTTTAGATATTTTTCTCACTGATCACATTTACTGTGTGTGTGATGCTTGCCAAAAGAAGCCATTCTCATTGACAACCCAGTCAGTGAAGCCCAGATTAGAGCAAACAGCATTAAAACAATTCTAATAAGTTCTAATTAGTAGTCGTGGTGTGCTCAGTGTGTCTCATCTTTGAGGAAGAGAAAGAAATTCCTCCGCCAGAGCTGGTTTTTGATGTATTTTCTTTAAAAATATGATTTCAAGCAGGGCAGTTTACGAAGCAGCTTGAAGGAGCTTTTTTAATTTGACCCCCTTGGGCAAAAAAAAAAAACCGATTGCATAGAATACAAAAATGTTATTTCATTCTTTCCTGCTGGGGTTGTGGATTTAGCTTTCATTATGAGCCTTAGTTGATTATATCTAGGTAGTTTTGGCTGGTTTGTTGGTCATCTGAGCACAATGGAAAGCGAATGTGTGCTGTTAAATTGCACTCCGAGATAACAGACATATTTATTTTAGGTCATATATTTTCAGGAAGCAGCTTAGTTTTGTAATATGTAATTTACCATATAAGCGACTTTTGATATTCTTAACATGTTTAAATAAATGCACTAAAATAATAATACAGTTGGACTCAAACTTTTGATTCCATGGCCTATGTTTATTCTTTTTAAATCATAATGACAACAGAAACTTTCGTTAGATTAAGCTCTTATTGTGCCTTTAACATCAACTGAAGTCTCTTGAGGTAGTTGTTGAAGAGGTTCTTTATATTCTCTTGTTGGAAAAGCAGCCCATTCTTCTTTGCAAAAAGACTCTAACTCTTGTAAATTCTTGCATGAAATGCACGTTTGAGTTCCAAAAAGTGGTTCATTGGTACTGAGGTCAGGAGACTGAGATGGACACTCCAGAACCTGCCTTTTGCTCTGCAGTGACCAATGACAAGTGGACTTGGCCTTGGCTTCTCAGTGGATGAGTGCAAATGTTCCTCCAGTATTCTTTCATAACAACCTGCATTCATTAATTTTGATTAAGTTTCCTGTGCATTGGAGCTCAGACATCCCCAAAACATCAGTGAACCTCCTCCGTGTCTCACAGTGGGGATGGTGTTCCAATCATGTTGACTCCTCTTTAAATGTAGGGTTCTGTTGTCATCGAGATTTAAAAGCTGTAAACACAGTTGATGTCACCTAACTATTAACCATGAGTGGAAAAATGCTCAAAACATTCATTTTTTTGGAAACTCGCTCGCACTTGAAGCTAATACAAATGCAACACGATAGAGTTCATAAACTTGCTTTAGTTAATATTAATCACCTCCTGGACTTAGTTTATCGGTTGACATTGTTCAATCAATGCATTTGTTACATCTCTCCTCTGCTATTTGGCCTCTGCACCAAATCTATCATTTAAATTCAATTGGTTTATTAAACTTCAAATTGGTTTTGCCATGTGTCCACATGTAAAGCAGCACTGGTTTAGTTTAGCTGCCCGTATCTAAAATCATGCGTATTTTATTTCCTGCGTATTCCACAACCTTTCATACACTGGAAAATATTCCAAAGGCAAATATTCTCAATTTTGTGAATTGTAAATGTAACTGTGGTCCACACAATGTGACTTTGGACATCACTCCAAGAAATCAGGGGGCAGACACAAGTCATTATTTAGCAATATTTGAGCAATAAAGTTATTTTGTCAGTAAATAATTCTGCTATCATCCAAATGCACCAAAAACCAAATGAATCCAAATGCTTTGGAAATAGAGCTGTCGGATTTTGACAAGAATACGGTTATATGTCAAAACATTAACAGGACAACACATGTTATCGGGTACTGACGCCCTATGAAGGACAAATCTAAATTTCAGGCAACCGAATTGTACCGGTGGAATAATAATTAATCCTGCTCTTTTTATATATATTTATATATTTTTTTAAATACCTCAGGACCAGAAAAACAAGCACAATGCAAGTAAGAGTCATACAGCTCTGTATATTTTCATAAGGTTGTCAGTTATTATGCTGTCAATCTCAGTGGTGTCATGGGTTTCGTAATGCAGCGAGCAGAGCAGCCCACTGAGCATCATAACTCATAACTCAGTCTGAAGCCTGTCACAGCCCTAATTGCATTAAGACGGGATGAGCACTTCTACTAACAACATAATCAAGACAAGCATCTCCCCATTCCTCTGAGAAATGACACACATGCACAGACTATAACAGCAAGACAAAAATCTGTTAAAGAGAAAGCATCTCTAAAACTAAATAAGGTCAGCACTAACTCTTTCTCTTCCAAAACTGAACTTTTGAAGAGAATACTTATAGAAATGTGTCGACATGTAAGATACAATACAAACATACAAACTATCTATAATCTAAAAACTAAATTAAACAAACAAAAAAAAACAGCGGCCGACCCGTAAACAAAAATACATATTGTTTAAAGCTGCAAAAAAATTGAGAAAAAGCCACAGATTGAAGGGGAAAAGGAAGAAGGAGTACTTTTACAAAAAACTAAATTAACAAAACTGACCAGAGAGAGAAAAATCTGTGAATGTTTCATTTGAAAAAAAAAAATAGATAGAAATTAGAAATTGATTTGTTTCTATTTAAAGGCTCTTACGGTATAACCTGTCTGACCTGCAAACCAAGACATATATTGTTTTAAGCTAATATGAATTTATTGAGAAAAGCCACAACTGAAGACAAAAATAAGGAGGACTGCCACAGAAAATATAAAAAAAAAAAATTACTATTGAGATAGATCACAGCTCAAATTGCATTAAGATGGGCCCAACAACAAAATCAAGACGAGAGAGAAATCTGTTCTGTTCACTCTGTTTTATTAAAAAAAAAAAAAAAACAATATGTTTCTTCTTATTTTTCTAGTGAAGGGGATGACATTTTTTGTGGAAGGAAAAATAGAAAGATGGCCAGAGAAGAGGGGGGGGGGGTGTAAAGACTAACAGTAATTTTAGCATCGGAACATTTAAAGCATGAACAGCTGACTCAAGAAGAGTTGTATGATATAGAGTTTAAAATAAGATAAAATGACAATGGTTAGCAATGTTACTTGTTCATTTTGGCTGAATATATTTCATGGTTGCTTTCCTTAAAAGTTCCCTCTACGAAAGCAAATGAACCACTTTGATATTTATATCTGTGTTTGTCTTTAATACACTTATTGCTGCTATTTCAGTCAAAGACCTTTGCTGAAAAAGGAAAATATACAATTGTAGATTAATCGATTATAAAACAACTTCAGCTATTTCATTATGAATTTGGGATTTGTCCAAATTTTTAGCCTTAAAAAAAAAATCGGGTCCTTCTGTAAGAAGTACATCTAATCAAAGTCTCAGGGTAAAACTACCAAATTCTTCAAGACACTAATTATGTCATCTATGTAATCAATCTTTATAGAAATGGTTTCATTGCTCTATTCACAGAGAAATTTGATATCCACCACATTTAAAACAACAACGTTACTAGGTGCACAAAAGAAAATAAAGAAGGATTTGCACACTCCTAGGCGCAGTATGAACAGCGTATTGCTTTTGACAGTGATTCAATAATAATAAAGGTGGAGGGAAATGGAAATGTGCACTTGGATTGTTCCAAAGTGAAATGTCATTAATCTCGCAAATGCCTGGTTTCAGATTCGCCAAGATTTTAAAGTACGGAAATATCTATATATTTCACATAAATTCCAATTTCAAAAGAAAGATTTCAAAAAGTCAGGGGGAACTATAATAATCTAGAATAGTTGACACACAGTGCCATTAACATGTTTGAATGAGAAAAAAAACTAAATTATTCTTGAATAAAAGATGAATTTTCTTTTTACGTGTAACTATAAAAAAAAATCAACATGGGTTTAACCACTATGAAACTATTGAACTATAACTGGAATTCAAAATCACAACAGGAAGTAAATCACATGTTCCTCAAGGTGTCTTTTTTCCATATCAAGGACAAACTATCAAGACAGAAAAATCTGGAATGTTTCATTATGGGAAAAGAAACGATATGTTTCCATCTGAATGTTCTGGTATAGCCTGTCTGACCGGTAAACAAAGACATCGGCAAAGCTAACAATTTCCATATAACAGTGAGAAAAAGGTGTAAGACATACAGACAGGATGACTTATATATGACCATGTGTTAGCTGGATTACCAAACTGAGTGTGAAATTTTTGCATTTCTGTTATTGGAAATGCAAAAACACAGTTACAATATGGTCCCAGCAATCTATTAATTGAATAAAAAGTAGTCTTCCAGTATGATCCACTATAATCTAACCAGAATATCATCAAACTATACACATCTAAATTCCGAGATATTTGCGCATAGCACAAAAGTGAAAATAGTGACTCACCATTGATGACTTGAGGATCCCAAATGACCCTATGACGTCTGTTTGACCGCGCAGAACCGTGAAGCCATTTTTGAACAGAAGAATCTCTTTTTAAAAAAAGAAAAAGAAAATGCAGAAGTTGGAACAAAGAAATAACCCGTTTCCTTTCAGGTGTAACTTGCAGAATTTCAACTCTGATGCCGCTGCTACACCTGTGGAAGCAATCAGTGATGCTGCACGTTGTTTGGAGCAGAACCACAGGAATAGAACCACACATCCATGGCATGAATAGCTTTTGCGCCTTCATTGACTAGTATTCTCTCATCTAGTACAGCCCCTGTGTTTTGCTGCATCACATTTAGACTCATCTCTCGCTCTCTTTACCTCCCTATTCACCATCATCACTCTCTCCTTCCCTTCCTCATTCAGTCACACGTGAGAAGGCGCACAGTATCTCTGGAATACAAATAAGCTGCCAAGTCTCAAACCCTTAAAGAGGCAATTGTCTTCCTTAGCCTCTGACTCTTTCAAATGATGCCTTTGGCAGTGGACATTACTCTGAGTCTTGCCCGCTCTCCTGGTCATTATGATGCCACTCAATGCGAGGTCAACCTGAACAATTTATTCTTCTTTTTTCACTGTAGAAAAAGGTTGCAATCTCCTCTATCTCTTTCATTCTTACATATGTGTGATTAAGAATAATTAAGTTAATGTAGTTTTTCCACAGCTCTGGAATGGACAATGGAGTACTATAACTGGAATTAATTAATGCTTACTAATAACTGGAAGTGTAAATAGCCACATCACCAGATATTATAGTAACAGTTTTGTATACTCAGTATTAAAAGCAGTATAAAAATTCTGTATTACACAAAAAAACTGGTTGCCAAGGTAGAATTTTTGGTTGCTATGGAGGAGTAACTGACATCATGCAAAGTTCACCATGCCAATATTTATGATGCAAACCAACTTGCATGTCTCCATGATTTTCCCTAGCTGAGATAGTGATATGCCAACTTGGTTGCTATAAGTAAAAGTATTGGTTGCTAAGGTGGGGTCAGTGAAAATATAATGGTCCCTTCTACACTATAAGTTAAATAACCAACCGAAATATTGATCATATACCAAAGCTTAGATAAGAATTCTGAATATTTGGTTGCTAGGGTAAAGTTTGGTTGCTAAGGTGCATGTTATACATGTTTTTTTGTTAATTTCTACTATGATCAACATAACGAAAACACCCTTTTTCTATGTTTCAACTTTCAAGATATTTTTGTCGCGGTTTCATATTTTTACGGCGGTACGGATCTTAGTTTTGAATAAAAAACTAATTTTTAACTAAGATCAAATTTATAGGCAGATTTGGCAGATTCAGAAAGAAAATGTGACAGTAGCATAATCTTTAACATACCTGGTTGTATGCTTCCCTTCACAGACTCAATTTGTTGATAATGAACACCCACATCGCTTTTCCACACCAAACCAATAACCTGTGGAAAAAAAGTGAAATTGTCACTAATTGTCACTAAATACAACTTTTAAAATGGATTCTTTTGCTTTGAAATCACAAAAAAATACATTTTGACATTAGTTAACACCACAAAAGTATATGCTTTATTAAAAACATGTCAAAAGATGGCTAAACAACTAAATATTTGCTAAATGTAACTCACAAATAAGTGTTAAAGCATAACCTAAATATTTATTTTAGCATATGAAACCAGATTAACTTTAAAAACTTTATAAATTAGTGTACACTATCAGAAATGATGAGGTGCACTTCCGACTAAGGTGATCATGCATTAAAACTTCAGAAAAGATTTTTTTTTTTGCCATCTAAAAAATGTGTAAAATGTTTCACCATCTATTGAATGTGTAAAGTGACTTATTTGTACATTGAGTTTGTCTCAAAAATGAAAGGCAATGAAATGACAAAAAAATAGTGGTTAAAAGAATTTTTCCACAAGAACTGTGAAAAAAAAAACAATTAAATCAGAGAAAATTAAAAAAAAGCACTCCAGCAAACGTACAAATATACAACTGTTCTCTGGTAGGCCTGGGTTCTATTGCAACTTAACCACTAAATATGTGTTAAATAAACAAAGTATTTACTAAATGCATGTTAAAACACTACTACACATCGACTGTACTGGTAGAATTAAACATTTTACATAAACACTCAACATTTTACATGCTCCTCAAAACAGAACTGTTTTGTTTTATGTTAAAATCACCCTCAGTGCGGTTAGGTTACTCTATCCTGGTGTGTGTTGCTAGAACAATAAAGAAGTGAAGAAGTAATTTGCTCCTCGTGGGCTCACTTATTGACAAGAATACACTTCAAAATGTTGAAAAAATACCACATTACTGCATTTTATTCTACACTGTTGAAAGCAGTCTTGAAACAGGGTTTAATGTATACCCCTTTCTATTGAATATTTGCATTTACCAATTAAGATCGAGTTGGTTTATTCTCTTCTAATAGTATCGATATCTCTTAATTCGTTTCGTTTGGCGACATTGTGTGTGTATAGAAAAATAGACATTTCAATTAGAGACTTTCTTCAAAACAACTTTAAGTTCAGTCTCAACGTCCAACTATGTGATACTGTAACTACAAAACAACACCCACATCTTTGTTCAAACCAAGCCGTGGCATGTTGGCTGACTCAAGAGCAAATTGTGGGTGCTTGTGTAAGACCCGCTAGCAAGGTCAAAAAAACCCACCGCTGACCTTGCATTCTACCTTGTTATATTTCACTTTCCCTCAAGTGTCAGATGAGTCATCCATCAGATGCCATTGCTTTTATCGGGTGAGCATGACATCCAGGCTGGTTTCTCTTATCAGAGGGATTTCACATGTTAAACTGGAAATGTTACCCGTCCATCCTCACCAATAAAATAAAAACAGGATACAAAAAAATACTCTCAATTCTCTCAATGCACTTCCTATTTACCTAGGGTTCCACTAGTTCCAAGACAGTTTCTTCTTTACTTGATGGGTCATCCAGCTTCTAAACTCTTCCAAAATAGAAAATATCCGCATTTTTTAAACGCTCCCAAGGTGGTGACGAGGACAACACGTGTTCTGCTGCGAGCAGCAGCTGGTGTAGCTTTCCTACTCCGAAACAAAGTACAGAAAAGAGCCCAAGTGCTGCATGTCTTACCCCTGACAAGCAGCAAAAGTCTAGCCACCACAGAACGACAGGTTTTGACCCAGCTTGGCTGTCAGAGGGGAAATACTCCCCCTGGCTGTACAAGACTGATCTTGGTAAGTACCGTATTTTTCGGCTCATAAGACGCACTTTTTCTTCCCCAAAACTGAGGGGGAAAAGTTGGTGCGTCTTATGAAGCGAATGCAAACCGCCGCGAAGTCCGGTAACGGCCGTATGAGAGGTGTAAGAGCTCCGGAGCTCCGGAGCTAGGCCGAAGCCGCGGCCATATTTGTTTACCAAGCGCTGCGCGCTGACGTCATCGCCCATCTCTGCCATTGCGCGGACGTAACGAAAACGGCCTTTGGCATCCGCATCCATACTTACGTCACGAGCGAAACTACAGAGATCAGCTGACTCTCGCATTTGAGTGATCTCTCACGCTACAAACCCGTTTTCTCACGCTAAAATACATTTCAAGATGTGAAATGGGCACAGCTCATAGTTTGTCTGCTATGTTTTTTGAGCCTGACAATAAGATGATGATCGATAAGCATCGTCTTCAGTCTGTGAGGGTTTTATTTCCGCTAAACATTCACTTGGACAGTTTCACAATCTTGGACAGTTTGATCCTTTATTACTGGAGTTATTTGGGTTTCATAAGCTGACAAAAATCAAAAGGATTTATATTAGAACAAAAAGCATACGTTTGTTTCCAGCGCTCGCTCTCTATCTCTCTCTCTCTCTCTCGCGGGCGCGCGCGCTCGCGCTCGCGAGGTAAACAAAACGATCTCAATGACTGAAACTCTTCTTTAATAAACTCAAACTCAAATCATCTCTCAACGGTACATCTCACACATGTACATACGAGATAACAAACGTAAGTAACATGTTCTGCAATTAGGGAGTGTTTGATTACAGGGGGGCTCGACTAAAAGTTTGAGAACCACTGTATTATTACTAATGTGGGGGCAATCTTACTAGATATTATTAGTAATGTAGTGACAATGTTACTGGCTATTATTAGTAATGTGGTGAAAATGTTACTGGCTATTATTGGTAATGTAGTGACAATGTTACTGACTATTACTAGTAATGTAGTGACAATGTTACTGGCTATTATTAGTAATGTAGTGACAATGTTACTGGCTATTATTAGTAATGTGACAATGTTACTAGCTATTATTAGTAATGTAGTGACAATGTTACTAGCTATTATTAGTAATGTAGTGACAATCTTACTAGCTATTATTAGTAATGTAGTGACAATGTTACTGGCTATTATTAGTAATGTAGTGACAATGTTACTAGCTATTATTAGTAATGTAGTGACAATGTTACCAGCTATTATTAGTAATGTAGTGACAATGTTACCGGCTATTATTAGTAATGTAGTGACAATGTTACCGGCTATTATTAGCAATGTAGTGACAATGTTACTGGCTATTATTAGTAATGTAGTGACAATGTTACTGGCTATTATTAGAAATGTGGTGACAATGTTACTGGCTATTATTAGTAATGTAGTGACAATGTTTACTGGCTATTATTAGAAATGTAGTGACAATGTTACTGGCTATTATTAGTAATGTAGTGACAATGTTACTGGCTATTATTAGTAATGTGGTGACAATGTTACTGGCTATTATTAGTAATGTAGTGACAATGTTACTGGCTATTATTAGTAATGTAGTGACAATGTTACTGGCTATTATTAGTAATGTGGGGGCAATCTTACTGGCTATTATTAGTAATGTAGTGACAATGTTACTGGCTATTATTAGTAATGTGGTGACAATGTTACTGGCTATTATTAGTAATGTGGTGACAATGTTACTGGCTATTATTAGTAATGTAGTGACAATGTTACTGGCTAGTATTAGTAATGTGGTGACAATGTTACTAGCTATTATTAGTAATGTAGTGACAATGTTACTGGCTATTACGGTATTACTAATGTGGGGGCAATGTTGCACTGGAACAGTGATGGTGATAATGAATGGTGGACTTTAGGATGATGAGTGGGGGCAAAGTAAAACATTACAGCCTTTTTTTTGTTACTTTTACTGTTTACTGTCTGTTCATGTTACATGTTTGGCTGTTAACTTTTACACAGTTGATATAAAATATTTTACAACAGTATTTGGTTCAGAATCTTTTTTTCTGGATTTTCCTCTTTAAAAATTGGGTGCGTCTTATGTGCCGGTGCGTCTTATGAGC
>SRMA01027301.1:337764-357887 GCA_007224835.1 Danionella cerebrum | reverse complement strand
GAGACGTTAGTCGGGATTAGGCCGACTGAATGGGAGCGAATCACCGTGAGAGCGACTGACGAACATATTAACGGGCAAATTAATTTGCAGGCGAAGGTGATTGATTCGCAATCAGCCGGGTATAAAGCCGGGCGTGCCTAAGCCTCAGTATGGAATTTTCCGAGGAGCTGGACCCCCTTACCTCCCCGCTTACCTCAGATCCATGACTTCCAGGGCATGGCGAAGGGTAACGTCTCCGTTCCCTATTCAGGGAACGTGGGGTTACGCAAGTAACCTAAGACGTTCCCTTTCAGTCGGTCCCGGAGACGTTAGTCGGGATTAGACCGACTGAATGGGAGCCTCTGTAAAGGGCCATGCCCGAAGTCCATCCAGACAGGTGGGCACTAAACCCAAGAGAGGGGTTAGTAAGAGGCCGTTAGTACCTGAATGGGAACTCCTTCTGCCCCTGCCCAGAATACTCATTGACGGGGAAGTCGTCCAATACTGAGAGCTTCTGCTGTACTTGGTTGATGCTGACGACCAGAAGGAGGCACCCCTCGACCCGCAGGGAGGAGTGGCCGAGATCGCGTCGAGGCCCGAAGGGCTACCAGCGGGTCATCGTTCTGCAAGAGAGAGGAGGCAGAGACGCAAGTCATCGTTACGCGCCAAAGCAAGGGGAGTAACGGAACGGGTTCATACTAGCCACCTGAAGGGGGAGCTGTATAGAGAACATAGAAAGGGAGCGCCAGAGAGGGACTCCCAGATCTGTACCCTGGTTCTGCGGGGACCAGGCCGGAGCAAAGCCACCACACGGAACCTGGCAGCGCTGACTGCTCCGCTCAGTCAGATGCCGAAGGGGGGAGGATGGGAGAGCCACCCAAAGGGGGAGCTCTTAGAAGGTGTACTTCTCCCGATGACGAGGAGAGTACTGCAAGCTTACACCTGCTCCGTCCCCTAAGGGTGACTGCCACCACTCAGGACCGCAGAGGGAACAGAGCCTACATCCAGGTTGTACAACCTGATGAACGTGTTAGGTGTAGACCAGCCCGCAGCTCTACAAATGTCGGCGAGTGAGGCCCTTCTAGCCAACGCCCGCGAGGCAGCGATGCCGCGAGTGGAGTGGGCCCTCAGATGGAGAGGGCAGGGAACCTCACACGCCTCATAAGCTAGGTGGAAAGCCGCACTAGCCAGTGGGCAAGCCTAGCTTGGAGACAGCGGAACCCTTACGCTGGCCTCCGAAACATATGAAGAGCTGCTGGGAGCGACGAAGCTCCCGGGTTCTGTCCAAGTAGATCCGGAGAGCTCGCACAGGACATAACGAACCCTGGGCTGGTTCTGCCTCCTCCCGGGGCAGAGCTTGCAGGGTCACCACCTGGTCCCGGAAGGGGACGGATGGGACCTTGGGGATGAATCCGGGCCTGGGTCTGATGGTAACCAGAGAATCACCAGGGCCGAATTCCAGGCAGGATTCGTCGGCGGACAGTGCCTGGAGATCTCCCAACCTCTTAATTGAGGCCAAAGCAAGCAGGAGTGCGGTCTTCCGTGAGAGGACACGCTGCTCTGCCAAATGCCAGGGCTCAAAGGTGACTTCCGCAGCCCCGAAGGGCGACGGAGAGGTCCCAAGAGGAATGGAGGGTGGTCTGGGAGGCCGGAGGCGCCTAGCCCCCTTGAGAAATCTCACCATAGTGCGTGGCTGCCCACTGATTTCCCTTTAACCCGGAGGTGGAAGGAGAAATAGCGGCGGCGTAGACCTAGAGGGGCGATGGGGACAGCCCCCGATCGAACCTCTCCTGGAGAAGGTCAACACGACTCAGATGGGGCATGTCCCGGGGTCTTCCTGGTGGGAAGAGCACCATTCGATGAACCAACCCCACTTGCCAGCATAGCACACTCAGTGGAGGGGTGGTAGAGGCTCGGGGTCCACCGCGGACAGATATGCCATACGAGTAGGGCCCAGAGGTCTGGCTGCGGGTGCCTGTATCCCCGCCCCCCCTTGAGTCAGATCTGGACTCAGGGGGATCGGCCAAGGGGGGGCTGTCACGAGCGCAGAGAGGTCAGGAGACCATACTCTGTTCGGCCAGAAAAGGGCGAAAAGAGTAGCTCGCGCTCATCCCCCCCTGACCTTGCACAGAGGTTGTGCTAGGAGGCTTCACTGGGGAAAACGCACATAAGCGTTGAGCCGGCGCATCTGTCCCGAGAGGAGCCAGGGACAGGAATAGGAGCCGGCAATGGGTATTCTCACAGGAGGCAGCAGGTACCTGGGCCTCGCCGAAGATGTCCCAATCTGCTAAACAGCCCGAGGATGGAGTCGCCAATCTCCTGTCGAGGGGTGGAATCTGGCCGGCGGACCCGCGATCCTGTTACACTCCGCAGGGATATGAAGGCTCGAGCGACGGAAGTCGCTCTAACTCCAGAGGAGCAGCTGTTGGGCGAGGTAGTGCAGGAAGCGGGAGGGTACACCGCCCTGGTGGTTGATGTACGCTACTACCGCAGTGCTGTCTGTCCTGACCAGCACGTGCCGCCCCCGGAGGAGCGGGCAGAAGCGCCGTAGCGCTAAAATGACTACAACTAGCTCGAGACGGTTTATGTGCCAGCAAGAGTGTCTTCCGGTCCAGGCACCGGACTCTCGGTGGGAACCGCACATGGCGCCCCAACCGGTCTTGGAGGCATCGGTGGTGACCACCACACGGTTGGGGTGGCTCGAAAGAGGCACCCCAGACCTCAGAAGCACTCCGTCTTCCAGACCTTCAGGTAAGGGGGCATGTCTGCCGTGGGCAGACGTAGCGCTCCCTGACGCCATGCCCGACTCGGAACTCGCGAGAGAAGCCATTGCTGCAGTGGTCGCATACGCAGGAGCCAGAGTCGAATGACTGGGGCTGCGGCTGACATATGCCCCAGGAGCCTCTGAATTAGCTTCAGTCTGACCACTGGTCGAGAGGACACCGCGAAGAGTGCGGTCAGCAAGGCCCTGGTGCGTTCTACCAATAATCGCGCCAGCATGCTCTCGGAGTTCAGCTCCATCCCGAGAAAAGAGATGACTCTCCCGGGGGTGAGGTGGCTCTTTTCCCAGTTGACCTTCAGACCCAAACGGTTTAAGTGCGAAAGCACCTTGCCCTGGTGTCGGATCAACTGGTCTCTGGGCGAGGCTATGAGAAGCCAGTCGTCGAGGTAATCCAGGATCCGAATGCCTGCCCGGCGGAGCGGGGCTAGCGCGGCCCTGACAACCTTCGTAAAGGTGCGGGGGGATAGGGCAAGACCGAAGGGTAGGACCTTGTACTGGTAAGCATGGCCCTGGAAACAGAACCTTAGAAGGGGTCTGTGCCTTGGAACCACTTCTACCTGGAAGTACGCGTCCTTCAGGTCGATTGTTGCGAACCAATCTCCAGGCCGGATGCATGGTAGAATGCAGCGGACCGTCAGCATCTTGAACCGGTACTTGGCCAGGTGCCGGTTTACACGCCTCAAATCCAAGATTGGTCGCAGCCCGCCTGCTTTCTTGGGGACCAGGAAGTATGGGCTGTAAAACCCTCGTTCCATATGGGCTGGGGGTACCGGCTCGACCGCACCTTTTGTTAAAAGGGCGTCGATCTCCTCTCGCAGGAATGAGGCGCCTGTTCGGGGAACAGGTGAAGCACACCTCGAAACCTGGGGGCGGACACGAATTGAGAATCGTGTAGCCCTGCCGGATTGTCCGGACCTCCCACTGTGAGACCCCGGGAAGCTTTCGCCAGGCTCCCAGGTAAGCTGACAGGGGTCGTGGTCGGGACGTGCCGATGGTCCCCATGGCGGGGGCGCCCGGAGGCGGACTTGTGGGCGGAATCACCAGGGGAGGACCCTGGGAGATGGTCAGATGAGGGGCAGGGGTGGTGTGCCCCCGCGCTCTCTGCCATTGCCAGCGGGGCTCGGGCCCATGTCGGGGTCTTCGTCGGAGACCGAGGAAGAGGAACCCCAGACCGTCGGGCATGCGAGACCGCTATTCTCGGGAGGAAGTGAGTTCTATCTTTGACACAATAGGTGTCTGGGGGAGCTGGGTCGATGACCAGACCCAAAGAAGAGCTCGTTTCCTCCCGAGTCGCCAACCTCAGGGGAGCTTCACTAGAAACCCTCGTCTGCTTTCGAAAACCTCAGAGGTTGGCTCCGTCTTCCGCATGCAGGGGTTTTCCCCGGACCAGAGGTCGAAGGAGTAAACCAAGGCAGGAGACGTACTCTTTGGCAGCGAACAGGCGGAGAGGGTTCCGGCCCAGAAGCAACGCCTGCTGCTTCTGGCGTGGAACTATACCCAGACCCTCCGCCTGCCTCCTGATCATGGAGACCTTTGACGAAAATCTCCACGGCGACGCCAAAGAGGCCATCCAGGGAGACAGGCGCGTACGGAAGCCGAAAATCGGTCCTCGGGACGCATTGAAGCCTGCTCAACCACAGATGGCGTTCCTGGACCACAAGCGTGGACATCGCGTGACCGATGTTCAGCACGGCTGATCTTGTAGCACGAGGCGACCATCAGCGGCTGAAAGCGAGTCTCAGAGAGACTGCTGGTCACCACCACCCTGGTGCATGACACGGAGGACCTGTAAGGTCGCCATAGCATGCAATAATGCAGCAGATTTACCTGCAGCTGAATTAGCTCTCATCATCAGGACTGATGAAACCTCCCAGCTTTGGCGGGAACACCCGAACGAGACCGTCAAGCAGCAGCGCTGTCGGGGTAAGCACCGCCACAACCTACCCACTCGGGGAATTGAAGAGTAACCCGTATCTGCTGCATTGACCAGAGTGGTGAAGAGGGAGGAGCTCAATCCCCTGACAGGCAGGGGAGCCTGCCAGAATTAATGAGCTCCTCGTGCTTCTCTGGGAGAAAAGGCACTAGCGATATGCGGGGAACCTGTCCCGGCGCCTGCCTAGCCACCAATTCTCCAGCCGCGACAGCATCGAATCGGGGGGGAGAAGTCACCTTCCGCCGATCGAGGCTGTGGCTGTGAGAGCACCGCGAACGCCTCCGGCTCCAGTTCAGCTGCAATCCCGGAGGAGGCAGCTAAACTGGAGAACCGAAAGCCGCGCCCCTTCCGATGCTGCGGGGGAGAGCAGATCGTCTACAGGATCATACGAGGTACCGGGCGACACCGAAGCGCCGTCCGATTCACCCGCAGACCAGACGGGAAGCACGCTCGGTGTTTGGGGATGACGCGAGGAATCACCTGACGCCGCTCTACCCAAAACTTCCGCGTGCGACTCAGCAGAGTGCTGCAATGCAAACACTCGCGCTTCACGAGAGCCGCGTCGGTGTGCTGGAAACCAAACACATCGCGCAACTCCCGTGACCGTCTTTTCAACGAGAAGCCCACAACAGCCAG
Source organism: Danionella cerebrum (assembly GCA_007224835.1). Taxonomy (NCBI): domain Eukaryota; kingdom Metazoa; phylum Chordata; class Actinopteri; order Cypriniformes; family Danionidae; genus Danionella; species Danionella cerebrum. The sequence goes on along the minus strand of SRMA01027301.1, from coordinate 352,557 downwards.
GAATAGTGCACGTTTTGCTCATCGTGTCGTGAAAAATAGACAGGATACTGAGAAAACGGCTGAATCACTGGACAGGCTTGCCTGAGAAGATCTTCGAGGTGCTGGCGGCTGGTGGCATGCTATCTGAGCTAGCAGAGGACTACACCAAAAGAGCCAAGAGGTAAGCAACCTGCTGATCTTTCAAGCTAGAAGCGTCAAAGTTCAGGAGAGAGAGTCTCACTCAGTCAGCTCCCAAGGAAAATTGCATACTGAGGCTTAGGCACGCCCGGCTTTATACCCGGCTGATTGCTAATCAATCACCTACGCCTGCAAATTAATTTGCCCGTTGATATGTTCGTCAGTCGCTCTCACGGTGATTTGTTCTCCGGGACCGACTGAAAGGGAACTATGGTTGAGATTTACTGCATTTTTTTTTTATTCACAAAATTTCTAGTGAATTTAATACAATTTGAATGTCATTTTAAATTACATAACAATATATAATAGAATAGATGGAATAAGATATTTAATATAAACATTCATTCATCTTTTAACCCACTTGTTCCCTTTCAGGGTCACAGATGTGTATAAGAGACAGGTGTTCCACTGGCCATGGCAGAGAGCGCGGGGGCACACCACCCCTGCCCTCATCTGACCATCTCCCAGGGTCCTCCCTGGTGATTCCGCCCACAAGTCCGCCTCCGGGCGGCCCCGCCATGGGGACCATCGGCACGTCCCGACCACGACCCCTGTCAGCTTACCTGGGAGCCTGGCGGAAGCTTCCCGGGGTCTCACAGTGGGAGGTCCGGACAATCCGGCAGGGCTACACGACTCTCAATTCGTGTCCGCCCCCAGGTTTCGAGGTGTGCTTCACCTGTTCCCCGAACAGGCGCCTCATTCCTACGAGAGGAGATCGACGCCCTTTTAACAAAAGGTGCGGTCGAGCCGGTACCCCCAGCCGATATGGAACGAGGGTTTTACAGTCCATACTTCCTGGTCCCCAAGAAAGCAGGCGGGCTGCGACCAATCTTGGATTTGAGGCGTCTAAACCGGCACCTGGCCAAGTAGCGGTTCAAGATGCTGACGGTCCGCTGCATTCTACCATGCATCCGTCCTGGAGATTGGTTTGCAACAATCGACCTGAAGGACGCGTACTTCCAGGTAGAAGTGGTTCCAAGGCACAGACCCTTTCTAAGGTTCTGTTTCCAGGGCCATGCTTACCAGTACAAGGTCCTACCCTTCGGTCTTGCCCTATCCCCTCGCACCTTTACGAAGGTTGTCAGGGCCGCGCTAGCCCCGCTCTGCCGGGCAGGCATTCGGATCCTGGATTACCTCGACGACTGGCTTCTCATAGCCTCGTCCAGAGACCAGTTGATCCGACACCAGGGCAAGGTGCTTTCGCACTTAAACCGTTTGGGTCTGAAGGTCAACTGGGAAAAGAGCCACCTCACCCCCGTGAGAGTCATCTCTTTTCTCGGGATGGAGCTGAACTCCGAGAGCATGCTGGCGCGATTATCGGTAGAACGCACCAGGGCCTTGCTGACCGCACTCTTCGCGGTGTCCTCTCCACCAGTGGTCAGACTGAAGTTAATTCAGAGGCTCCTGGGGCATATGTCAGCCGCAGCCCCAGTCATTCGACTCGGGCTCCTGCGTACGCGACCACTGCAGCAATGGCTTCTCTTGCGAGTTCCGAGTTGGGCATGGCGTCAGGGAGCGCTACGTCTGCCCACGGCAGACATGCTCCCTTACCTGAAGGTTTGGAAGACGGAGTGCTTCTGAGGTCTGGGGTGCCTCTTTCGAGCCACCCCAACCGTGTGGTGGTCACCACCGATGCCTCCAAGACTGGTTGGGGCGCCGTGTGCGGTTCCCACCGAGTCCGGTGCCTGGACCAGAAGACGCTCTCGCTGGCACATAAACCGTCTCGAGCTAGTTGCAGTCATTCTAGCGCTACGGCGCTTCTGCCCGCTCCTCCGGGGGCGGCACGTGCTGGTCAGGACCGACAGCACTGCGGTAGTAGCGTACATCAACCACCAGGGCGGTGCACCCTCCCGCTTCCTGCACTACCTCGCCCAACAGCTGCTCCTCTGGAGTTAGAGCGACTTCCGTCGCTCGAGCCTTCATATCCCTGCGGAGTGTAACAGGATCGCGGTTCCGCCGTCCAGATTCCACCCCTCGACAGGAGATTGGCGACTCCATCCTCGGGCTGTTTAGCAGATTTGGGACATCTTCGGCGAGGCCCAGGTACCTGCTGCCTCCCGTGTGAATACCCATTGCCGGCTCCTATTCCTGTCCCTGGCTCCTCTCGGGACAGATGCGCCGCCTCACTGCTGGCCCGGGAACAAACGCTTATGTGCGTTTTCCCCAGTGAAGCCTCCTAGCACAACCTCTGTGCATGGTCAGGGGGGACGAGCGCGGGCTACTCTTTCGCTCTCTTCTGGCCGAACAGAGTATGGTCTCCAGACCTCTCTGCGCTCGTGACAGCCCCCCCTTGGCCGATTCCCCCTGAGTCCAGATCTGACTCAAGGGGGGGGGATACAGGCACCCGCGGCCAGACCTCTGGGCCCTACTTGTATGGTATATCTGTCCGCGGTGGACCCCGAGCCTCTACCACCCCTCGCGGTGACTACCTATACCATGCGTTAGCCCCCTCCACTGAGTGTGCTACGCTGGCAAGTGGGGTCGGTTCGTCGAATGGTGCTCTTCCCGCCAGGAAGACCCCGGGACATGCCCCATCTAGTCGTGTTGACCTTCTCCAGGAGAGGTTCGATCGGGGGCTGTCCCCATCGTCCCTCTAGGTCTACGCCGCCGCTATTTCTGCCTTCCACCTCCGGGTTGAAGGAAAAATCAGTGGGCAGCCACGCACTGACGGTGAGATTTCTCAAGGGGGCTAGGCGCCTCCGGCCTCCTAGACCACCCTCCATTCCTCTTGGGACCTCTCCGTCGCCCTTCGGGGCTGCGGAAGTGACCTTTTGAGCCCTGGCATTTGGCAGAGCAGCGTGTCCTCTCACGGAAGACCGCACTCCTGCTTGCTTGGCCTCAATTAAGAGGTTGGGAGATCTCCAGGCACTGTCCGCCGACGAATCCTGCCTGGAATTCAGCCCTGGTGATTCTCTGGTTACCATCAGACCCAGGCCCAGATTCATCCCCAAGGTCCCATCCGTCCCCTTCCGGGACCAGGTGGTGACCCTGCAAGCTCTGCCCCGGGAGGAGGCAGAACCAGCCCAGGGTTCGTTATGTCCTGTGCGAGCTCTTCGGATCTACTTGGACAGAACCCGGGAGCTTCGCCGCTCCCAGCAGCTCTTCATATGTTTCGGAGGCCAGCGTAAGGGTTCCGCTGTCTCCAAGCAAAGGCTTGCCCACTGGCTAGTGCGGCTATCCGCCTAGCTTATGAGGCGTGTGAGGTTCCCTGCCCTCTCCATCTGAGGGCCCACTCCACTCGCGGCATCGCTGCCTCGTGGGCGTTGGCTAGAAGGGCCTCACTCGCCGACATTTGTAGAGCTGCGGGCCGGTCTACACCTAACACGTTCATCAGGTTGTACAACTTTGATGTAGGCTCTGTTCCCTCTGCGGTCCTGAATGGTGGCAGTCACCCTTAGGGGACGGAGCAGGTGTAAGCTTGCAGTACTCTCCTCGTCATCGGGAGAAGTACACCTTTCTAAGAGCTCCCCCTTCGGGCGGCTCTCCCATCCTCCCCCCTTCGGCATCTGACTGAGCGGAGCAGTCAGCGCTGCCAGGTTCCGTGTGGTGGCTTTGCTCCGGCCTGGTCCCCGCAGAACTAGGGTACAGATCTGGGAGTCCCTCTCTGGCGCTCCCTTTCTATGTTCTTATACAGCTCCCCCTTCAGGTGGCTAGTATGAACCCGTTCCGTTACTCCCCTTGCTTTGGCGCGTAACGATGACTTCCGTCTCTGCCTCCTCTCTCTTGCAGAACGATGACCCGCTGGTAGCCCTTCGGGCCTCGACGCGATCTCCGCCACTCCTCCCTGTAGGTCGAGGGGTGCCTCCTTCTGGTCGTCAGCATCAACCAAGTACAGCAGATGCTCTCAGTGTTGGACGACTTCCCCGTCAATGAGTATTCCGGGCAGGGGCAGAAGGAGTTCCCATTCAGGTACTAACGGCCTCTTACTAACCCCTCTCTTGGGTTTAGTGCCGACCTGTCTGGATGGACTTCGGGCATGGCCCTTTACAGAGGCTCCCATTCAGTCGGTCTAATCCCGACTAACGTCTCCGGGACCGACTGAAAGGGAACGTCTAGGTTACTTGCGTAACCCCACGTTCCCTGAATAGGGAACGGAGACGTTACCCTTCGCCATGCCCTGGAAGTCATGGATCTGAGGTAAGCTGGGAGGTAAGTGGGTCCAGCTCCTCGGAAAATTCCATACTGAGGCTTAGGCACGCCCGGCTTTATACCCGGCTGATTGCTAATCAATCACCTTCGCCTGCAAATTAATTTGCCCGTTAATATGTTCGTCAGTCGCTCTCACGGTGATTCGCTCCCATTCAGTCGGTCTAATCCCGACTAACGTCTCCGTTCCCTATTCAGGGAATGTGGGGTTACGCAAGTAACCTAGACGTTTTTGGGTGAAAGTGTCTTGTACAATTACATTGTAAATCCCAACAGGTTGATTGAACTTAAAAAAATTTCCCATTGCCCTAAAATTTACACTTTTTGTCTTGAAAATTTAAACAACCATTTGTTTTAAGTTAGGTGCACACAAGATTTCCAATGTATTATAATTAAGCTTCATCAAGTATTTCAATAAATGCAACTAATTGTAAATTGCGTCAAATTAACTTTAGTGTACTAAATTTAAAGTCATGAGAACAAAAGTAATGAAAAAATAGAAAATTTCACGGTAACACGTAGCCCTAAAGTTTTTTCTACCTAAAACTGCACCAATGTTAAGTACACTAAACAGTTAGCTCTTAAAAGTCAATTTGAGTCTTTCAACTAAAGTCTAAGTCAATACCGAACACAAACATACACATGAATAAACTTTTTAAAAATTGTAAAACTTTTCATGTAAGAAAACATACAGGATGTCAGAATAGGCAGCAGACTGTAAACATCCAGCATGGGTGGATGTAGGAGGAGAGGGGTTACAGGACTTCATCTCTTTCTCTGCTGAGGATTCCGACTGGCACATGTTCGTCTTCATCAACAGAAACCTGTGCAGGGACACAGATTTTTCCTGCGGTAAAGTCCGACTTGCCCCTCTGGGAGTAAAGCTCCCCGTTTCTTTCTCGGGCGCTGCTTTTTCAGGCTGAAACACAGCAGTTCAACGCGTTTCCTGAAAATTGATGCACTACGTTTTTATTCTGGCTTGTGTGTAAGGTCACATTAGCACACATGTATCTAAGATTAGAGAGCCACTGCATGCAGCCCCTGCATTCAGCAGATGCATAGATGTATAAAGCTTTTAAGTTTGCAGATGATTGCAACAAAGTATGAGTTATTTATCATTTTCCGGACCAAATTAAACGAACTAGAGGTGTGAAAGCACCCTTAATAACCTTAATAGTCCTTTTCCGGGGATTGGCTTAGCTTGTCTCGCTGTAGTTCGACTGTTGTGTCCACTCCTCTAGGTCTAGTTGCGCTTCGTGAAATTGTAGCAAATGTGACGTATGTTGCTTTCAGAGAAAGAAAAGTATGCAGCGCCTCATTTATCCATGTTTTGTTTTAAAATCTGGTACAAATTAAGGGTAGAAGCTCAGGGGTTGTAATGCTTTAAATAAATGCTGTAAAACATAAAAATATTTTTGGAATCAAATGATGATGAAGCAAATCCTTTTTCAGAAGCCTCAGAAAGGGTTAGCAGCACTGACCACTGAAACACTGAAAAGGGCGTTTCTAAAAATCCTCATCTTGGCAGGAGTATTGAAAAATGTTCTTTTTCACAGACCTGCTGCTGGTTTTGCTTGTGGTTCAAAGCTCTGGATCACGAATGAACTGTGCTCAAGTCGGTGCATCAGATAAAGTTTCAGTATTGCTTAGAAAAACATCAACATTGTTTTCTGAGCTAATATATATTTTAAGCTAATTTAAGACATTTCCATAAGGATTGAAAGACTGAACTAGCAAACTTAGAAACTTTGTAGCTCTATATTTTTGGGATTTTATTTCGTTGTGTGCGTGCGCGTGTTTGTGTGTGTGTGTTTTGGAAAGACAGAGGCAAACCGCTCTAATTGCGTCTCTCAGATGTGGCTCGGCTGAACGTGGGCAGGGTGCAGACTTTGTAGGCAGATCCAGACAGTAGACATACCAGTGTGTGTGGATGTGTGTTAGAAGGATGTTTTGTGCTTGGGCGTGGACATGGGGAGAGAAAATATCCCGGCTGACCACGGGAATCCCACCCATACCACTCCCTCTGGTGCTCTCTCTGTCTCCTCTCGGACTCATACTCTCTTTCCTCTTTTTATCTATCAGAATACCCTCTGGATATTTCATGACAGTGAACAATTTTGTACATAAATTACTTGGCAATATGTGTATTTACAGACCAAGTGCACCTCAGAGTTAAGCCGAACCGTAGCGATCGCCCCCTTGATGCTGGCTGCAAGTCTATGGAAACTAACCAAACTTAAAAACGATATCCTCAGAAATTACGTTCTTTACACAAGTTATTTATACAGCGAACAAAATTTTATCATTTTTAAGTATTGTTTTCGTGTGGCTCACGATGGCTCAATTTTCCCCTAAAAAAAATAGGCGGGGCCATGTGTTTGATGGCTACACTCACACGTCGTGAGAAAAATGTGTAGTGTATAACAGGCTGCGTATGAGAGGGCGAGCCAGACCAAAGGGTAACATCCTTATCAGGAAGTCCCATGTGCACCCTCTCTCTGTCTGTCATGGACACGCTCGTATTGCGCATCAAATGGACCAATGGCAGGGAGCGGCGTCATGTCATCCATCTTTCTTACAGTCATCGGTCCAGACACATCACACTCGGAAAGGCACATGACATGCCAACGCATCACTTAGGTCACACAGCTGTGATATGATGGTCAGTGGTGGTCAGGTTTGTTCCTTGGCTGCTTCTCTGAGCAGCTGATAGGCTGAAAAAGATCTTTTGGGGTTGAACTTAATTTATATAACTGTACACGGAGGTTGTTCAGGCTCTGCGGTGCACAATTATGTGATTCGCTTACATGGCAGCGAGAGACACAAGAATTGACGAGTGGAGGTGAAACAGAGGGTTGTCTTTGGAGATTACCTTTAGAAGAAATGTTTATGCCATGGTTTGTCGGAATACTGGATTCTGATTGGCTGCAATCAATTAATTTTGTATAACCACTCCGGTTCAGTTTGTTCACTTCTAATATCAATCCGCCGTTGGTAACCATAGTAACACACTGCTTTGGTTAAGAGCAGGACGGCACCAGCAAACTTTTCCAGATTGGCTGATTTTCCAGATTTAGCATTTTTACAGACATAGCTATGTCAGTTCAGGCAAAGCACCTTGAACACTGAACTATTTTTCTGGTTTTCCCGGACTGGGGGGGTTCAAACTTTTAGGCCTGATTGCATCTCATGTTGCAGAGCTTATAGACCTGGAGCTTCTCCCAGCGTGAGCCGGAGCATCTCTGAGTCTGAGAGAGTGCTAAACTCAGATGCTATTAGCTGGAATCTGGAGACATGTGAGGATCTGATGGTTAGTGTGGTAGTGCTCTCTTCGTTGTGTGGAAATTCCCTAAGTTCAGTTCTGTTCAGTGTTAGCTTCATTAGATTGGCAAATGTAAATTTTATAGCGAGAGCTTTAAATTTATCAGCATTAAGGCCTCTACACACCGATCTGAATTGAGATTCACGGGAACCTTCAGATGGATTCTTAGCAGGGGCTCTTTGTCTGCTTTGAGGAAATGCTGATACAGTGATGCTCCCTGCCTGAAGATGGTGTTTCCCAAACAGGGAAACAGGAAAGAAGAAGATGATGACAGAGACAAAATCAAACAACACATAGAAAAAAAGTTTATACTGTTGCTGGCTGATCACAGGGAGCTGTTTGAAAACAATGTGGAGAAAAGTAAGAATTTGTATAGCGTTACTTAGGGCCACCAAGCAGTTCTTTTACTTCCTACTTAAGAGCCAGCTTTCATTTGGCTATCCGAAACTCTGGTCCATGGTACAGCACCACTTGTTCGGTCCGATGTGTGATGTTTCGTTGGCGCCCATGGTTTTAGATCGAGGCACGTTGCACGAAACTATTGGTTGATGTGAATAGGCCTTTTTCCTCTAGGTTCAGGAAATATTGATGCAATGATGCTCTCTGCCTGAAGATGTCGTTTACCTTCAACTTTCAAAACCAATCCAAAAGTGCACCACAGATCCTGTCTTTTTTCTCCACATTTTTGTAATCTTATGGCACTATTCATTCAGTCAGATATGTGAGCTCCCATTGGTGCCCATGGTTTTTGATCGAGGTGCGTTGTCACATGAAACTTTTAAATGAAAATTTAAACTGCAAAAATCTCCAAAACAGTTTTTATGTTTTATAAAAAAAATCTAATGTCTTTCACCAAAATGAAAGTTAATAAATCCCCCCAAAAAGCAAACAAAGTCAAAACAATTTGAAAATTCGAACCTCTCCTAAACCTTAATCACTGTTCCAAGCATTTTTTGTGTTGTTGTGCTTTTTTGTGCCACAACTTTGCAAAACACAAGCCACATCACAGGTTTTGTACTTCCTAGGGTTATCCCTTGTTTTCACCTCTAGATGGCATTGATTGAACCGATCAAAGATTACCTGCAAATATAATGTTCGTTCAAAACACACAAAAAAATCAACAGTAATAACCTTTTATAAGCCTAAAAATTAAACAATAGCTGGATTGTGTCGATCTGACCTAAATCAAAACAGAAGCTGTGATTGGCAAACACACCGGTACATGCATGGACTTCAAAGGGTTAACTCCAAAAACTGTGCATTATAAATGTTTTTGCATCACCATAGCCATCCCGTGCCTTCTCTCAAGTTATGGTGAATCTTTCAGCGGTTGTTTGCATCCATCCATCCATCAATCATAGAGCAATAGAAGAGAAGTTTGAATTGACAGAATCACAATATATTTGAAAACGATGGAGAAGGCTAACAGGTGGCAGATGGAACAACAGGCAGGACAATTTGACCGTCTGCTCTTTGCATCGTCTTAAGTAGAACGATTCAAGCAGGAATGGACTGGACAAGATGTTACAAATAATACTAGTCCAGAGGATCCATCCATCTTTCCATCTATCCATCCATCCATCCATCCATCCTTCCTTCCTTCCATCCATCCATCTTTCCATCTATCCATCCATCCATCCATCTTTCCATCCATCCATCCTTCCTTCCATCCATCCATCCATCTTTCCATCCTTCCTTCCATCCATCTATCCATCTTTCCATCCATCCATCCATCTTTCCATTCATCCATCCATCCATCCATCTTTCCATTCATCCATCTTTCCATCCATCCATCCATCTTTCCATCCATCCATCCATCCATCCATCCATCCATCCATCTTTCCATCCATCCATCCTTCCATCCATCCATCCATCTTTCCACAAATCCACCCATCCATCTTTCCATTCATCCATCTTTCCATCCATCCATCCATCTTTCCACACATCCACCTTTCCATTCATCCATCTTTCTATCCATCCATCTTTCCATTCATCCATCTTTCCATCCATCCATCCTTCCATCCATCCATCCATCTTTCCACACATCCACCCATCCATCCATCCATTCATCCATCCATCCCTGTATGCATCCATACATCCAATAATCCATCCATGCTTACATCCATCCTCTCATGCTTCCATGCATGCATCCATCCATCTTTTCATCCCTCTATGCATCCATACATACACTCTTGCGTCCACCCATCCACTTATCCGTCCATCACTTTGCGGAGTGATGTGTCTTGAGTGAGTGAACGTGGCGAGTAGAGCTTAGTCATAACAAAGCGAGTCGTCTGTTGCTAAGTCCCCATTGCGGAGAACCTCATCCAGATGTGTACGTAAAAAGTTCTACTAAAAGCTACAGATTACAGTGAAAAAGCTCCCGAATCGAGCCGTGCAGTGACCGTTAACAAGCAGCAGTCGAGAGTACGAGATCAAGTGAGTCAAGTGACACCAGACTGATGGGATTGCTGGCAGTGTGAACTTCCCCAAACTCTTTAGGAAGTCCCTGACAAAAATAGCGGCGTGTGTGTGCTGGGGGCTGGGAGCAGAATGTTTCTTTTTGTTGTGTGCCAGGTGCCGATGTCAGTCAGTGTCATTCACAGCAGGGGCTCACTCTCTCTCTCTCTCTCAAACACTCACTCAGAGACACACTTGATGTAGCCTCCTCTGGGGCTGATCTCAATCCTCCACCTGTGAGCTAGACGCCTGGGAGACGCCCGCGTAGACAGACAGGGCCTGGTTCGCACAGAGCAGCTTAATCAGGATGGCCGAGGGACGGACAGATAGATGGGTTTACTTAGGACACAAGTGACGGACAGACAGCTCCTGTTGTGTCCGATCCCTGGGGAGCAGCCTAATCAGGATGCCAGACGACCCCCTTCACACAGACGGAGCAGTTGCTCTCTGATCAGACTCTGATAGCATGTATGTCACTCGGGAGCGAATCTTCAAAGACTCAGCTGTGTGTGTGTGTTCCCCTACGCATAGACATTATCTGATGGTGTGACACAGACAGCCCACATCAGCTCAGGAGTCGCCGGGAGATCATTTTCCTGACACAATTTACTCAAAAGTCTGTGGTCTGTTTGAGTAACTCCGTTCGATGTCGAAAAGTTATCAATATTACCAAGATATGAAATAATCTGTAATTGAGCATTCTTACATCAATCGTATGCATCGGTGGCATGCAATGACTATTTAAAAGCAGTGAGGACACAAGAGAGTGTTTGTGTGAAGTTACTTTTATAACAAACTGCCTTGTTTTTGTTTGCTACAGTCTCATCAGTTCTTTCTGTTCAGAGCTCCGCACTTATCTCTTTTTTATTGCCGCGATTCATCTGCTTTGTTGGTTAAACTGCAAATTGTCCCTCTGCCCTAAAAAGCTGTCAATTATACTTAAAAGATGCAGTGAGCAGCGGATCAAACTGTGGATTTTCATAATAAAAGTCTTTCTGGTATTCACATGTATGGAATTTTAACTAGATTTGAAATGATATTCTTCTTATAGACTAGATAGCATTACATTTGAATTGATTTGAAAATAACTTCATTAATATTGTTTATTCAGAGCTATAGTGGGTGATTTTATGCAGTTTATAACTAGTTTTTGTCATAATCTGTGTATTTTTTGCTTTTAGTTTTGTATTTCACATGATCACATGATTAGCATGTCATTCTCCATGTCTGTTTGTTTACTTCCTCCATGTGCTCCTTCTCCCGGCTTGCACGTCCAGTCCCTTGTTTAGATTAGTTACTCAGTCCTGGTGTTCCTTGTCTGTTCTCTTATTTGTGTATATATATGTCGGTGGTGCTCTCGTATGCCGTGGTTATTATTTCTCATCGATTCACGTGTGTCTCATGCTTTGTGCATTTAGTTTAGTTTATCTCCACCTTCCCAGTGATAGTTCATTTATGTCAGGTTTTTACCTCCGCGTGGGTCTATTGTTTTGTTCCTGTGTTTGTTTTCCTTTAAATAAAGAAGGAGATCTATTTTGGCTCATGCACTGAAGTTTGTTCCCAGAAGAACACTTACAGTTTTAAACACATTTTATGAAACATTGGGTTCATTCAGTCTGCACAGAAAAAGGCTAAAAAAGGCATGTTGTAAAGGCTGTGTTGATTTCTGTTTTTATAATTTGTGATGAAACAGAAACAAAAGTCAAACATAAAGAAATAAACAAATTAACCCTTAGAAGTCCCTGCATGTGCTGGTGCCAATCACAGCAGCTTTTTTTAATTAAGACACGACTCACCTAGTGTTTCATCTTGATTTAAGATATAATATGTAGGTTTCCAAAATATTATTTGTTTTTATATTTTTAGTATTAAATTAAGATTCATGACTAAGAGTAATTGCAAAAATAGCGCAAAAAGTGCTTGAAACAGTGTTTACGGCTTAGGGGAGGTTTGTGTGTTTTTTTTTAATAACATTTTCACATTGTTTTGACCCTTTATTCATTTTTATTTTGTCTCAACACTTTGGATTTTTGTTATGAAACATAAAAACTGATTGTTCCATTTTTTTTCCAGTAAAAATTTAATACTCTGAATTGTATTTTTTTGTGCCATTTCAGGTTTGTTGTAGAATTATTGGATAATGCAATGAAAAATTATGTGAAAAAAAAGACTTTGGTGGCACTGGTTCCAAATTGTGAATAATTAGGAATGCAAATGGATAGTATTAAATGAGTTATTGTTATAATTATTATCATTATTATTAACCTCATAACACGTGAATATATTCCTTAATGTGTCCAAAACTAAATGTGTTTTTGCAATAAATTAATTGTGAATCATCCTCCTCTTTTTTACATTTATAATTCTCTAATGTTTTAGTTACTATTAAAACAGTTTTACCTGTACAATTCAAGGGTTTGAATCATTTTTTTTTATTTTAAGGGTTTAAATATTTATGGTTTATGTCCATCTTTTATACAGTTCAGAACTGCCTAATTTCACAAGTTTGTGTTGAAATAATAGCTGTAATTAAAAACAAAATAAACTGTAAATTTTACAATGAGCTGTGGTTGCCAAAACTTTACCGTCAGTTATACAGTAGTTATTAGTTTTATGGGGTTTTACTGTAATTTTTCCATATTTGAATAGCTGTCTAAATGCTTGTGATCCCATGGGTTTCTTACAAAATGTTAAATGATGTATTTTCTATTAGAGATAAAACAAGCATTTCTTAATTTTATGACAATTAACCGCATTTTCATGACATTTCAACTGTTAAATTTAAGGTCTTACTCTGTAAAAGGTATTCATTTTTTTTCACTCTAAATTCTTCAGCTATCTCATTTTTTGAAATACAATATTTATCTGTAGCATTTTTGCGGTATTTTGCTGTTAAATGTACAGAGTTTTTAAAAAGTGTACGATTTACAAACTTTACAGTGAGCAAACTAAAGATGTATGGATGTAAATCCCTTCAAACCGGCCTAAGTTCTTATAGATACGCTTATGGAGGTTTCTTATTTACATTTACATTTATGTATTTAGCAGATGCTTTTATCCAAAGCGACTTACAGTGCCTATAGAAAATCATCATACCCCTTTGAAATCGTTACATTATTTCTCATACAGCCTGAAATTAAACCCCATTCCAAATAACTTTTCCAGCTTTATTTACAAATTTGGTCTTACAATCAAACATATGAAAGAAAAAATACAACAACAGTTCTTCAACTGAATATTAAACAAAAAAAAACTATAATAACAGGGTTGGAAAAGTCATCAGCCCCTTGACTTAATATTTAGTTGAGCCACCTTTTGCTTTAATTACAGCCAAAAGTCTGTTTGAATATGTCTGTACAAGCTTTGCACACCGTGACTGGGGAATATTTGCCCATTCTTCCCTACAGAATTGCTCAAGTTCAGTCAAATTCTTTGCGGAGCGGCGATGGACTGCTCTCTTCAAATCCATCCACAAATTTTCAATTGGGTTAAGGTCAGGGCTCTGACTTGGCCACTCAAGAACATTCACCTTCTTATCTTGGAGCCATTTTGCTGTTGTTTTGGCAGTATGCTTAGGGTCATTGTCGTGTTGGAAGGGAAATGACCTGCCCATCCTCAGTTGTCTAGCAGATGGACGCAGGTTTTCCTCAAGAATTTTGATGTACTTGGCAGCATCCATTTTCCCTTCAATCATGACCAATCGCCCAGTTCCAGCTGAAGAGAAACATCCCCACAACATAATGTTGCCACCACCATGCTTTACAGTAGGTATGGTGTGTCTTAGGTGATGTGCGGTGTTTGGTTTTCGCCAAACATAACGTTTGGAGTTTAGTCCAAAAAGGTCAATTTTGGTCTCATCAGACCATAGCACCTTTCACCAGAAGGTATCAGACTCTTCCAAATGAGTTTTTGCATAGCGCAAGCGAGACTGGGTGTGACACTTTTTTAGAAAAGGCTTCTTTCGAGCCACCCTGCCATACAGGCCAGCTTTATGTAAAGCTTAGGAGATAGTTGTCACATGCACAGACTGACCAGACCCAGCCATAAAGTCCTGCAAGTCCTTCAAAGTTGCCTTTGGCCTCCAGGTAGCTTCTCTTACCAATGTCCTCCTGGCTCTGTCATTTAATTTGGATGGACGGCCTGATCTTGGCAATGTGCTGGTGGTGCCATAGACCTTCCACTTCTTAATGATGCTCTGAACAGTACTCAGAGGGATAGCTAAAGCCTTTGAAATGTTTTTGTAGCCTTCTCTTAACTTGTACCTCTTGACAACTTTATCCCGAAGGTCCTTTGAAAGCACTTTTCCAACCATGGTGAATTCTTTGCAGTACAATGCACTACTAACAGTGGATTCTTTAAGAAACTGCTCTTTTTATTCTAAAGGCAATCAACACCACTACTACTGATGTCAGATGGGGCAATTAACCAGGTGTTTAATATTGAAGTTGATTACTTGCACCTGAGCAGGTTTATAATGTCATACTCTAAGGGGCTGATCACTTTACCAAACCAGGCATTTCACGGATTCATTTTGATTCATCCTCTGGAATTTATTTAAAGTATATTTTTACTTTAATGATGAGAATTGCAATGTGTACATCCAGCTCTTAACTGCACTTAAGACTTAATCTATTTTATTTTCCAGGGTGTGACAAAAGGTTAAGTATTTCATAGGGTATGATGATTTT